>CM029018.1:178803312-179093013 GCA_016801055.1 Panax notoginseng
TTTCCATTATCAGATCATAATTCATATTTAATTTGAATAATATTATTAGATAACATTATTGGAAATGTGACAACCCCAAAATAGGTCCATTCCACCAACCCATTCTGAGTCGTCAAATACATGGTACAGAAAATAACTACAACTTTATTACAACAATTGTCGTGCAAAATACAACAACACATATGCTGTGAGTTTGGATACAAATATATACCAAATGTGACTCATGTTCCAACCGTGGACATCACCTCACAATAACACCTTACATAAAGGTATAGTCAAAAACTGTTTTAGAAATTAGAATCTTTGGGAAGTGCTCAAGGAAACCTTCGTACATGGGACCACGCGTCTAGGTTATGATAGATATCATATGGCCACAGAATTATCCTTGGTTGACCCAATAGACCCCAAAGAAAAACGAGAAGATTACTATCATATTCTTCCCAATGGTGAGTCTTCTCTTGACTTATCATTATCTCCACTGTCTCTAATTGAGAATTATACTTCAAACAAACACCAAGATTATATAGGTAGTGCCCATAATATACTCAGCAAGTGGATGAGCACAACCCTGTCTTATGATGACACGAGGTTGTATGTCATTAGACATCTTGTATGATAGTGACAAAACACCCTTCCAACGTTGGGTTCGCCTCACCCTATTTTCTTCACCAAATATAACTACTAAATGATGACCACCGTTCTATTCCCTTGTTACCCCCGCTCGACCCAGCTACACTCTTATTACCTGAAAGGAATTGTGAAGCAAAAGGGTGAGCACAACTAGCTCAGTAAAGAATATCATGACTAAAGATAATTCAATTATCAATAGCCTTCATCAACAATAAATCAGAGATTTAGAACATATGGTAAATGATAAAAATTTCAACCATAGTTGCAGCGGAACGAGCAATCCATTAGAAGAGTCAAATAGACTATAAAGTCTATTATCTTCTCCATGTTAAAAATCCACCAACAATATTTTATCCATGTAACATCACTCAACAGTTCCTTTCCACAATCATATGAATAACTCATAATCATAATTGTGACTATAAATTTTTCTTCGCACCCAGGACGAAGAATATTTTCATCACCTGTCTTTACCTGAAACATCAAAGATCATGGTTATACCAAATCACAGTTCCTGTTATAATCATACTAACAAATCCATCTTTGCACTACGGGCCAAAGATATTCATCAACAAAACCATCTTTGCACTACGGGCCAAAGATATTCAACAACAGTTCATCTTTGCACTACAGGCCAAAGATATTCATCAACAGGCCATCTTTGCACTACATGCCAAAGATATTCATCAACAATTCATATTTGCACTACAGGCCAAATATATTCATATCTCAAAGAAATATATAATCATTTCAGAATTTATATAAACAATAATTATAACCATGTTGATCAATTCACCTTTGCACTTAAGCTTAAAGATATTCAATTATAAATTCAATGGTCATGATCATACCAGTCACAATTCAACTTTGCACTACAGGCCAAAGAGAACCCTAGTCATGATCATACCAATAATCTACCCATCTTTACACTCCAGTGAAAGAGAATTTCAACATCAGGGTTATAAAAATGTTATATATGATGATAAAAATAATATGATCAACATATAGTTTTAATCTCAAGAGTAATATTCGTAACTCATGAATAGTAAATCGTGAATAGTAACTCATGAATAGTAACCCCGACACAAAAGATAGAAATTCTACAATAAAATCCATACCAATATTTCGGTATAATGATATTGAAAGAATAACATTACTTAAATTTATAAACAATTTATTTTAATTGTTTACACTTTACTAATTAATGCATTTAATCATCATAAAATGCCAACTCTTACAATTTCATCATCAATAACCAAAACCCTCATCAAAAATCTGCATATACCTCATATAGGATTCTCAAGCCATAAAATCCTATTTTCCAATTTTCTTTCTTCACAAAACATATTTAATTCATTTACTCATAACTAGACCATTTTCATGAAAAATACCAAATCAGTTCCAAAAATATTTCTTTTCTGGGATTTAGCATAATATAGTCCCATAGTGAACATATATTTTTCTCAGAATTTTTAAAAGTCATTTACTATTTTTCATATGGCCAAAATAGCCGAATATTTAGACATTTATCAAAAATTGTACTTTTGTCTAAAAATTCTGAAATTTACAGAGTATACTTCTATCATATACATGTACTCCCAATAAAAATTTTATCAATTTTGGAGTTAACCACAAGGAATTATAAGCTGTTACTTTTAAAATAGTCTTTTCTCATAAAATTCATAACTCTCAATCTATACATCCAAAAATCACCATTTTTGGACACAATCAATAAAACTCATCAAAATATCATTTCAAATTTTTCCAGAATTTTTGAAGTTCAGAAAAATTACGAAACTGAAAAACATAACAACCCTTAAAATCCCTTACTATCCCTTACTATCCTTACCTTACCTCAAAAGAGCAGTACTTCTGACTGGATATCGGATATGATGCTGAAGGAAACTTGCACTGATGAATAGCAACTCACCAAGTATCTAAAAACTCACAAAATATGCTTCATAATATAGAGAGAGAAAGAGAGAAAGCTTATGTTTCTGGTGTGATTTTCAATTCTAACTTAGCCCTCTATTTATAGGAAAATTTTGGTAGGTTTGACCTGCAACCTGATGGCTTTACCTGCTACTATTCCCACCCACCACATTTGAAATATAATTCAGCACATTTCTTCACCAACCACAAGTGGGGCCCACCAATTCTAGAATTTTCCACCAAAATGATAAACTCCGAAAATTCAACAATTTCTGAACCAGTCATCTCGTAAAATTCATAATAAATCATACGTTCATTTTTAACGGTTCAAAATTTGTGGACATATACTCAACTTATATATGTATAACATATCCAAAAATTACCACGATCCAACGGTCGGATTAAAAATTATAACCCCGCAAAATATCTCAAAACCCTGATTTTTAATACCTCCATTCCGACAAAAATACTGATAAAAATCTCAACATTAACTCCTTCATATTTTAACCACAAAAATATATCCCTCATTTATATCCACATAAAATAAATATTTTCCTTATCATATGAATCAATAATTAATTATTCACAAATAATATTACAGAATCACATTTATGACAACCAGGCCGTTCCCAGGAAAGAGGGGGCTTTCCAATAAGGATTTCTCCTTACTGGCGCGCAATTAGATGACCAAACCTCTCCTTAGACAGAACTTTCTAGACATTGCCAATAATGTTATCTAATAATATTATTCAAATAATATGAATTATTGATCTGATAATGGGAAATACTGTGCAGCACAATTATTGAACAACAATAATATAAAATTTCAACGTAGCAATTATTGAATCAATAAAATAAAATATTGAACAGTAATTACTGTAACAATTATTGAGTAGTGCCTTCTTACGTAAGAATCAATAATTTCAAAAATACTATGCAATACCGTGTGCTACTGTGCAATAACGCGTATTACTGTATTTTAACCACCGGGTATTCCAACAGTGTTAACGGTAACAACTACGCCGTTATTTGTAAAAACTCAAATTTGTCGTTTTCTTCACCCGACAGTTATTCGTTATGGGGCCCACAAATAGCTGCGCCGTCGTACGAATATTCCCCGACAGAAAGAATATTCCACGACCAAACGAATATTCCCCGACAACAATGATTATTTTATAACCACTTGCTTATTTTGAAAAAAAAATCATATTTCACCATAACTTTAACTTTTATCAATTTAACCATTTACTGAATAGTAATTATAAGAAAAATTGAATACTTTTATTTCATAAAATTCGGGGTCTTACAATCTCCCCTCCTTTATGAAATTTCGTCCCCGAAATTTACGTACCTGGTATTTCAAAGAGTTGAGAATACCTTCCTTTCATTTCAATTCCATCTTCCCTGTCATCATAATTTCTCCATTGCTCATCTCCTGTATTTCAAATATCATTCTAGAATACAGCTTCAAAACAAGGGTTAATTTAACAAATTAACATATCACATAATATCCCGATATTATGACTGACCAACAAATAAGCTTAGGTAGGACACACTAGCGAAGGATTTACTCATCTCTCCCCTCCTAGTTATATTCCCCGATCTCCGCCAGAGATCATATCCCTAAGCTCTGATACCACCTGTGACATTGCCACCATCATGTGTCAGCACCTACAAAGGTACCTATCAGTTGCCACCGCAGAACGCGTCCCCTACGGAGAGTCTGGCTTCGGTGCATTCCATCAACAGGATGTCACCAGATAGAGTCGGCTCTTTACTTAGCTCTGATACCATGTGACAACCCCAAAATAGGTCCATTCCACCCAACCCATTCTGAGTCGTAAATACATGGTACAGAAAACAACTACAACTTTATTACAACAATTGTCGTGCAAAATACAACAACACATATGCTGTGAGTTTGGATACAAATATATACCAAATGTGACTCATGTTCCAACCGTGGACATCACCTCACAATAACACCTTACATAAAGGTATAGTCAAAAACTGTTTTAGAAATTAGAATCTTTGGGAAGTGCTCAAGGAAACCTTCGTACATGGGAGGCCACGCGTCTAGGTTATGATAGATATCATATGGCCACAGAATTATCCTTGGTTGACCCAATAGACCCCAAAAAAAACGAGAAGATTACTATCATATTCTTCCCAATGGTGAGTCTTCTCTTGACTTATCATTATCTCCACTGTCTCTAATTGAGAATTATACTTCAAACAAACACCAAGATTATATAGGTAGTGCCCATAGATATACTCAGCAAGTGGATGAGCACAACCCTGTCTTATGATGACACGAGGTTGTATGTCATTAGACATCTTGTATGATAGTGACAAAACACCCTTCCAACGTTGGGTTCGCCTCACCCTATTTTCTTCACCAAATATAACTACTAAATGATGACCACCGTTCTATCCCTTGTTACCCCCGCTCGACCCAGCTACACTCTTATTACCTGAAAGGAATTGTGAAGCAAAAGGGTGAGCACAACTAGCTCAGTAAAGAATATCATGACTAAAGATAATTCAATTATCAATAGCCTTCATCAACAATAAATCAGAGATTTAGAACATATGGTAAATGATAAAAATTTCAACCATAGTTGCAGCGGAACGAGCAATCCATTAGAAGAGTCAAATAGACTATAAAGTCTATTATCTTCTCCATGTTAAAAATCCACCAACAATATTTTATCCATGTAACATCACTCAACAGTTCCTTTCCACAATCATATGAATAACTCATAATCATAATTGTGACTATAAATTTTTCTTCTTCGCACCCAGGACGAAGAATATTTTCATCACCTGTCTTTACCTGAAACATCAAAGATCATGGTTATACCAAATCACAGTTCCTGTTTATAATCATACTAACAAATCCATCTTTGCACTACGGGCCAAAGATATTCATCAACAAACCATCTTTGCACTACAGGCCAAAGATATTCAACAACAGTTCATCTTTGCACTACAGGCCAAAGATATTCATCAACAGGCCATCTTTGCACTACATGCCAAAGATATTCATCAACAATTCATATTTGCACTACAGGCCAAATATATTCATATCTCAAAGAAATATATAATCATTTCAGAATTTATATAAACAATAATTATAACCATGTTGATCAATTCACCTTTGCACTTAAGCTTAAGATATTCAATTATAAATTCAATGGTCATGATCATACCAGTCACAATTCAACTTTGCACTACAGGCCAAAGAGAACCCTAGTCATGATCATACCAATAATCTACCCATCTTTACACTCCAGTGAAAGAGAATTTCAACATCAGGGTTATAAAAATGTTATATATGATGATAAAAATAATATGATCAACATATAGTTTTAATCTCAAGAGTAATATTCGTAACTCATGAATAGTAAATCGTGAATAGTAACTCATGAATAGTAACCCCGACACAAAAGATAGAAATTCTACAATAAAATCCATACCAATATTTCGGTATAATGATATTGAAAGAATAACATTACTTAAATTTATAAACAATTTATTTTAATTGTTTACACTTTACTAATTAATGCATTTAATCATCATAAAATGCCAACTCTTACAATTTCATCATCAATAACCAAAACCCTCATCAAAAATCTGCATATACCTCATATAGGATTCTCAAGCCATAAAATCCTATTTTCCAATTTTCTTTCTTCACAAAACATATTTAATTCATTTACTCATAACTAGACCATTTTCATGAAAAATACCAAATCAGTTCCAAAAATATTTCTTTTCTGAGATTTAGCATAATATAGTCCCATAGTGAACATATATTTTTCTCAGAATTTTTAAAAGTCATTTACTATTTTTCATATGGCCAAAATAGCCGAATATTTAGACATTTATCAAAAATTGTACTTTTGTCCAAAAATTCTGAAATTTACAGAGTATACTTCTATCATATACATGTACTCCCAATAAAAATTTCATCAATTTTGGAGTTAACCACAAGGAATTATAAGCTGTTACTTTTAAAATAGTCTTTTCTCATAAAATTCATAACTCTCAATCTATACATCCAAAAATCACCATTTTTGGACACAATCAATAAAACTCATCAAAATATCATTTCAAATTTTTCCAGAATTTTTGAAGTTCAGAAAAATTACGAAACTGAAAATCATAACAACCCTTAAAATCCCTTACTATCCCTTACTATCCCTTACCTCAAAAGAGCAGTACTTCTGACTGGATATCGGATATGATGCTGAAGGAAACTTGCACTGATGAATAGCAACTCACCAAGTATCTAAAAACTCACAAAATATGCTTCATAATATAGAGAGAGAAAGAGAGAAAGCTTATGTTTCTGGTGTGATTTTCAATTCTAACTTAGCCCTCTATTTATAGGAAAATTTTGGTAGGTTTGACCTGCAACCTGATGGCTTTACCTGCTACTATTCCCACCCACCACATTTGAAATATAATTCAGCACATTTCTTCACCAACCACAAGTGGGGCCCACCAATTCTAGAATTTTCCACCAAAATGATAAACTCCAAAATTCAACAATTTCTGAACCAGTCATCTCGTAAAATTCATAATAAATCATACGTTCATTTTTAACGGTTCAAAATTTGTGTGGACATATACTCAACTTATATATGTATAACATATCCAAAAATTACCACGATCCAACGGTCGGATTAAAAATTATAACCCCGCAAAATATCTCAAAAACCCTGATTTTTAATACCTCCATTCCGACAAAAATACTGATAAAAACCTCAACATTAACTCCTTCATTTTTAACCACAAAAATATATATCCTCATTTATATCCACATAAAATAAATATTTCCTTATCATATGAATCAATAATTAATTATTCACAAATAATATTACAGAATCACATTTATGACAACCAGGCCGTTCCCAGGAAAGAGGGGCTTTCCAATAAGGATTTCTCCTTACTGGCGCGCAATTAGATGACCAAACCTCTCCTTAGACAGAACTTTCTAGACATTGCCAATAATGTTATCTAATAATATTATTCAAATAATATGAATTATTGATCTGATAATGGAAAATACTGTGCAGCAACAATTATTGAACAACAATAATATAAAATTTCAACGTAGCAATTATTGAATCAATAAAATAAAATATTGAACAGTAATTACTGTAACAATTATTGAGTAGTGCCTTCTTACGTAAGAATCAATAATTTCAAAAATACTATGCAATACCGTGTGCTACTGTGCAATAACGCGTATTACTGTATTTTAACCCACCGGGTATTCCAACAGTGTTAACGGTAACAACTACGCCGTTATTTGTAAAAACTCAAATTTGTCGTTTTCTTCATCCGACAGTTATTCTGTTATGGGGCCCACAAATGGCTGCGCCGTCGTACGAATATTCCCCGACAGAAAGAATATTCCACGACCAAACGAATATTCCCCGACAACAATGATTATTTTATAACCACTTGCTTATTTTGAAAAAAAATTCATATTTCACTCATAACTTTAAACTTTTATCAATTTAACCATTTACTGAATAGTAATTATAAGAAAAATTGAATACTTTTATTTCATAAAATTCGGGGTCTTACAGAAATGTCTAGAAAGTTCTGTCTACGAAGAGGTTGGCTTCATCTAATTACGCCCAGTAAGGAGAAATCCTTATTGGAAAGCCCCTCTTTCCTGAAACAGCCTGGTTGTCATAAAATGTGATTCTGTAATATTATTTTAATGAATAATTAATTATTGATTCATATGATAAGGAAATATTATTTTATGTGGAATAAATGAGGATATATTTTTGTGGTTAAAAATAAGGAGTTAATGTTGAGGTTTTTATCAGTAATTTTGTCGGAATGGAGTATTAAAAATCAGGTTTTTGAGATATTTATCGGGGGTATATATTTTAATCCGACCGCTGGATCGTGGTAATTTTTAGATATGCTATACAAATATAAGTTGAGTATATGTCCACAAATTTTGAAAAACCGTTAAAATGAACGTATGATTTATTATGAATTTTACGAGATGGCTGGTTTAGGAATTGTTGAATTTTCGGAGTTTATCATTTTGGTAGAAAATTCTAGAATTGGTGGGCCCCACTCTTGGTTGGTGAAGAAATATGCTGAGATTTTTATTCAAATGTGGTAGGCTTGAATAGTAGCAGGTAAAGTCATCAGGTTGCAGGTTAAGTCTGCTTCGGCGTGCTAACATTTTCCTATAAATAGAGGCTAAGTTAGAATTAAAAATCACACCAGAAACAAGTTTTCTCTCTTTCTCTCTCTAGATTATTGAGTGTATTTTGTGAATATTTAGATACTTTGAGAGTTTCTATTCATCAGAGCAAGTTTCTTTCAGCCTTATACCGGTATTCCGACCAGAAGTACTGTCTTTACGAGGTAAGGGATGTTATTTTATTCGAAAATGATATTATTTCTTCAATATCATTATGCCGAAATATTAGTTAAATTTTTTATCAAATTTGGAACTTTTCACGTCGGGGTTACTATTCATGAGTTACTATTCACTAGTTACTATTCACCGAAAAATAAATTTTCTTCTTTTTTCGTCCAAAATTTCTATTCTGTGGGTACTAGCTTTGATTGTATTCATATTTGATCATCCTTGAATTTTACTTCACTATGAATAATTATAAGGTATTTTTGGACATGGATAAATCGAAATACGAATCCTTAATATTTGTTATTTGTTTTCACTGAATTCGTTTTCTTTAAGATATTTTTCGTCATCCTCAGTCCTAAATGATGATATTACTGAATATCTTTGGCCTGTAGTGCAAAGATGAATGATTAACTGATGAATATCTTTGGCCCGTAGTGCAAAGATGAACAGGTGTTGAGATGAACATGACCGACTGGTGATACAAATGAATATCTTTGGCCTGTAGTGCAAAGATGAATATTTGATTAAAGATGATTATTGATTGTTGTTACAGGGATAAAATATTGATGATGGACTTTTAAATCTTAGAAGATAGTAGAACTCACATTCTCTACTTGACTCTTCTAATGGTTTGATGTTTCCGCTGTAATTATTAATTTAAAACTTGTTGTCTATTGTATTCTATTAGATTTTTTCCCTGTTGAAGACTAACGATAATTTGTTCTGTATTATCTTAGTCATAATGTTCTTTACTGGGCTAGTTGAGCTCACCCTTTTTCTTTTTTGTTCCATTTTTCTCATGAGGCGAGAATGTAGCGAGTACTAGTCGGGTATGGAATGATGGTTCTAGAAGTTATTTTAGTAGTCCTTACCATTTTTGTGAAATAATGTATCAATAATTGTAATGAGGACTTATTTGAGTGTGGATATTTTCTAGATGACAATATTTGTATTTAAACTCACAGTTCCTATGTTGTAACAGTAAAGATGTAGTTGTTTCTGTACCATGTATTTTGGCGACTCAGAATGTGTGTTGTATACCTATTTTGGGGGCGTCACATTTGGTATCAGAGCTTAGGGATATGATCTCTGGCGGAGATCGGAGAATAGAACTAGGAGGGGAGAGACGAATAAATCCTTCGCTAGTGTGTCCTACCTAAGCTTATTTATTGGTCAGTCATAATATAGGGGTATTATGTGATTTGTTAATTTATTTAATTAACCCTTGTTTTATGGCAGTATTTGAGAATGTCAACTGAGAATGTTAACAGTAGAGTAAATGAGACCGTGGAGACACCGATGCTTACCAACGAGGAGAACGTGCAACAGGCTGGCAATGTTCCTCCTGTGAACAACACTAATGAGCAGATGATGAACGATAGAAGTTTAGAAGTTTTTTTGCAATTCATGCAAAACCAGACAGGGAGACTCATGTTCAAAATACAGGAGGAAATGATAGCAATTCACGTTTGTCACAGCCAAACAGTTCAAATAATTGGGACCACCATAATTTAAGGGAAAGCCGATCCGATCATGGCGGAAACGTGGGTCAAGCAAATTACCAAGATATTCGATGTCTTGGGATGCACGGAGGAACAGAAGGTTCCATTCGCCACTTTTATGTTCTGTGGCGAGACAGACTACTGGGGAGTCTGTGAAGCGTACCTATCCAGCCGCACTCAGCATGTCTTGGGAGACATTTCAAAACTGTTCAATGACAAGTACTTTCCTAAAAGTATTCGTCATATGAAGGAGGTAGAGTTTATTAGACTGGAGCAGAATAACATGACGGTGTCTCAGTACGAGGCGAAGTTTGCAGAGTTGTCCAGGTTTGCACCTCATTTGGTGGAGAATGAGGAACGTATGACGAGGATGTTTCTGAGAAGTTTTAAAACCCGGCATACGTCAATATCTCATTTCTCATAAATTTTTCTCTATTCAGATGTTGTCAACAGGGCTCAATTATTAGAGCGAGATAACGAGTACGGTCAACTGAGGGACCACAACCAGGATCATATCGGTGACAGTAGTCATCAGAACAATGATAACCAGCGGAGAAAGAAAAATACAGACAAGAACGACAACCACTCTGGTGGTAATCGTGTCTATAAAAATAGAAGAAGCAAGTCGGGAGGAGATTTTAAAAAGAAGAGATTCAACAATGACAATATGAAGACGTCAGCACCAGCAGCAACTGGTTCTAAGGGAGAAGAACGACCACCGGTTATATGCTATAAGTGCGGAAAAGAAGGACATATCAGCCCAAACTGCCCACAACAGTTTAAGGTATGTTATAATTGTGAAAAGGAAGGACATATCGCTCGAGATTGCACTATAGCAAAACCAAGTCCAGCGGGGATGGTGACTCAAAAAGCTGTCCCAGAAAAGATAAAGTCAACGGTTCCTGAAAGAGCGTTTGTCGTGACTGGTCAACATGCGAGGAACCCAAACGTGGTGATCACGGGTAAGCTAATCATAAATTTATGCGAAGTTTATACCTTATTAGATACCGGTTCTACCCATTCTTTTATCTCTCCTGCTTGTGCTCAACGTTTAAACTTGACTTCGGAGAAGTTAGACTTTGATTTATCTGTGGAGACTCCGTTAGGAGAAACTTTCATCACATCCACTGTTTATAAATCTTGTTTGATCCAAGTTGGTACCATCACCTTACCTGTTGACCTTATCTCTTTAAAGATACTTGCATTTGACGTGATTTTAGGAATTGATTGGTTAACTACTCATCATGCCAAAATTGATTATTTTCGTAAGGTGGTTAGTTTTCATATTCTTAACCAACCTGTTGTACGAATTCAAGCAACTAAGCCAATAAAATCAATCACTGTTATATCAAGCCATAAAGCCATTCGTTTATTAAAAAATGGATGTTAAGCTTTCTTTAGCCCATGTTATGGATTTGAATAAAGACACGTCAAATTTGAATAATATTCCTGTTGTTATTGACTTTCCTGACGTATTTCCCTGAAGAACTTTCCGGTCTAACCCCCGGAACGTGAAATTGAATTCTTTATTGATCTTGAACCTAGTACAAAGTCCATTTCTAAAACCCCATATCGAATGGCTCCTATTGAACTTCAGGAGTTAAAGGTCTAACTACAAGAGTTGTTGGACATCGGTTTCATTCGTCCTAGTACATCTCATTGGGGTGCTCCTGTTTTATTTGTAAAGAAGAAAGACGGGAGTATGCGACTTTGTATTGATTACCGGGAATTAAACCATGTCACTATTAAGAATAGGTATCCGCTACCTCGTATTGATTACCTGTTTGACCAGTTACAAGGAGCACAATTCTTTTCAAAGATCGATCTTCGTTCTGGATATCATCAGCTGAAGGTTAAAACGAGGATATTCCAAAGACTGCCTTCAGAACTCGGTACGGGCATTATGAATTCCTAGTCATGTCTTTTGGATTGACTAATGCTCATGCGGCTTTCATGGATATGGTGAACCGAGTATTCATGGATTATTTGGATCAGTTCGTTGTTGTCTTTATTAATGACATCCTCATATATTCCAAAAGCCGTGAAGATCATGAGCATCATTTGAAACTGGTACTCCAAAGGCTGCGTGAAAACAAGTTATATGTTAAGTTGAAGAAATACGAGTTCTGGCTTGAGGAAGTGGCATTCCTAGGGCACGTGATGTCAAAACATGGAGTATCTATTGACCCGGCAAAGATTGAAGCAATACAAAGTTGGGAGCAACCAAAGACGGTGACCGAAGTACGTAGCTTTCTGGGCTTAGCTGGTTATTATCGGAGATTCGTGGAAGGGTTTTCTCGAATCGCTATCCCGTTAACTCAGCTAACTCGGAAAGATATCAAATTCGTATGAAGCGAGGAATGCGAGAAGAGTTTTCAAGAGCTTAAGAGGAGACTCATTTCGGCACCTGTTTTGACCATACCATCTGGTTCGGATGGATTTGTTATCTACAGCGATGCTTCAGGCAAAGGGCTAGGATGTGTTCTCATGCAACGTGGAAAAGTTATAGCCTATGCCTCGCGACAACTTAAAGAATATGAGAGAAATTATCCTACTCATGATCTAGAGTTGGCAGCAGTCGTTTTCGCGCTAAAGATCTGGAGGCACTATCTATATAGGGAGAAAGTGGAGATTTATTCAGACCATAAAAGCCTCAAATATTTCTTCACTCAAAAAGAACTCAACATGCAGCAACGACGTTGGCTCGAGCTGTTGAAAGATTACGACTACACTATTCAATACCATCCTGAAAAAGCAAACGTGGTAGCTGACGCGTTGAGTAGAAGATCATATGCAGGAACGAGTGCGATGATGTCAAGTATACGCATAGAACCAACTTTAATTGATAAAGTTAAAGTTGCTCAAACCACAGACCCGGAGCTGATGCGTATGAAGAAGAAAGTACAAGAAGGTGCTATTCCAGAAGCAAGAATCGATGAAGAAGGAATACTTCGAGTCCACTCCAGACTTTGTGTTCCTAACGATTCTGATTTGAAGTACAAGATCATGATGGAAGCACACAATACACCATTTGCAATCCATCCTGGAAGTACCAAAATGTATCGTGATCTTCGACATACATTTTGGTGGAATAATATGAAGAGAGAGATTGCAAAGTTTATCTCGAGGTGTTTAACTTGTCAACGTGTAAAGGCGGAACATCAAGTGCCAAAAGGTCCATTGCAACCACTTGAGATTCCGAAATGGAAGTGGGAACACATTACCATGGATTTCGTTACGGGTCTTCCCACGGTTTCTCAAGGCATAAATGTTATTTGGGTTATTGTTGATAGATTAACCAAGTCTGCTCATTTCTTGCCGATACGGGAGACTTATTCCCTTGAACGACTTGCTCGTATATACGTAGATGAGATTGTGAGACTGCATGGCATGCCAGTATCCATAGTTTCGGATCGTGACCCAAGATTCACTTCACGATTTTGGGTTAGCTTGCAGAAAGCTATGGGCACGGATTTACGATTCAGTTCAGCATACCATCCTCAAACGGACGGACAATCAGAGAGGACTATTCAAACTCTTGAAGATCTATTAAGACTTTGTGTCCTAGATTTCAAAGGGAGTTGGGATAAGTACCTACCATTGGTGGAATTCTCCTACAATAACAGTTATCAGGCAAGTATAGGTGTGGCCCCATTTGAAGCATTATATGGCCGAAAGTGTCGCTCTCCAGTATGTTGGGATGAGGTGGGAGAAGCAACGTTACTAGAACTAGAGTTGGTACGAATGACTACAGAGAAGATCCAAACGATTCGACAACGTATACAAACGGCACAGGATCGACAAAAGAGATATGCGGATCTTCATCGAAAGGACGTGAAATTTGACATTGGGGATCATGTATTATTGCGTGTGGCTCCATGGAAACGAGTTACAAGATTTGGAAAGAGAGAAAAGCTCAATACATGATTTATTGGTCCATTTCAAATTCTTGACCGAGTAGAAAATGTGGCCTATAGACTCGCGTTACCTCCAAGTATGTCTCGTGTTCATAATATTTTTTATATATCTGTGTTACGTAAATATGTGAAAGACCCAGACCACGTTATTGAGTTAGAACCGGACGAGATAGCTGAAGACTTAACGTACGAAGAGGTACCTGTCAAGATCTTGGATAGAAAGGAGCATGTCCTACGCACGAAGGTCATACCACAAGTTAAAGTTTTGTGGAGAAACCATGCTATTGAGGAAATGACCTGAGAGTTGGAAACGGAAATGAAAGCGAGGTATCCTCATCTTTTCGACACGCCAGGTATGTACGTCAATTTCGAGGACAAAATTTCATAAGGAGGGAGGTTGTAAGACCCCAAATTATTAATAAATAAAATTTAAATTCCCTCTATTTATTATTTTGAAATAGTAAGGGTTAAATTGATTAATGAGGTTAGTTATGGATAAAATGCGCAAATATTTCAAATAAGCAGGTGGTTATAAAATATTCATTGTTGTCGGGAAATATTCGTTTGGTCGTGGAATATTTTCCTGTCGGGGAATATTCGTACGACGGCGCATTCTTTTGTGGGCCCTATAACGGAAAGCGATTGGATGAAGAAAACGACAAGTATAAGTTGTTTATAAATAACGGCGTAGTTGTTACCGTTAATACTGTTGGAATACCCGGTGGTTAAAACACAGTAATACGCATTGTTGCACAGTAGCACACTGTATTGCACCAAATATTGATTCTTACGTAAGAAGGCACTACTCAATAATGGTTACAGTAATTACTGTTCAGTATTTTATTTTATTAATTCAATAATTGCTGCGTTGATATTTTATATTACTGTTGTTTCAATAATTGTCACTACACAGTATTTCCCATTATCAGATCAATAATTCATATTATTTGAATAATATTATTAGATAACATTATTGACAATGTCTAGAAAGTTCTGTCTAAGGAGAGGTTTCTTCATCTAATTACACGCAAGTAAGGAGAAATCCTTATTGGAAAACCCCCTGTTTCCTGGGAACGGCCTGATTATTATAAATGTGATTCTGTAATATTATTTGTGAATAATTAATTATTGATTCATATGATAAGGAAATATTTATTTTATGTGGATATAAATGAGGGATATATTTTTGTGGTTAAAAATGAAGGAGTTAATGTTGAGATTTTTATCAGTATTTTTATCGGAATAGAGTATTAAAAATCAGAGTTTTTGAGATATTTTACGGGGGTTATAATTTTTAATCCGACCGTTGGATCGTGATAATTTTTGGATATGTTATACATATATAAGTTGAGTATATGTCCACAAATTTTGAACCGTTAAAAATGAACGTATGATTTATTATGAATTTTACGAGATGGCTGGTTTAGGAATTGTTGAATTTTCGGAGTTTATCATTTTGGTGAAAAATTATAGAATTGGTGGGCCCCACTCTTGGTTGGTGAAGAAATATGCTGAGATTTTTATTCAAATGTGGTAGGCTTGAATAGTAGCAGGTAAAGTCATCAGGTTGCAGGTTAAGTCTGCTTCGGCGTGCTAACATTTTCCTATAAATAGAGGGCTAAGTTAGAATTAAAAATCACACCAGAAACAAGTTTTCTCTCTTTCTCTCTCTAGATTATTGAGTGTATTTTGTGAATATTTAGATACTTTGAGAGTTTCTATTCATCAGAGCAAGTTTCTTTCAGCCTTATACCGGTATTCCGACCAGAAGTACTGTCTTTACGAGGTAAGGGATGTTATTTTATTCGAAAATGATATTATTTCTTCAATATCATTATGCCGAAATATTAGTTAAATTTTTTTATCAAATTTGGAACTTTTCACGTCGGGGTTACTATTCATGAGTTACTATTCACGAGTTACTATTCACCGAAAAATAAATTTTCTTCTTTTCGTCCAAAATATCTATTCTGGGTACTAGCTTTGATTGTATTCATATTTTGATCATCCTTGAATTTTACTTCACTATGAATAATTATAAGGTATTTTTGGACATGGATAAATCGAAATACGAATCCTTAATATTTGTTATTTTGTTTCACTGAATTCGTTTTCTTTAAGATATTTTTCGTCATCCTCAGTCCTAAATGATGATATTACTGAATATCTTTGGCCTGTAGTGCAAAGATGAATGATTAACTGATGAATATCTTTGGCCCGTAGTGCAAAGATGAACAGGTGTTGAGATGAACATGACCGACTGGTGATACAAATGAATATCTTTGGCCTGTAGTGCAAAGATGAATATTTGATTAAAGATGATTATTGATTGTTGTTACAGGGATAAAATATTGATGATGGACTTTTAAATCTTAGAAGATAGTAGAACTCATTCTCTACTTGACTCTTCTAATGGTTTGATGTTTCCGCTGTAATTATTAATTTAAAACTTGTTGTCTATTGTATTCTATTAGATTTTTCCCTGTTGAAGACTAACGATAATTTGTTCTGTATTATCTTAGTCATAATGTTCTTTACTGGGCTAGTTGAGCTCACCCTTTTCCTTTTTGTTCCATTTTTCTCATGAGGCGAGAATGTAGCGAGTACTAGTCGGGGTATGGAATGATGGTTCTAGAAGTTATTTTAGTAGTCCTTACCATTTTTGTGAAATAATGTATCAATAATTGTAATGAGGACTTATTTGAGTGTGGATATTTTCTAGATGACAATATTTGTATTTAAACTCACAGTTCCTATGTTGTAACAGTAAAGATGTAATTGTTTCTGTACCATGTATTTTGGCGACTCAGAATGTGTGTTGTATACCTATTTTGGGGGCGTCACACCTAAACGGAGAGTTTTTTTTATTTTAATAACTACTCAAACTAGATCTTGATATATTTATTTTTCTAATGATTTATCATATTCATAATACAGGTTGTAGTATATCAAATCTCAACAAGAAGTGAACAATATCAAGTCAAAACGGATAATTTTATTATAGTTGTAATTTTTTAAATTTATGCCAACTTCATATTATATAAATGATGATACATTTGTAATATTTAGTTTAATTTAATATAATTCTTAAATTTATGTTTAGTTTCTTAAGTTTTAATATTGAATTAAATTCTTGAAATTTTAAATTTTACTATTTAATAGCAATCCTATTTATGAATAAAATTAATACGTTAAAAATATGTTTGAACTTTGAACAATTGAATGTTTGTGTTTGACCTTTGACATTAGCAATATGGAT
This sequence comes from Panax notoginseng, assembly GCA_016801055.1. Classification (NCBI taxonomy): domain Eukaryota; kingdom Viridiplantae; phylum Streptophyta; class Magnoliopsida; order Apiales; family Araliaceae; genus Panax; species Panax notoginseng. The sequence continues at coordinate 178,820,965 of CM029018.1, forward strand.
ATGTGTTTGAACTTTAAGCAAATGTCTTTATTATTTTTATTATAGATTGTTTTGCTTTATATTATTATTTTGTTTGAATAAATGTAAGATAAAATATTAAAATTAGCTTAAAATAAAAAATCTCGCCTAGGCCCCCTAGGCGCTAGGCCCCCCTCGGCCGCCCGTCTCACGCCTAGCGCCTTTTAGAACATTGGGCCAATAGATAGGCTGACCTTGAGACTGAGACTCCTATACAAAACATATTCCAATATTATTAAGTAGAAATGTGATATTCTACAATTCATGGTTGTAAACATATTAAAACTATTCATATGTACCCTGGCAGTGATATGCTGCAACTGTGAAATAATGTCGCCCTTGTAGGTTCCTTTAGCCTTTTCGCCATCAAGTACACCCGAGAATCTGTTAGTGGCGGCAGTCTTGCGTCTTTTGACCCAGCTCTCAGCTCTCCATTGGGCACACATCTCAGCCCATATAGATTGGGTGCACCACCAGGGGCTATGCTCGTGCATATAATCCTCTCCCTGGCCTGGATGGTCGATCGATAAATTGTGAAGGGCTTTTTGTCGTTCTTGTAAGCATATGACTTGAGCATACTTATGACTTGAGTATACTAGCTAGTAAGCATATGACTTGAGCATACTAGTAAGCACATAAAGAGCTTGTTAATATTATAAATATTTGCAACTACCCGACCAACAAAAAAATTTTGGCAGAGTCTCCTCTATAATATGGACTAGCCACATGCACGACGGCATGTATATATGGTCATTTCTAGACACCCAAGACACAAACCAAGAGAAATATATAAATTTCTAATATAATAAGACCAAAACAATAACAAATGAATGCAAATTAAAGCAGTAAAAAGTTCAGGAGTATACTACAAATTCAGAGTTCCAAAAACTCGCGCTTTCATTTTTGCAAGCTTCTTTCTTTACTTTACACATGAACTAAATAATTAACTTACTTCTGATTAGAGCACTTATCTCTTAGTTCTTTAACTTAGGAGTATGATATTACTTTTGTTCATTAATATCTTTATGGGTTCGATGAGAAACTAAGCACGTGTTACTTAGTTTATTTTAGCAGTGAATATCTAACGAAATTGAAGTTAATTTATTTTAGCAATGGAAAACTTCCTAAATGCTGCTTAGTTTATTTATTATATCATTTATTATATTTTATTATTTTAATTATATTTAGTAGTGGAACTAAGCAAATGCTACTTAGTTTATTATATTATATTTTAATATTATATTTTAATATATTTAATATGATATTATATTTTAGTATAAGATTATAATTTATTATATTTATATAATATTATATTTTAATTTATTATATTTTATTTTAATATAATATTTTACTATATTGTATTGTATTGTATTTTAATAATATATTTTATACTATTTAAGTTTAATATTATAGTTTAATAATATATTCTTCAAAATCGTAAATTTTTCTTGTCATGAATTCTATTACTGTTTGTTCAGTGTTGTCCATTGAGGTTTGATTGTTTGCAACTATCTCTTTTATCTTTTCGCTGCAACTAATTAAGGTGTATATATGATCTTACACAAGCCTACGATTTAAAAAAAAGGAATATAGAAGAAGGTGAAAGATAAACAAAAGGGAAACAAACATGCGGACAGCGCAGTGAAGAAACAGATCAAGTAATTTGTTCTCCCATTTCGCTATAACTGGACTGGTTATTTCTTTATCTATCTTTATTGTAACGACCCCAAAATAGGTCCATTCCATCCAACCTATTCTGAGTCGCCAAATACATGGTACAGAAAACAACTACAACTTTATTACAACAATTGTCGTGCAAAATACAACAACACATATGCTGTGAGTTTGGATACAAATATATACCAAATATGACTCATGTTCCAATCGTGGACATCACCTCACAATGACACCTTACATAAAGGTATAGTCAAAAACTGTTTTAGAAATTAGAATCTTTGGGAAGTGCTCAAGGAAACCTTTGTACATGGGAGGTCACGCGTCTAGGTTATGATAGATATCATATGGCCACAGAATTATCCTTGGTTGACCCAATAGACCCCAAAGAAAAACGAGAAGATTACTATCATATTCTTCCCAATGGTGAGTCTTCTCTTGACTTATCATTATCTCCACTGTCTCTAATTGAGAATTATACTTCAAACAAACACCAAGATTATATAGGTAGTGCCCATAGATATACTCAGCAAATGGATGAGCACAACCCTGTCCTATGATGACACGAGGTTGTATGTCATTAGACATCTTGTATGATAGTGACAAAACACCCTTCCAACGTTGGGTCCGCCTCACCCTATTTTCTTCACCAAATATAACTACTAAATGATGACCACCGTTCTATTCCCTTGTTACCCCCGCTCGACCCAGCTACACTCTTATTACCTGAAAGGAATTGTGAAGCAAAAGGGTGAGCACAACTAGCTCAGTAAAGAATATCATGACTAAAGATAATTAAATTATCAATAGCCTTCATCAATAATAAATCAGAGATTTAGAACATATGGTAAATGATAAAAATTTCAACCATAGTTGCAGCGGAACGAGCAATCCATTAGAAGAGTCAAATAGACTATAAAGTCTATTATCTTCTCCATGTTAAAAATCCACCAATAATGTTTTATCCATGTAACATCACTCAACAGTTCCTTTCCACAATCATATGAATAACTCATAATCATAATTGTGATTCTAAATTTTTCTTCGCACCCAGGACGAAGAATATTTTCATCACCTGTCTTTACCTGAAACATCAAAGATCATGGTTATACCAAATCACAGTTCCTGTTCATAATCATACTAATAAAACCATCTTTGCACTACGGCCAAAGATATTCAACAACAGTTCATCTTTGCACTACAGGCCAAAGATATTCATCAATAATTCATCTTTGCACTACAGGCCAAAGATATTCATCAACAGGTCATCTTTGCACTACAGGCCAAAGATATTCTTCAACAATTCATATTTGCACTACAGGCCAAATATATTCATATCTCAAAGAAATATATAATCATTTCAGAATTTATATAAACAATAATTATAACCATGTTGATCAATTCACCTTTGCACTTAAGCTAAAGATATTCACTTATAAATTCAATGGTCATGATCATACCAGTCACAATTCAACTTTGCACTACAGGCCAAAGAGAACCCTAGTCATGATCATACCAATAATCTACCCATCTTTACACTCTAGTGAAAGAGAATTTCAACATCAGGGTTATAAAAATGTTATATATGATGATAAAAATAATATGATCAACATATAGTTTTAATCTCAAGAGTAATATTCGTAATTCATGAATAGTAAATCGTGAATAGTAACTCATGAATAGTAACCCCGACACAAAAGATAGAAATTCCACAATAAAATCCATACCAATATTTCGGTATAATGATATTGAAAGAATAACATTACTTAAATTTATAAACAATTTATTTTAATTGTTTACACTTTACTAAATAATGCATTTAATCATCATAAAATGCCAACTCTTACAATTTCATCATCAATAACCAAAACCCTCATCAAAAATCTGCATATACCTCATATAGGATTCTCAAGCCATAAAATCCTATTTTCCAATTTTCTTTCTTCACAAAACATATTTAATTCATTTACTCATAACTAGACCATTTTCATGAAAAATACCAAATCAGTTCCAAAAATATTTCTTTTCTGGGATTTAGCATAATATAGTCCCATAGTGAACATATATTTTTCTCAGAATTTTTAAAAGTCATTTACTATTTTTCATATGGCCAAAATAGTCGAATATTTAGACATTTATCAAAAATTGTACTTTTGTCTAAAAATTCTGAAATTTACAGAGTATACTTCTATCATATACATGTACTCCCAATAAAAATTTCATCAATTTTGGAGTTAACCACAAGGAATTATAAGCAGTTACTTTTAAAATAGTTTTTTCCCGTAAAATTCATAACTCTCAATATATACATCCAAAAATCACCATTTTTGGACACAATCAAGAAAACTGATCAAAATATCATTTCAAATTTTTCCAGAATTTTTGAAGGTCAGAAAAATTACGAAACTGAAAAACATAACAACCCTTAAAATCCCTTATTATCCCTTACTATCCCTTACAATCCCTTACAATCCCTTACTATCTCTTACCTCAAAAGAGCAGTACTTCTGACTGGAATGCAAAGTCGAAGAAAACTTGCACTGAATAGCAACTCTCAAAGTATCTAAATACTCACAAAATATGCTTCATAATATAGAGAGAGAAAGAGAGAAAACTTATGTTTCTGGTGTGATTTTCAATTCTAACTTAGCCCTCTATTTATAGGAAAATTTTGGTAGGTTTGACCTGCAACCTGATGGCTTTACCTGCTACTATTCTCACCCACCACATTTGAAATATAATTCAGCACATTTTTTCACCAACCACAAGTGGAGCCCACCAATTCTAGAATTTTCCACCAAAATGATAAACTCCGAAAATTCAACAATTTCTGAACCAGTCATCTCGTAAAATTCATAATAAATCATACGTTCATTTTTAACGGTTCAAAATTTGTGGACATATACTCAACTTACATATGTATAACATATCCAAAAATTACCACGATCCAACGGTCGGATTAAGAATTATAACCCTCGCAAAATATCTCAAAAACCCTGATTTTTAATACCTCCATTCCGACAAAAATACGGATAAAAATTTCAACATTAACTCCTTCATTTTTTAACCACAAAAATATATCCCTCATTTATATCCACATAAAATAAATATTTTCTTATCATATGAATCAATAATTAATTATTCACAAATAATATTACAGAATCACATTTATGACAACCAGGCCGTTCCCAGGAAAGAGGGGGCTTTCCAATAAGAATTTCTCCTTACTGGCGCGCAATTAGATGACCAAACCTCTCCTTAGACAGAACTTTCTAGACATTGTCAATAATGCTATCTAATAATATTATTCAAATAATATGAATTATTGATCTGATAATGGAAAATATTGTGCAGTGACAATTATTAAACAACAATAATATAAAATTTCAACGTAGCAATTATTGAATCAATAAAATAAAATATTGAACAGTAATTACTGTAACAATTATTGAGTAGTGCCTTCTTACGCAAGAATCAATAATTTCAAAAATACTATGCAATACCGTGTGCTACTGTGCAATAACGCGTATTACTGTATTTTAACCAACGGGTATTCTAACAGTGTTAACGGTAACAACTACGCCGTTATTTGTAAAAACTCAAATTTGTCATTTTCTTCATCCGACAGTTATTCTGTTATGGGGCCCACAAATAGCTGCGTCGTCGTACGAATATTCCCCGACAGAAAGAATATTCCACGACCAAACGAATATTCCCCGACAACAATGATTATTTTATAACCACTTGCTTATTTTGAAAAAAAATTCATATTTCACCCATAACTTTAAACTTTTATCAATTTAACCATTTACTGAATAGTAATTATAAGAAAAATTGAATACTTTTATTTCATAAAATTCGGGGTCTTACATTTATCTCATAATACGAGTGGTGACAGATGTGCTTGATGTTGTTTTTCGTGGAGTGCATTATTATCTACTGACACTTGTATGTTTAAAATTTTAATAATGGTTCATATCCTAAATTTCTATCAATACTAGTCTGGTCATACATATGATCTGTTTGGATGGCATACTTGAACAGAATCAGACATAACATTGTAATGCACTAAATATGTATTTCATACTTTCTTTTCACCTTACAAGACATTAGAAATATTGAAGGAGCTCAAAATGTTGTTTGGATCAGTCACTGTCATTCCTATTCAAGTTTTCCTAACAGGGTATGCGATAGATTTAGTAGCAGCAAATACATGACCTATGTTACTGTCCGTATCAATTTAGTAGCAGCAAATACATGACCTATTATTGTGCTTCTAAATGTAGTAGCAGCATTTTACAGATGAAACACTCGATAAATGGATCAATATTGCATAAACAGTCAATAGGGTAAATTTATGCTACCCTTCAATTAAACAGACCACAAACACAATATAAATGTTGTAGAAGAACCCTTCAATTACTCAAATTAAATGATACCTTCAATAGTATGATATTACATGTGGCAGCGATTTGGGCAGCGGTGGCGGCGGCGGCGATGACAGCGGTGGCATCCCTCTTCTCCCCCTTCTCCCTCTTCTCTCTATTCTACGCCCTCTTTTTTTTCCTTCCATCTGCTGTGTCGAGCGAATGTCTGATATTGATTACATTATGTTTGATTAGCGACTGCATGAGATCGCTAATTTCTAATGACATGAACTTATCAGCGACTGGTCGCACAAAACCTTCGCGCCAACATTTCCTGCCAAATTTTGGGAGGCAAATTTGTGCTAGCGACCGCATGTGGTCGCTGATATTAAATAGCGACGGGATTAAATCACGGTCGTAGATATCGGTCGCTATTACTAATATCAGTGACCGCACGTGCAATCGCTGATAGTATTGGTCGCTGTTGGGCCTTTTTCTTGTAGTGGGTTCTGCCTCCTTATCTTAGTAAGCTGACACGGAGATAGATTAATTGTGTTGGTAATTTTTCAAACAGAATTTTTCTTTCCCATAGACGGCGCCAATGTTAATGTCAAATTTTGTACGTATGACGAAATCACCAAAACAACGCTAACAGTTGCTGGAATAATTGATTGTATTGTTGTGAAATCAAATTCACGAAATACACACAAATAAACATACACACTTTGTTGTAAGAAATATAAAATATAAACACAAAAATTTGTGAAAAGTCAATTGGGAAAAAACCACATAGAGAGATAAGAAATCCACTATAAAATAATAACGAGAGTACAAATTATTTATTTGTGTTATGACCCCAAACCCTGTCTTATTATTGTATTTATAGATGTCATGTCCACCCGAATCCAATTAGAAATAGAAGTCCTTTTTAGAATCATCTTATAAATGTAATTAATTTCTGATCGATTTCTTATCTCCTTATCCCACCAAATAAAAAAATACAATCTTACTTTAATAAGGACTCTCCCACTGTTTGAGCAAGTTGTCAAAATAAAAGTATATGGGTCAATACTAAATCCCGGTTCATTAAATAAATTAAACTACGCCTTAGCTAGACCCAAATAATTACATCCCAATATCATCCAAAATTCTTATCATCATTGATACAACAGGCTAATCATATTTTTGAATTCAAAAAAATCTAAATTTCCCATTAAGCAACAAGAACACAACTCAAACAAATGGTCTTTGGCGATTTTTCTGAAGCAAATCAGAATAATTTCAAAAATGAAGACAATTGATGTATTAATGAGTTAACAAATCAAATAATGGAAAATGAAAGTATGCGGAATCTTTACCTGAATTTCAACCTTTCTTCAAAGCATTACAATGATTTGAAGTTTTTGAGTTTTGCTCTATGAAGACCAAAGCCGGGTAAACCTTTGGCGGGAGGGAAATTGAGGATCCGAATAGGATTAATTACATATTTTAGTACATTTTTAAAAATAATTACAATAATGTTGCATCCATAAAATAATTACAAAAGTAATACACTTTCCCATATTTATTTATAATATTAGTGCAATTATGATTCCTTTAATCGTGGCCCATGATTATCTCCCTTATCTCTTCCCATTAATTATTATTACCCTTATCTCTGTTTCTCTCTCTTTTTTCCCATACAATTCACGCCATCCTCTTCGCTTCTCTCTCTGTACTCTTCCTTTTATACTTCAACCACATATGTACATTTTGAAGAAACTTGTCTAGATTTTTAGGGTTAATTCCATTGTCTCTCTCAGAGGGTAACAATGGAGGTCTTTTTGGGTTCTCATCTATTGAAATTGTTTTGGGGTTTCTCGTTGGTGGGTTAGTTGAAACTGCTTCAGAAACAGCAGCCACCATCATTGTGTATGAATTCATGTGGTGCCAATCTTCATGTGGTACCAATTTTGATTTTTTAATATTACAGAGTGGACATGTGGTGCTTTGAATTCATGGCACGTACACTTTATGAATGTTCTTATGGAAATTGCAGTTGAATTGAGTCTACAAGACCATAGTTTTCTAAAGACTCCGACTTTTACAGGAAGAAAGAAAGACCCACACATTTTTAAAGGTCTACTTTGGTTTCTTTCTTAGATGACTCTGGTGTTCAGGCAAGAATATTAAATGACTTCAAAAATCTCCGATTAAGGCCAAAAAGAAAGGAAGCACTATCTCGTCCTAAACTCATAGGAGTGTAGGTAGTGGTGGCATATTCGTCCCAATGCTTATCTTAATTATTGGATTTGATCTAAAATCATCAACTGATAGAAAAGATTGGTAACCAAACATTCATATCAAGGTAACCAAACCTTCGTACCAAGGTTACCAAACCTTCGTACCAAGGTTACCAATCCACCTCCACACCTGCAGTTTTTTCATAGTGTAGTTGGTAACCAAACCTTCATACCAAGGTAACCAAACCGTCATACTAAGGTAACAAATCCACCTCAACACCTTCGATTTTTTTATTGTGCAGTTGGTAACCAAACCTTCACACCAAGGTAACCAAACCTTCATACCAAGGTAACCAATCCACATCTGTAACTTTTTCATAATGCAGTGGGTAGCCAAATATTCATACCAAGGTAACCAATTCAGTGTTATTAAGTTACCAATTTATTTTGAATGTGATACAGTTGGTAGCCAAACCTTCATGTAGTGGATAACCAAACATTCATACTAAGGTAACCAATTCAATTTTATTAAGTTGCCAATTTATTTTGAATGTGATGCAGTTGATAGCCAAACCTTTATGTAGTTGGTTGCCAAACTTTCAGACCAAGGTAATCAATTTATACTGCAGGTGTGGAGGTAGAGTGATTACCTTGGTATAAAGGTTTGGTTACCTTGATGTAAAAGTTTGGTTACCTTGGTACGAAGATTTGGTTATCAACATTATATTACACACCACTCTCTTATCTTTCTCTTTCCTATGCAGTGTTCTTATTTTTCTTTGGACATGAAATTGGAATTGGAATTTTCGGACATGAAAAAATTGAAATTTTGCTGTAGAGTAGCGGATGAGATGGCTACTGTGAGGGAGATGAAGATTTGAATTTGAATTATTATCTTGAATTTGAATTTATTTTTGTTGTTAGATTCTAGATATTTGAATTTGAATTTGAATTATTAGTTATGGCAGTTATTTCTCCTTGATTTTAGGTTTCCTTATTAATATGAATTGCGTTATTTTTGTAATTATTTTATGTATATATTGTTTTTGTAAATACTTTCTAATTGTTGTATTTTAGTATTAAGGACTCATCCGAATATCCCGACAAGTGTAGTGTAGACATCTGTGTTGTTCAGATTTTTAATTCGGGCCAGGCTTTTAAATATACTCGTTTTAGCCCAATTTATTGCCCAGATATAGTTATAATCAATCACTCCAAAACGCCCCTTCTTTCTTTTTGTTTTCCACCACTTTCTTTTCTTTTCTCTCCAAATTAAAACTTTGTAATTATTTGGGAATTAAATTAAGTTATTATATTACTTCCTTTATTTTAAACTACTGAATAATTTTTGATTTTTTAAAATTAATTTTAACATTTCAAACTGGATTAAATTAATTTTAAATTTAATGGGATAGGTCTCACTTAATTTTAAAAAATAAAATTATAAACTATATAGTCTAATTACAAAATTTCATATTTTCAAATGTTTAATAAAAACACGATTAATTTTTAAATTTAAAAATATTTCATTAATGCCTTGAGACTAGCACAGTGTTGTCCTTTGTTCATGTGATTTTTCTGTACAGATAATAAAATATGTAAAAGTTTATATAAAATAATAATTATATAATAATGTTATATGTCAAACACAGACATAAAAGTACGAAAAATATTATAAATTACTAAATAGAGTAGAGAAAAAAATCGAGCACAGAAAGTAATTCTCACGTGACAGTAAAGGACAAATGTCTTTTTCAGTGAAGTTTTTTTCATTATTATTTTGATAAATTATGATTCTTTTTGTATGCATAATCATAATTTAAAATATCTATTACTTTTTAAAATTTAAAATATACATTAGTCACACTTAAATATCTTTGTGGACCAATATAATAGGAAATTATTAAATCCACAACAGAAAATATTATTTTCACAACAAAAGTGTCGCTATCTACTATAGCGACAAATAGCAACACTTTTCACCATAGCTATACATGTACAACGACACTTATATTGTGAAAATAATAAAAAGTATTGTGGATTTAATAATTCATATATAATATTATGAAATTTAAGGTGTTATATGTGGACTTAAGTAGATCACTCTCAAGATCCCCACCACCCAATCTTTCTAACTTTAGAGCTAGTATTATCGGAATTTTTTGCTTCAAAGTGTTGGTTCAAATTAGACCATTAGGCCAATGATTTAAGAGGAGGATTTGGATATAAATTGTTTCCACATTTCCATTATGTACATTTTTTCCTAAGAATGTATGATAAAATTTTAGGCTTAAATATAAATAACTACTATAAATTATTAATCTTTTTTCATTTCAGTAATTTACCTTTCAATTTTTTCAATCAGATCATTAACTTATTAATTTTTTCTACTTTAATTCAATTAAAAAGTATTTTTCATGTACTTGAACTCCTAGTTAATGGATAAAATCAATTAAAAACTAATAATTAAAAAGTAAATAACCCTCACCATTTTGCCTGTGTGACCTCAAAATCTTCAACTTCAATTGAATTAAACCGGAAAACATTGAAAAATCGACCACCAAATATAATTTTGGTTCTTTCACTATTTTTTGTCTAATAAATAACACTCTTTTTTCAATACAAAGACAATATAGACAATTAATATTATATTTAATGCTATACAATTATTTCCTTAATACTTGTGCATAACTCTAAATTGACATATACTAAGGGACGGAGAGAATAATCCATATACTTCCTCCGTCCCATAATATATGAAGTTTTAGATTTGTGCATAAGAATTAAGAAAATAATTGTCTAACATTAAATATAATATCAATGTCTATAATACCCTTAAATTCTTATATTTACCATATGTATCTCATACTCTCTCTCGCATTTGTAATATTTTTTCACGAGGGATAATTTTATAAAAAATTATAGTTAATTCTCTTTAGATTATATAATTTGAGAAAAATAAAATCATCTAAAACGTCATATTTAAATGACCTTTTAGAGATGGACACAAGAATTAAGATAATGATTGAAAAGCATTAAATATAGTATTCAATTGTCTATAATATTATTAAATCATTAATTTATCATAACACAAGAATTTAAAGTACCAAAAAAATAAATAGAGTAATGAAGGGTAATTTTAGAAAAATTATCATTAATTATCCTAGATTTAAATAATATTAATTAATTAAAAATAAATAAAAAATTTTAAAACGTCATTTAAATAAGGACAGGAAAGAATAGTAGGCATGCATTTAAACCGCCACTGAGTCCCATGCTTTGGCAAATCGACCATTTTTCCAAAAATAGTATGAATGCATTAAAATGTACTTGTGCTGAAATAATATATCTCTAGTACTCTCGATCAATTTTCATTTTAGTCCTTTCATTTTTACAAAAAAAAGTAACACACCACCTTATTAATTACTACTACCAAACAAACACGTTTATCACGTGTAATATTTATGTGACGGTGCGTCGGCCTCTTAATTAAAAAGATACACTCTTTCCAATAATATTTTAACGAGGTATTCTTTTCGTCTCTTAATATAAGACGTTTAAAAAAAATATTTTTATCCTTTAATATAAGATATTTTAGAATTTCAAGAAATATTAATTATTTAGTTTTTAATATTACCCTAAGTATTAAATATAACTTTGGTTCTCTCACTATTTTTTATCCAATAAATAACAATATCTTTTTTTAATATAAGGGTAATATAGACAATTAATATTATATTTAATATTATACAATTATTTTATTAATATTTGTGCACAATTCTAAAAAGTTTTATATTAAGGGACGGAGGGAGTAACTATTATCCCATCCTTTTTGTGCCAAAGAATAAGATAGATAAAATAAATAGTCATGCATTCTCATGTGTGAAATGATTTATTAATATAATTTCATTTTATCTATACAAATATGAAAAAACTCGGAAAAATCTTTAAGTCACGTCAATTATTGTACAACTTTCAAGAAATATATAAATAATTTTAGAGTAATGCTACAGACACAAACTATTTTATAAATTGCTGATGTAACATACTCTATCTCAGTGTATTGATCAACAAATTGTTTCAATGTAGTTTTCGGACCCGCACAATATGCTGATGTGGAGTATGTCACATCAACAATATATAAAATATTTGTAAAATAATTTATGTCTCTAGCATTATTCATAATTTTATGTGCATTAACAGTTGTGCACAAATCTCCCTCTTCAATATATAGATAAACTAAATACGCATGCATTCTCCAATATAAATCTAAATTTTTAAAAATTTCAATTTTAGTATAAAAATCAAGAAAATATATATATATAATATATATATATATATATAAGACGTTTTATATATATTTAGGATAAAAATTAATTTTTTTCCTACTTTGTCCTTAAAAAATAGAGTAATTGAGAAAGACGGGGAAGAACAATTAATTAGTGCACAACTAATATTAATTAATTAAAATTAATGAGATTTTTTAATATGTGTGATTATGTTTTTAAAAACATAAATAATGGAAGAGAGGGAGTATTTGTCTGGAAATAAGAGGCGCACATAATTCCACCGAGGGAGTTTTAAAAATTTATTGAATATGGACAACTACAAGAAAACTGCAATTGAACTGGTCGATCTATCTTTATTCGCACGTGTTTTGGGTAGTATCAAGCTCCAACAACTTGGGGAAAACGTTATTTTGCTCGAAATGAAAGTCAAGATTATTTCGACCAATTAACAAAATAAAAATTATTGTGACCATAAAATTATATATATATATATTAATGATTACAACATGTATTTGTTATGAATTCTTTATTTATACCATTCAAAATTAGAATAAATGACCAATATTAGAAATTAAAAAGTAACCAAAAAAACACATATTATCCGCTATTAATAGCAGCGCACGCTAATCAGAATAAGAGTTTGATTTGATCAATAAATATTTAGAGTTTAGTCCGAATAAGGGTTTGGGTTCACCCATAAATGTTTAGAATTTTGCTAATCAGGATAAGGGTTAACTTGACCAACAAACGTTTAGGATTTAGGTAATCAGAATAAAGATTTGGCTTGACCAATAAATATTTAGAGTTTATTAACTAGGTTTTAAGGATTATTAATTAAATAGGGTTTATGGATTATTAACTAGGGTTTAATAAATACTAAACTCTAGTTAATAAATTCTAACATCTGGTTAATAAACTCTAAACTCTAGTTAATAAACTTTAAACAGTTATTGGTCAAGTCAAATACTTATTTTGATTAACTAAATATTTACCGTCCGCTACTAATAGTAGCGGACGTCGATTTGTAGTTTTTAATTATGTTCGTCCTTTTTGTTTTCAATGGTATAGATAGTGTATACCCCTATAAAGATCCATAACAAATACATATTACACACATTCAAACACATACACACTCACAATAATTTGAAACAATAAGTCTACTATCACATAAAAATCGCTCACATACTGGTTACATACACTCACATGCATATTGGTATGATCCACGTGCAGAACAAACTATGTGAGTCATACCAATATGTATATGAGCGGAACGTGAACGGTTTTATATTTTGTGATCAGTGCTTCTACGCAGACAGGTTTTTTGGACCGAAAATTTGGACAGTGGGTCCCATTATTCTCTCCTTCCCTAAACAACGTCGTTTTAATTTTATTTTTTAAACCATATGCTCTGAGCCTCTGACCTCAATACACGATCAACTGAATCTCAAAAAAAATCAAATACATTCTAGGTTACAATCTTAAGGTAACAATCTCTTTCCAACCTTCTTGCAAAACTGAAGGTAACAATCTCTTTTCATAATAACTCAAACCAATTCAAACCCAATTTTCATTCCAAAGCATGCATTTCACAAGGCTCCAATCCCATTCCTAATCAAGTTTTGCACCAAGATTCCTTCCTGCTGGTGCGTTGATTTCATTCGAAGTTTTGGACTGATTTTTTCCCTAAATCAAGTAAGGTTACAATTTATTTTGGAAAATTCGACTCAAGAAAGAATTGCAATGTGAGGAAGATTTGCATCATATTGAAGTATTGATTGGGAGATTAGTTGGTTCTTTTCCTCTAATATCTCAATTGTGGATTATTAATGATTAATAGTTAATTCTTTTATTTAGTGAGGGTTGATTTATGTATTTTTATACATATGAATTGCTTACTGGGTGTAATTGCTTTGTCCTAAATAGGTTTGAAGTAATTGTTGGGTTTGAGCACTAGCCACAAGGATAGGGATGAGCTAAAAACTGGTTTGCACGCTAGGTGTTTGTTTAATTGCCCGAAAGAACTGTTTGGTTTGTTTTGGTTGGTTTTAAGTGTTGAGACTGATTGAAAGGATATCATATGGCACCCAAGAGACAGCTTGGTGACATGGCCCAATCTTCTCAACAATTGGTACTAGATTTTATCTTGCATTTGGTACTCAGTTGATCCTTATTTATAGTCCATGAGGTTTTTAGTACAATAATGGCAAAGATCAATGTTTTATCGAGTTCTCATTATGTTTAGCGATGTTCTCATTATGTTTTGCGATGGAATTGAAGATGAATAAATTGAGTATGCTTGCCTCTTGCAATTGTTGTGCTAGCTGGACTACTCAAAAACAACTTCAAAGTAGAATGGTGGCTTCAAGTTGGTACATTTTCAGTGACCCAAAACAATTCATGGGACACAAAGCATAGATGATGTTGCTGAGGATTACTTGGGACACAGAGCTTAATTTGGTTTTGTTGTTTCTGAATATCCCTTGCAGATTTCATTGCAGAGTCATTACACTCACTTAACTCAATCCACTCAAGTGTTGATTTATCATAGTTTTTTTTAATTACCTGGGGTATGCCCCTTGTAAACATGTAAATCTTGATTATTGTGTTTATGAAATGAAATCCAATTATTGTTTTCATCAATTTAGTTTGTTCTAATAACTTCTCTTAGCATGACATATATTGTGTTTCTAAAGATCTACTAACTTATACTTTATTTACAAAAATGACAAACATAAATAATGACAAACATACATGAAAATACAATATGTACCACTGATTACTGAAAATGTACCACTGATTACCACAAACATACACTCATTTATGTTCATCATTTATTTAACACTCATCATGTATGTTTATCATTTAATAGTCATCATTTAACAGTCTGACAAGGTTGCAAATTAATGACAAACATTCAACAGTTTTGCAAAAATGCCAAACATTCAACAGTCTTGGTCATCTGTACATTCAAATTCAAATTCAAAAACATTCAAACAAGAGGGAAGCTTTCAAACATACATGAAAATACATCAAAAACATTCAAATTCCATCAAACTTTTACCGTAAACTTTCTTATTTTACTGCTCCTTAAATGGTGTCCCAGAATTTGCATGATTGTTAAGACCATATGCACCATTCCAAAATGGGTATTGATAACTAGCCAACTGAGT
Organism: Panax notoginseng; assembly: GCA_016801055.1. Taxonomy (NCBI): domain Eukaryota; kingdom Viridiplantae; phylum Streptophyta; class Magnoliopsida; order Apiales; family Araliaceae; genus Panax; species Panax notoginseng. The sequence goes on from CM029018.1 coordinate 178,836,705, forward strand.
GGAGAGACTTGTTGAATACATATTTCCAATTGGGAAGCCTCCAACATTACCAAGAGGGAAGCTTTCAACATTTGGTACCTACAAATGAAGTTAAATTATATAAAAATAAGACTCAAGAAACTAAACAAAACTACTTTTTACAAAAAAACATAAAATAAACAGTACCTGTTGGCCTAAAATAGCACCAACTGGGAAGCCTCCAACATTACCAAGAGGGAAACCTTCAACATTTGGTACCTAAAAATATAGTTAAATTATATCAAAATGAGACTAAAAAATAAATTATATCAAAATAATTACATGAAGGTGTAAAAATAAATAAAAAGAACTAAAGAACTAAAAATTTACCTTTTCCAAAATTATATCATCCACTTTATTTTCAATGGCCTTTGTCCCTTTCCCTTTCCCATTCCTCCCTTTATCCTTCTTTTTGTCCTTCACCTTCTTAATAGCTTTCTCCATGTTACTTTGCAACCTTTTAAAACGGGGTCGACCTTTACCACGAACCGCCAAAGGACTGCAAATATTGGAACTTTCTTTTGATATATTATTATTATCACCACTTGGCAATGGTGTGCTGACTTCACTGCCCACTTCCAAATGAGTACTAATTTTACACATGTCATCTTTTTTCTTCAATTCATTAGTTATCCACTTAATCCAACGGAGAACCAATTTTGTCTTATCTTCATTGTTCGTCGCCAAATCTGCCGCTTCATAAAAGGTATTGCACATTCTATCAAAACGTTCATTTTCAGGGTTTAACATCCAATCAGAGTATATTATTTTAACCTTCGTATGACATCTCTTCACATCTTTCCTCCACCTTCTAAGAATGAATTTCTCTGGTATGGTATGAACTCCTTTTTGAAGCAAGACAGTTAAGGCGTGACAACATAAGATTCCCCTAAACTCAAATAATTGACAGTTGCACCTAATGTCACAATCATCCTCTTTAAAATAAACCTTAAAAGTGGATTTACGATCTGTCCCCCCCCCCCATCCTATCTTGCGAAATTTCATACACTCGAGTCCCGCACTCCTCTTTCTCTAAAGAAATACTACAGTAAAGCTTGTTTTTTATCTCATCTTGAAACTCTTTGAATTTTGAAGTGGTGTAAGCTTTTTGAAATTGTTCCTCTAACGGATAAGAAGTGATGCATGGAATCTTAGAGTCAAAAGAATCAAAGTCCGCTTTAGCCTCTTTTTGCACCTTGCTTCTTAGTGCATTCTCATATTGCTCAACAAATTGTTTTAAACTTGTCTTAGAATTGACATAACCATCGAAGAATGCATTCATGCTTTCACTTCTTTGAGTCGAAGACATTCCCGCCCAGAAAGTATTTCTTAAAAATGTTGGCACCCAACGACTCCTTTCATTGTATAAACCAGTCAACCAATCATTTGTTTCAAGTTTAAACTTTTCAATGAATCTGCTCCAATTTTCTTCAAATCCTTCACAAGTTAAAGAATCATAAACCACTTTTTGCATCGTATACTTAATTGATTCATATTCATTACAACCTCGTAATTTTTCAGGTACCTTCTTCATGATATGCCATAAGCACCACCGATGACGTGTGTTAGGAAAGACATTTTCAATAGCCTTTTTCATTGCTTTGTCCTGGTCAGTGATTATTGCGGTAGGAGCGCGACCATTCATATATGCAAGCCAAGATTTAAAAAGCCAAGTAAACGACTCGACATCCTCACTTGAAATCAATCCACATCCTAAAAGTGTAGATTGACCATGATGATTCACTCCAACAAAAGGAGCAAAAGGCATGTCATACTTATTAGTCAAGTATGTTGTGTCAAACGTAATGGCATCCCCGAATTCCTCATACGCTGCCCTACTTCTAGCATCTGCCCAAAATACATTCCTTAGCCTCCCCTCCTTATCCAAATCCATCAAATAAAAGAAATTAGCATTATTAGCTTGCATTTTAAGAAAGTAGTTCTGAACTGCCGTAGCATCCCCATCACCCAACCTTAATCGTCTCATTTTCTCAATATGATTATAACAGTCTTTCTCTAAAAATGGAACATTCTCATGACCACCAGCTTCAACCAAAAATGAACTAAAATTTTTATTTGGTCTAATACCTGCCCTATCATTAACTTCAAGTCTCCTTTTAACGTACATCCTCATAACCCTATTCTTCTTATAAAATCTAGATTTTTCTGGGCTCAAACCATGATTGTGATCAAGGGTTATTTGTGAGACTCGCCACTTACCATCAAGGCATAATACAATCCTAATCTTAGCTTTACATCCTGTTTTACTGTTTGGAGGCTTTTTTAAGACATTCTTTGAATTGCTCACTGTTTGTCCGGTTCGAGAGCATGAAAGAACCACACAATTAACCTCCCCATCATCACCCTTTTCCGAAGATCTTTTCTTCATTGGGAACCCTTGTTTGTTAGCATATTTAATGTAGTATTCTACACAAGCATCAATATTGTCAAATTCCATTCCTATTTCTGGATCTTTTATCTCATCTACAGCTACTGCACTCTCCACACACTCATCAAATTCTGAATGTTCATTCATATCATTCTCCTCAATATGTTCATTCATCTCTGTACTTAAAGATATATTCAATGATTCTGTTTCCATTTGTGCCCAAAAAAACCTGTACAGAAATAAAACAAAAACAAAACACTTAATCCAACATTAGAGATTTTTCTCTGTAATGTTTTTTTGAACTATGTATGGAGAGGGTGAGATGATATCAATTAAAAGAGAGAATGTTTTTTGTTTGAACCATTTGTGCACAAAATTAAACCAAGATGATTAAATCTCAAAAGGGAAAAAGTATTACCTGAGATGGAGATCGTCGAACTTGAGAGAGAGGACGGAATGCCCGAGATCGCTATCTCGGATGGAGAGGGAGGATTATATTTCGCAAGGTTATTTTGGCTGGATGGAGCTCTGTCTCTGTTTAGTGTTACAGTCTTTCATTTTTGTTTCTTTCTTTTGATAGCAGTAGATGGTTTTTTTAGTCTTTTTCTTATTTTTGGGGACCCACGGTCTAATATATTTGTCCAATATATCTGTCCGCTTAGACTTATTATTTTGTGATAGTAGCACTACTCAATTTGAAAATATATTTTTCCTCAACTAGTTAAATATAAGTTTTTAATATTATCAAAATAAAAAATATGCTGTTAAAGCAAATATGTATATACATGTGATCATACTTTTATAATTATTCTATCGATATTAAACATTTAAAACAAACTTTAATATTTTGTGCAATATCAGTGGTCAAATAAAAACTTTTAGGAAAAAATTGCAAGTACAAATTTGTCACGGTGGAAAAAAAATCTCAATATTAGCATTTGTAATTTACTTGATCGATGCAGTTGGAGCTTCTCAGGGTTAGAGCTTTTTCTAGCGAATTGTAGCGGTTCTATTAGATTCGTGGATGACCTGCTCATAAAATTCGACACCCTGTATCCCAGATTTTGTGAATATTTAATTAAAATTTATATTTTCACAGCTAAATTTGATAACTTCATAAATTATTCTTTAAATGAAGTATTAAGTAGGGTACAGTTTTATGTGAGAGAGCACTTTGTGGAATTAACAATTTCACTTGTGGAAATATCAATTTCCTATTTAATACTCAATACATTCCTATTTAATTGACGTTTTAAATAATAAATTTTGTTCCTATTTATTTGACGTTTGTAGATTTTTAGGATATATTGATTACATTACTTCCTAAATTACCCCTAAACATTTAATACTCGCATTAATTCTCTCATACTTTTCTAGGCTATTGTTCTCCCTCTTTTAATATCTTAAAGATATATTCTTTTTTTCTCTCTTATAATTCTTATATTTTCTCTATCCTCTACCAATATTTCTCTTTCATCTTTATCATCTACAATTTAGATTTTTATTTATCTATACAAGGGTGTTTTTGGTAATATGTAACAATTTTAGTAAAAATTTTATAGGAGTTTTAACTTCTTTAATAGTTGTGCAAAGCTCCAAAACGTCAAATAATTAGGAATGGAGGGAGTACTTCATCCGTCCTATAATATATGAATTGTGCACAAGAATTAAATAAATGAATATATAGCATTAAATATATTTTTAATTGTCTGTAATACCATTTACCATATAGTAGTATTATTTATCTCTTACTCTCTCTCATATATAACATTTTCCCATTAAGAATAATTTTGAAAAGATTATAATTAATTTTTTTAAATTATATAAAACGTTAAATAATTTGAAAAAATTAAAATTATCTAAAACGTCATATATTATAGGACGGAGGGAGAATACAGCAAACGAGCAACAAACACATGTTCCGATAAAAATAAAAAATATCAAATGGGGCACCCCATGATCTTTAGTGTGAAGGAGAAGGAAATAAAAAAAACATGAACAGGTTAAATAACACCCAAGAAATGGTTATTTATCGGTACAAAAATATAAGTATTATTTTTTTTTTAAAAAAAATATTAGAATTCTTTATCGTTTGCATATTATATTATGTACTCTTATATTTTTCAAATTGAGGGGTATATATAATAATGCACTCCCTCTGTTACAAATTAAACATCTAATTTTGACTTTTTAAGTCAAATTAATTATTTTTAAAATTAATAACTAAGCATATATAAATATAATTTTAAAATTATAAAAATTAGACTTGGCGGTAAGTTGTACATATTTTCTTTTGATTATAATATCTTCACATATATTTTGATTAAAATGATATAAAATTAATTTTAAAAATAGACGATTTAATTTAAGAAAATCAAAATTAGATATATTTAATTTTGGGAGAGATAGAGTAGTTGAATTAAATATGAAAGCATTGATTTGGTATGTCAAATATAGTAATTTAATGTATGCGGTAGTATTTTAATGATAACTTTTGTAACGCCCACGTAAAATGAAAAAGATTCGAATATAGTAAAAAAAATGTGGTCCATTCATTATCTTTGACACCCACATTGTAATTCATGAATCGTATCCCTCTGTTATGTAATTAAAATTGATATGTATTATTCCCTCCATTTTTTAATATAAATTATTTTAAAATTATTCATAAATATTAAAAAAATAATTATATAATATTAATTTTCTATATTATTCTTATATTAAAAGAAAGTATTATTTATTAGGTAAAAAATATTGAGAGAACCAAAATTATATTTAATACTTTGGGTAATATTAGAAACTAAGCAATGAATTCTTATTTAAAATTCTCAAACGACTTATATTAAATAACAAAAATATTACTCTAAAACAGCTTATATTAAGGAACAGAGGGAGTACCACAATTATCATTGCATTAATTAATAAAATATGTATAAAGTTGTCTAGATAAATGAGATAAAAAGATACCTGAAGGCAATAGAAAAAAAATTATAATTAATGCTTCCTGAAACACTTCAAATTAATGTTTATTGATTAATTTGATTTAGTTTTTAAGAAAATGTAGGAAAATAGACTATGCTTATCTGTAAAAAGTATAATTGTTATTGAATTATTTGTCTTAATTTAACACTATCTCGGACTATTTTATTCCATGATGGATGATTAATAGTTCTTTAAATAGTTTTATGTACTTCTTCTTCTTTTTTTTGTCATTTTTAAGGGATAGACTATATAATTTCATGATGAATGTAAAAAATTTGAAATAACTTTATTTTAAGTTATGATAGACTATATAATTTCATTAATTTTAAGTTATCAAATAATTTTATGGGACTAATAGTCCCATATTAAGAGACTAGTAGTCCCACTTCAAGGGATTATATAGTCTAAAATAGTATTAAATTATGACAAATAATCAAATCTATTTTTCTTATAAACAAACATGACCTTAGTCATTAAAATTATTTGAATTTTAAATCTGGTAGAGTTGAGAAAAAAAATTTTAATTTTCAGTTTAAAAATAAAATTCATAAAAATATGAAGACATCTTAGCAAGTGAATGGACAAATTGCCATCTCGAAATACATTTTTTTTTCAAATTAATAAAAGTCATAATTAATTACATTAAGAATCAATCAAATCTCGTTAAGAGAGAAATGAACAAACTCACAAATCAAACAAACCTTACATAAAAGAAGAAACACATCTTATCAAGTGAATGGACAAAATTGCCATCTCGAAATCTTTTTTTTCTCCCTTCAAAATCTACTTTTTGGGGAGTACAATATAATACATAATTAAATACATCAAACTTACTAGACGAAAGAGATCAATTATTTAGTTTTTTCGATGCTTTCTCATGCTTTAATTAATTTTTAAATATAAAATTAATATTATTTTTTTGAAGTTAATACAGGATGTTTTTAAATTAAAAACTGATATGAATTATTTTAACTTAAACAATATAATTATAAAAATAAACTATATAAAGAGTATGTTTAAATACAATAATTATTTTATTTGATATACAATAAAACACATTAATTTTGAATGTAAAAATATCTCTTATTAACTTAAATATTCAAACTTAACCTTATATCTTAAAAATACTACCTCTATTCTAAAATAATAGACATATAGGCTTGAGGGCTGGGGGTAGGGGGTAGGGGGTAGGGGTTTTAAAATTTTTATAATTTATTTATCGTTTTCAACTTTTAAGAAAAATAAACAATTTAGTCTCCTATATTAACTTTTAATTATGTCATTTTTAAATTAAAAAAAATCCCTCTTCTATTATTAATTCTCAGCAGCTTCTTATAAAAAGGTCATGATGAAATTTTACACAAACATATTTAATCAAGTGATAATATTACATAAGTTTCTTAATTTATAATTTCATGCACATGAAATTAAAATGATTATTAGTATGAAAATAAGCACATAGATTAAAGAATTAATATTGATAATATTTTTACCTAGTTAATTAAAATATATTACCTCCGTTTCAAAATTAAAGATACAATTTGACTTTTAAAATTAAACGACGACATGTTAAACTTCGTATTGATGTTAATTTATTTAATTTTAATTAAAATAATTATTATAATTTATGGTATACAAGGGGCGGATGCAAATTTTTCGACAAGGTAGACACTCTTATAAATAAATAAAAAATAATTACATTCTTCAAATATCAATTTTAATTAAAAACACATAAAAGTTAGTACAAAATCATTCCTGAACAATACTTATTTCTTCGATTGAAACATAATTAATTGACTCTTTAGTAAATTCAACAGAAGAAAATTCTAATCGATTATGTTTAGGGTTATTTATACTTCCTAGTACATTTTTAAAAAAAAATTACAACAAAATTGCATCAAGAAAATATTTACAAAATTAATACATTTTCAATAGTTTATTTACAAAGTTAGTGCATTCGGTATGTCTAGCTATAGATTCTCATCAGAAAATGAACAATTTGCAAAAAAAAAAGATATTGAAGATGGTTTAGTTATGAAAATTAAGAAGGAAATGAAAAGAAAGAGATACCAGTTGCTGACAGCGATGGTTATATATCATCGGTCATGGCATCACACCAACCGCTGGCAGCGATGGTCGAATGATGGGGACGCGTTTCACTACGGAGAATGCTTCATTCAGTCGTGCAACTCATCTACTGTAGTCATGTCGGCGTTACCACTGTCGTTGTCTGCTCCGTCATAGTGCATTTAGTAACCAAACTTTCATACAAAGGTAATCAATTCAGTTTTATTGGGTTACCAATTAATTATAAAAAATTTAAGAACAATTTCCAAATGTTACTTATATTTGTTTTCTCCAACATGTGCAACTATGAACAGTTTTATTGGGTTCTGCAATGATCGTCGTCGGTATATTTTTTTTCATAGTGCAGTTGGTAGCTAAACTGTGACGCCCCCAAAATAGGTATACATTGTTGGGTTTCGGCACAGAAACGCACAGCGAAAATTAAAATTTTAAAGCAATTTTCGAAACCCTAAAACAGGATCCATGCGAAAAATCAATTAATTAAGAGGTTTAGAGATTATACCGAATATGAAAACGAGAATCTGAAATCGACTGCGCCTCGAATCTCCAACGCAATACAAACCGACTGCGTCTCTACGGTATCCACACGAACGCTCCGCGAATCGTCCTACGATCTGCAGAAGAAGGAATCGTGGTACTAACCACCAAGGATGAAGATTTTCGGAACTGTTTTCTCTAGTCTCTCTCTAAGAGCGGCTAGGGTTTTTTTTTTTGTTTTGACATAAAACCTAAAGTCTGATATACATCATATATATAGCAGTCAGGAGGAATTAATCAAAACCTAATATTATTAAAATCCGAATTTATATATATATCTTAATTAAGTCTTACTTAATTAATATACCTATATATAAATTATCCTATTAATTTAAATTCGTAATTTAAAATTCTATCAATCACATTGACATCTTTAAATATTTACAATTTAAATTAATTTCCTTTTAATTACGTTCTTTGTGTGTGACCCTATAGGTTATTATTACGTTGACAATAATTTTAAAATCATATTATAAAATTATAAACAGTGAGCGGCATCTAGTAATGCATCACTGCTACCCAAGTAATAATAAGATCGATGATTCGATGCAACCTTTTCGTGACCAATGTTTCAATATAATTTAATCCTTTTAACCTTAATATCCTAGATTAAACTCGAGTCATGGAATGTGTCATACTCTTCATAATTTAATCTGAGTATTCTTGATCAATGAGTAGACTATATGAAACAAATCACTATTTGAGCATGGCCATGCATTTCATAGCCCTACTCAATCAAGAGGCCTGTGGATATCACCTATAAAATATAGGATGGTTAAATTCCATCTAGATCACTCATATTACTCACACGATTCATAATGAACCCAATAATCACCTTTATAGTCCACCCTATTAAAGATGACATTTGATGATATCAAAGTACATAAATTCTCGTGTAGTAATATAGCGGTTTCAGGTTGGAGGACCATTACATCATTGTCACTATGAGAATTGCTAATGACACTTCGCATAATGCTCCATATAGAATTCTCATGGTGGGTCTGTCCAGTACATTGTTCTCTAACATGTACCTATGCATTGACTTAATATCTCATATATTTATGACCAATGAGATTTGGTCATCAGTCAATCCACATACTAGTCTCAATGCATCATTGTTGTCCCATCAACAATGATACTTGACTAGGGACATTTAAGAACAATGATACTAATTGTAATTATATAATCTCATGTTCAAGTCACATACTTGAAACTATATAATTTGTATCACTATTCTAAGGAATTTTATTATGTTAACAATTATATTACGCAGTAATTAAAACCATAATAAAATCATTTATTTATTCAATCAACAATAATATCAAATGTTAAGCAATTACATCAAATAATTGGCCTCTAGGGCATAAACTCTAACATACATCACCCATTCTGAGTCGCCAAATACATGGTACAGAAACGAATACAACTTTATTAAAACACTTATCGTGCAAAATACGACAACACAATACTGTGAGTTTAAATATAAATATTATCTTTTAGACAATATCCACACTCAAATAAGTCCTCATTACAATTATTGAAACACTATTTAATAAAATAGTGAGGACTACTAACACCACTGACTAGAACCATCACTCCACACCCCGACTAGTTCCCACTATATTATCGTCTCCTGAGAAAAATGGAACAAAAAAAAAAGGTGAGCTCAACTAGCCCAGTAAAGATTATTATGACTAAGATAATATACAATAACTTATCATTAGTCTTCAACAGGGAAAAATCTGATAAAATATAATAGACAACAAGTTTTAGATCAACAACTGCAGCGAAAAAAGGAAACCATTAAAAGAGTCAAGTAGAGAATGAGTTCTACTATCTTCTAAGATTTAAAAGTCCATCATCAATATTTTATCCCTGTAACAACAATCAATAACCATCTTTAATCAAATATTCATCTTTACACTACAGGCCAAAGATATTCATTTGTATCACCAGTCGGTCATGTTCATCTCAACACATGTTCATCTTTGCACTACAGGCCAAAGATATTCAGTAATATCATCATTTAGAACTGAGGATGATGAAAAATATTTTAAAGAAAACGAACCCAGTGAGACAGAAGGACAAATATTAGGAATTCGTATTACAGTTTATTCAAGTACAATAATACTCCATAACAACTAATTATGAAGTAGAATTCAAAAATAAAGATCAAAACATGGATACAATCAAAGATAGTAACCATAATAGACATCTTGGACAAAAAAAAATTTTATTTTTCGGTGAATAGTGTCGTATACGTGAATAATAATTCCGACACAAAAAGTTCTAAATTTGATAAAAAGTTAAAACCAATATTTCGGCATAGTGATATTGAAGAAAATAATATTATTTAAGAAGAAAATAACATCATTGGCCATGGCATCACACAAGCCGCTGCCAGCGATGGTCGAATGATGGGGACACGCTTCACTACGGAGAATGCTTCATTCAGTTGTGTAACTCATCTACTGTAGTTCTGTCGGTGTTACCACTGTCGATGTTCGCTCCGTCATAGTGCACTTGGTAGCCAAACTTTCATACAAATGTCGTAATCAATTCAATTTTATTGGGTTACCAATTAATTATAAAAAATTTAAGAACAGTTTCTAAATGTTATCTAGATTTGTTTTCTCCAACATGTGCAACCATTGACAGTTTTATTGGGTTATGCAATGGTCGTCGTCGGTATATTTTTTTCATAGTGCAGTAGGTAGCCAAACTTTCATACAAAGATAACTAAAATTTATGTTTTTATTGATTTATAAACACAATGTCAAATGACACGACGAAAACTTAAATATATATTATAAAATTAAAGAGCATTTATGGATGTGCTATTTAATATGAATGAATAAAAATAAATACAAATCAAAACTTATAATTAACTAGTCATAAATACTTAATAAAAAATTAGAGGAAAAAATAATGATATTTACCTAAAAAATTGAGAAATCAAATGGACTCATGAAAACAAAAATTTGAATTTAAAAGAGGATATTAGAAATATCTAATTGTTGATTAGTGACCAGTTTATTTTTTTTTAAATGGGAACACTACTTTATCATATTAACCCTACACTTATAAAAAAAATCAAAAAGCAAGGGTGGGTACTTGCCCTCCCTTACCCCTCTTGGATCTGCCTATGGTAATGTATATAACAAAAATTATTAATTAATAAATTTATTTTATTTAAAAATTTTATAGTCTTACTAATGTTAAATTTTAATATGTCCTTATCGTTTAATTTTAAAAAATATTACTGATAATTATTACTGAATCATATCAATTTTTTGTGAGTTTAATATGTAAAATTAATTTTTAAAAAGTTGATAATAAACTTATCGTTTAGAATGAAAAAAATAGTGTAATATTAGAAATAGGACCCAAATATCATTGAAAATATACTTTTTCTTTTTTATAATGGTGGAAAGTACCCAACTTGCAATGAACCAAACCACCAAGTGACGTGTTCTGTTTCTCACCAAAATAAAAAACAAAATGCTTCAAAAAAAATATTTTTTGGAATTTACTCCCTCCGTCCCAAATTAATTGCTCAGTTTTAATTTTTTAAAATCAAATTGATCATTTTTAAAACTAATTTTTTTACTATTTTTGCTAAAATATAGGTGAAGAGATTATAACCAAAAGAAAGTATATACAATTTATTACTAATTCCAATTTTTATAAGTTTAGAAATATACTTATATATGCTTAATTATTAATTCTAAAAATAGTCAATTTGACTTAAAAAAATCAAAACTGAGCAATTAATTTAGGGCGGATGGAGTAATATTTTATTTAATGCCAAGTTGCAGTCAACCATTTTTGTAGCAACAATAGGAGTACACGAAAATGTAGTTCTTATGATGAAGTTGAAAAATGATATATCTTACTATTTATATATTATTTATTTTTATTTTTTTATGAATTATGTGAAAAATTATTGTTAATACTATTTTAACGATATATTTAATATAATAAATTAAATTATAATCATATTCAATCTCACATATTAATATATATTGTAGATCAATCAATATCCATTTTAGTCCTTTCATTTCTAGAAATAATTAAAACACACCATGCACGTTATTATTGTATGCGTGTATATGTATGCAACGTTTATCACGTGTAATTTTTGTGTCTCAAAAAAATATACACCCTTTTCTACAATATATTAGGCGGTTGTTGATAGTTCCATCCTTTTTTGTACCAAAATGATAATGTAATTCAATAATTCCTGTCAATTCTCAAGTCAATTTTTGTGAAAGATACTTTCCCAAACATTAAAAAGATAAAAAATACATTCATAATGTATAGAGAGTTTTGGAAAATAATTTAACTATATTTCTCTCCATATTCAATATATAGATAGAATAAATATAACACTTGAATCTCACATCGAAAGATATGAAAAAAATTTATCTTTATATAAAGAATTAAGTTATTAACAATATTATCTATTTTTGAATGAATTTGTGGCGGACTAAGATGATCTAATGGTTTAAGCAGGGTCGTTCCTGAGCACCAACGCGCGGATCGACTGCCCTGGACTTCCGATCTGGAGGGCCAATATATATATATATATATATATATATATATATATATATATATGTGTGTGTGTGTGTGTGTGTGTGTGTGTGTGCGCGCGCGCGCGCGCGCGTATGTGTGTGTGTGTGTGTGAGAGAGAGAGAGAGAGAGAGACTTTGCCAAGAGAAATAAAGTCATTCATTGAAATTTTCTAGCGTTGGTGTCATCTACTAAAAAAAATTCAAAGTTTAAATTGTTAAAAAAATACTTGCGATCGACCATGACACAAGAAAGGTTAAATGAGTTCGCAACTATGTGCATTGAGAAGGATATACTAGACAAACTTGATTTAGAACATTTAATTGAAGATTTTGCCTCTAGGAATACTAGAAGAAATATCTTTCAATAAATATATTTTCATATATTTTGTTGTAGTCGAATTATTTAGTCGAACTTTTCATATATTTTATTGTAGTTGAAGTTCTCATATATTTTGTTATAGTCGAACTATTATATTTTAAACTTCGAAAATAAACTTTTTATGATACAACTTGTACTTTTTATTTATTTATTTTTTGTCAATACAATGTTTCGAAAACTATCTCATTTTCATTTTTCGCCCTAGACCACTAAAATCTTAGGAACGGCCCTGAGTTTAAGGCCTTATTTGGATGGATTTAATTCAATTCGGACTTGAAATTTGATCTAAAATTTGTTCCGAACTCGGGATTTGACCCGAGTTGTTTCATATGGTATCAAAGCCGACTCTCGAAAGCTCGGGGCGGGTCATCCGATTGGATTACCAAAGGTGAGAATGCGAAAGTTGGTGGTATTTGAGTGAGTACTATTGTGCAAGTTGTTTAAAGCTTTGTTTGGATGAATTTAATTCGTTTTAGACTTGAGATTTGATCCAAAATTTATTTCAAACTTCAGATTTGACCCGTATTGTTTTTTAATAAATATGCATGCATGCTTTCTCAATTGTAATTTTGCAAATTATATAATGCAATGTGAAAATTAACTTGGAGAATTATTTGGCAATGCTAATTCCTATACGCTTTCAAAAAAGTTAAACCTCTATAATGTTTTTCTAAATTTGTATGTTAAGTGAATAATTGTTAGCGCACAAAAAATAAACAAAATTATATGGTGTGATAATGTCGAATAATTAATGCTATAAATACGAAATTACAAATAGTAATAGGAAATAGAAAAAAGAAACAGTGAAAACTGAAGAGATTAAGTTATAAGTCCTTCTACGCCGACCGGCGTTTTTCGACCGGGGTAGTGACCGGTCGGAATCCAAACGGACGCCTAAATCACTGTATTTTATAAAAATTTCAGTTTCAATAAATCACATTAATTATTTTGTAATCAAAAGCAAAAAAAAAAAAAAAAAAAAATTCCGGCCGGTCACTACCCCGGTCGGAAATAGCCGGTCCCCCTAGACTTTTTCTTAAGTTATTTCAAACACAAACTAAGTTAAAATTCGGATTAAACATGAATTTTGTTATTTTTTATGTCATTTAAATAAAACTCAAAACTTTATATTATAACTAGTTTAACCTTACAGGCTTTAAAATTTTAAATATATTTTGAATACATATGTTATGTAACGTTGAGCCATTAATATAATAATAAAATATGTATTTGAGACAAAATTAAAATTTTATAAAATTTGAAAAGTTAAATAGAACGATAAAAAAAATAAAATTAAAATGGACAAAATAATAATGTCTAAAGTTATAGGGGTAAAAGAGGAAGAACAAAAAAATCACCAAAATTATCATGGAAGCTTTATTATAGATAGATAGATATCATTACTTGTAATTGTTAAACCGAATCATATATAATAATGAGTCATCAAATAATTACACAATTTAACAGCTTATTTTTATCCAATTTTTTTTTTTTATCTGTTAGCACAACTCCACATAAAAATTTATACTAGTTATCTAAAGAGAAGTGTTTTTTTTTTCCTGGAGTATTCCGACTTGGGTCGGACTAAATTTTTAATCCCGAACAAGATTTTCGAAACAGGCTTACGCATGCGGTCCGTAACTCTTATACTGTTTCGAGTGGGAATTGAACTCAAGAATTCTAGTTTTACGATTAGACCCAAGTTCTCTCTTAAATCACTAAATGACAGTTTATTTAGGACTGAATACATCTGAATGACTGAATCGGTCTCACGAATAAAATGCACAGCGATTTCCGCTGCAATATAGAGAAATATCTTCCCCATCGCATGTGCAGTTAAAAGAGAGAAAAAAACAAGATTCAGAGCATGACTAGAAAATAAGTTTAAACTAATATTATAAAAATAAAGTAAAATAATTGTGTTTGATGACTCAATTCAATAACTTTAAGAAGTATTATGTTGAAGTAAAAAATTGTGTATTTGACTCAATTATTTTTGGGGTCACAAAAAACATTAATCCCTTTAAAATATTTAATAAAAATAAAATTACATAGCATCGCTAACTAATAAGTTTATAATCAACTTTTTACTTAATGAAAAAATATATTCAAATATAAGAAGATATTTTGTTCTTATTATAACATGTAATTAGTTATACATATATTTGGCAAAGATAATAATCTTCTCTTTTGAATTTAAAAATAATTAAGAATAAAAAATATTCAATTGAAACATGAAAGCGTGATTAAATTTATCGTAGTTATCTTCGGAATGGAGTGAAGAAAAAAGAAGAGGATTCTCAAACTCGAAAAAAAATCCAATACTTTTAAAAGAATTGAATGAAAAATTGTATAAAGTGAAAATGTCATGTAGATTTTTTTTTAAAGTAAGAATGATTTATGTGTCAATTTTTCCACTAGGTCAATAATATTATTAAAAAAATATTGTAAAATACAACATAAAGATAAGGGAACTGATATTTTTATATTATTTTTTTATATTTTCACACGTAAAACCCACATATTAACTAATAAAAATTTGACCCTTCAAAACTCCAACTACGGAGGTGGTTAGTATGAAGTTAACTTTGTCAACTGACCAATACAGTATTGACACGCACATAAAAAATAATTTTTTCTTATGTGTATCAGTACTGTATTGGTCAATTGACCAAACCGAAACCCAACAACCATTATGCTAGTATATGCTCTGACCCTCTGACCAAACAGTTGGGGCACCCTAACTAAAATTTGTTAAATTGTTGTCACGGCCAATTGGTGGAAGTGTATTGGAATTAGAGTGTCTACCGCTTGAATTTTCGACTACATTTAATACTTTCTCCCTTTTAAAAATTAGTTATATATATATATATTATAAAATTAAGGATATTTTTTTTATATTATACAAGGATATGAATTTATCAAGGCATCACTCCTATATTTTTAACTAACTAGTATAAGTTAAGAAAATAAAATTTCACCTTTCTAGTTTCGAAATTGAGGGAGTAACTTTTAGGCATTGCATATAGAAAAATGATATATATGTTATGAATATTTGTGTCAATTTTTTTTATTGTTAATTAAATAAATAAGTATAAATATAATTTTTCTAGAGAAATACTCCTTCCGTCCCTATTTAAATGACGTTTTAGAGTTTTTTATTTGTCTCTAATTAATTGACGTTTGTTCAAATCTAGGAGAATTAATGATTATTTTTCCAAAATTACCCCTCATAACTCTACTTATTTTTTTGGTACTTTAAACTCTTGTTCTATGATAAATTAATGATTTAAGGGTATTATAGACAATTGAGTACTATATTTAATGTTTTCCAATCATTATCTTAATTCTTGTGCCCATCTCTAAAAGGTCATTTAAATATGGACAGAGGGAGTATGTAATCTGTATCATCTTATAATTATATCCAATATCATGTTTTGGCATGTATCACAATTATAATTCGACACAAAAATTGTCGCATTTACGCAAAAAATTCAACTTGAGATATTTATAAATTTTAAGATTTTTTTTGTTCCAAATTGATATTTAAAATTATTTAATTTATTTTAGTAACAATGGCATAATGATGCAATCATAATGATAAATTTTAGAATGTTAGGTAATTTATACTATTTTAAATTAATTGAAATGACACTTCTTATTCTTCTTTTTTTCGAAAGACAAAATTGTTAAATGAATTTCTTGGCAAATGTAACTTCTTTTTTGCTTGGAATGAAGAGGGTATTAAGCTTAGCTCGTTTGTTTCAGGAATAAAGTTTGACATTTTTCAATAGAATTTGTTTTAGGGGATTTATCACTCCTTCATTACACCATCTCTCTAATTTAATTAAATATACCAATTATTTGATCTTAACAATTTTGTTAGTAATTATTAAAATATATTAATAAATTGTTGATAATATTAAGATCAATGCTAACAAAGATTAAAATAAAAAAAATTATTTAAAATTTAAAAGAATTTTCAACCATCCAAATTTTGATAAAAAATCCACATGTTCATCAAATAGTGAAAAAGTATCACATTATTTTTATTTTTGGAATAATTATACTACTCAATATTATGAATTAATTGATAAAATATAGTGTATTAAATAAAAGTAAATTATAATGGAGGGAACCAAGTTCAGTAAAAGTATCCCATAGTAGAACTGAAATAACTTTGTAACAAGTTCAAACGTAAATGAATTCATTTAATTTTAATAAATAAATTACAAATATTATAAATTATCTAAAAACACAACTACTTATAGATTTATAATTTTTAAAATTTAAATGAATCGGGTCATTTTAAAATTCTAGATTATTGTGATTTGACTTCAAAAACAAATAAATTTATAGGAGTATTAAAATAAAGGTGATATTAGATATATCAAATGATGTGTTACCATAATATTAATTGGATAAATTTTATTTAATTGATTTAAGATTAAAAAAATAATAATTTAAGACCCTTAATATTACTATAATAGGCCTAACTATTTTTATTAATAAATAATTGAACGAAAGAAAATTCCGATTAAATCGAAAATGTGAAAAGCATGGATTGTAGGTAGGTGATGATTCCTGGCTCGACCGCTTGGGTTAGTGCATGCCAGTGGTACAAATCATTAGGGTGACTGACTGGTGGTCTATTAAATGCTATACATAGAAAACTAATGCCTAATCAACATAAATTTTAAAATCCATTATAACATTATTTCAAGTCCATTTCAATCCCATATTTATTTTAGGGGTTAAGTTCAGATGATCACCTGGAGTTTGAGCGATTTTTCATTTAATCACCTATAGTCAGTAAAGCTACATTTAAACATCCGACCTTTTGAATTAAAGTGAAAACGTTACCTTTTCCATCCAAATTAACCGTGCGTGCATGTCAGACGCCAAAAACGCATGACAAGAGGGTGTAACAGAAAAAAAAACTAGAAAATATCTAAAATACCCTTCTTTCTCAAACCACAGTTCTCCATCATTTCTCACTCCTGCGTTCTCTCTCTCTCATTTCTCTCTCATTTCAAGCAAAAGATTCACAGAGATTTCTTGGAAGAAAATGGAGATTTCGACGACTCAACATACTCCAACTTTTCCTCCGCAATCGTTCCTCTGTTGGCTATGGATTCGGCTTAGATCCAAGCCCTAACTACCCTGAATCCACTCAACTCAAATCTTTGTCGCGAAAGAAGAAGTGACTTTTGCAAAAATTCGGCAGATTAAGGTTTCAATTGATGGAGGCGATGGGTGAGTTTACAGCAGGAGGCGGCGGCAGGTAGGTTTCCAAACAGTGGGTGAGATGGGTTTTCAACAGACAGCTGTGACGCCCCCAGAATAGGTATACAACACCCATTCTGAGTCGCCAAATACATGGTACAGAAAGCAAACTACAACTTCAATAATACAATTGTCGTGCAAAATACGACAACACATACTGTGAGTTTAAATACAAATATTGTCTTCTAGACAATATCCACACCCAAATAAATCCTCATTACAATTATTCAAACACTATTTTACAGAAATAGTGAGGACTGCTAATACATCTTTCTAGAACCATCACTCCATACCCCGACTAGATCCTGCTATGTTCTCACCTCCTGAGAAGAAAAATGGAACAAAAAGGAAAAGGGTGAGCTCAACTAGCCCAGTAAAGAATATTATGACTAAGATAATATACAACAAATTATCGATAGTCTTCAACAGGGAAAAATCTGATAAAATATAATCGACAACAAGTTTTAGATCAACAACTGCAGCGGAAACAGCAAACCATTAGAAGAGTCAAGTAGAGAAAGAATTCTACTATCTTCTAAGATTTAAAAGTCCATCATCAATATTTTATCCCTGTAACATCAATTAATAATCATCTTTAACCAAATATTCATCTTTGCACTACAGGCCAAAGATATTCATTTGTATCATCAGTCGGTCATGTTCATCTCAACACCTGTTCATCTTTGCACTACAGGCCAAAGATATTCATCAAGTAATTATACATCTTTGCACTACAGGCCAAAGATATTCAGTAATATCATCATTTAGGACTGAGGATGATGAAAAATATCTTAAAGAGAACGAATCCAATGAGACAGAAGGACAAATAGTAGGGATTCGTATAACAGTTTATCCAAGATCAATAATACTTCATAATAATCAATTGTGAAGCAGAATTCAAAAATAAAGATCAAAACATGGATACAATCAAAGATAGTAACCATAATAGACATCTTGGACAAAAAGGGAATTTTTTTTTTCGGTGAATAGTGCCGTATTCGTGAATAGTGCCGTATACGTGAATAGTGCCGTATACGTGAATAGTAACCCCCGACACAAAAAGTTCCAAATTTGATAAAAACTCATATCAATATTTCAGCATAATGATATTGAAGAAAATAATATCATTAAGAAGAAAATAATATCCCTTACCTCAAAATATCAGTACTTCTGGTCGGAATACCGGTATAAGGCTGAAAAAAACTTGCTCTGATGAATAGAAACTCTCAAAGTATCTAAATACTCACAAAATACACTCAATAATCTAGAGAGAGAAAGAGAGAAAACTTGTTTCTGGTGTGATTTTCAATTCTAACTTAGCCCTCTATTTATAGGAAAATTTTGGTAGGTTTGACCTGCAACCTGATGGCTTTACCTGCTACTATTCCCACCCACCACATTTGAAATATAATTCAGCACATTTCTTCACCAACCACAAGTGGGGCCCACCAATTCTAGAATTTTCCACCAAAATGATAAACTCCGAAAATTCAACAATTTCTGAACCAGTCATCTTGTAAAATTCGTAATAAATCATACGTTCATTTTTAACGGTTCAAAATTTGTGGACATATACTCAACTTATATATGTATAACATATCCAAAAATTACCACGATCCAACGGTCGGATTAAAAATTATAACCCCCGCAAACTATCTCAAAAACCCTGATTTTTAATACCTCCATTCCGACAAAAATACTGACAAAAACCTCAACATTAACTCCTTCATTTTTAACCACAAAAATATATCCCTCATTTATATCCACATAAAATAAATATTTCCTTATCATATGAATCAATAATTAATTATTCACAAATAATATTACAGAATCACATTTATGACAACCAGGCCGTTCCCAGGAAAGAGGGGGCTTTCCAATAAGGATTTCTCCTTACTGGCGCGCAATTAGATGACCAAACCTCTCCTTAGACAGAACTTTCTAGACATTGCCAATAATGTTATCTAATAATATTATTCAAATAATATGAATTATTGATCTGATTAATGAAAATACTGTGCAGCAACAATTATTGAAACAACAATAATATAAAATATCAACGCAGCAATTATTGAATCAATAAAATAAAATATTGAATAATAACTACTGTAACAATTATTGAGTAGTGCCTTCTTACGTAAGAATCAATAATTGGTGCAATACCGTGTGCTACTGTATTTTAACCACCGGGTATTCCAACAGTATTAACGGTAACAACTACGCCGTTATTTATAAATAACTTATACTTGTCGTTTTCTTCATCCAATCGCTTTCCGTTATGGGGCCCACACAAGGCTGCGTCGTCGTACGAATATTCCCCGACAGCAAGAATATTCCACGACCAACCGAATATTCACCGACCAAAAATAAATATTTTATAACCACTTGCTTATTTTGCAAAATTTGCACATTTCACCCATAACCAAAGTATTATATCAAATTAACCCCTTATTATTCACAATAATATTTAGAGAAAATTTGATTTTATTCATTAATAAGTTGGGGTCTTACAACCTCCCCTCCTTATGAAATTTCGTCCTCGAAATTGACGTACGTACCTGATGTTTCAAAAAGGTGAGGATACCTCGCTTTCATTTCTGATTCCAACTCCCAGGTCATTTCTTCAATAGCATGGTTTCTCCACAAAACCTTAACTTGTGGTATAACCTTCGTGCGTAGGACATGCTCTTTCCTATCCAAGATCTTAACAGGTACCTCCTCGTACGTTAAATCTTCAGCTATCTCGTCTGGTTCTAACTCAATAATGTGGTTCGGGTCTTTAACATATTTACGAAGCATAGATATGTGAAAAACATTATGAACACGAGACATGCTTGGAGGTAATGCGAGTCTATATGCCACATTTCCTATTCGCTCAAGAATCTCAAATGGACCAACAAATCTTGGATTGAGCTTTCCTCTCTTCCCAAATCTTGTAACTCCCTTCCATGGTGCAACACGTAACAATACATGATCCCCAATATTAAATTCCACGTCCTTCCGATGAAGATCCGCATAACTCTTTTGTCGATCCTGTGCCGTTTGTATACGTTGTCGAATCGTTTGGATCTTCTCTGTAGTAATGCGTACCAATTCTGGTCCCAACAATGTTGCTTCACCCACCTCGTCCCAGCATACTGGAGAACGACATTTTCTTCCATACAACGCCTCAAATGGAGCCATACCTATGCTCGCCTGATAACTGTTGTTGTAGGAGAATTCCACCAATGGTAGGTACTTATCCCAACTCCCTTTGAGATCTAAGACACAAAGTCTTAATAGATCTTCAAGAGTTTGAATAGTCCTCTCTGATTGTCCGTCCGTTTGAGGATGGTATGCTGAACTGAATCGTAAATCCGTGCCCATAGCTTTCTGCAAGCTAACCCAAAATCGTGAAGTGAATCTTGGGTCACGATCCGAAACTATGGATACTGGCATGCCATGCAATCTCACAATCTCGTTCACGTACATACTAGCAAGACGTTCAAGGGAATAAGTCTCACGTATCGGCAAGAAATGAGCGGACTTGGTTAATCTATCAACAATAACCCAAATCGCATCTATGCCTTGAGAAACCTTGGGAAGACCTGTAACAAAATCCATAGTAATGTGTTCCCACTTCCATTTCGGAATCTCAAGTGGTTGCAATGGACCCTTTGGTACTTGATGCTCCGCTTTTACACGTTGACAAGTTAAACATCTCGAGATAAACTCCGCGATCTCTCTTTTCATATTGCTCCACCAAAATGTATGTCGAAGATCGTGATACATTTTGGTACTCCCAGGATGGATTGCAAACGGTGTGTTGTGTGCCTCCATCATTATTCTATGCTTCAAGTCAAAATCGTTAGGAACACAAAGTCTGGAGTTGACTCGAAGTATTCCTTCTTCATCGATTCTTGCTTCTGGAATAGCACCTTCTTGCACTTTCTTCTTCATACGCATCAGCTCTATATCCGTAGCTTGAGCAGCTTTAACTTTATCGATTAAAGTCGGTTCTACTCGTATATTTGATATCATCATGTGGGTACTTGGAGCCTTCATCTCTATCTCCATCCTTTGCAAGTCATACAAAATGGGCCTTTGTGTTAAAAACATTGCACTCGTACCCGCATATGATCTTCTACTCAATGCGTCAGCTACTACGTTTGCTTTTCCAGGATGGTATTGGATGGTATGATCGTAATCTTTCAACAGCTCAAGCCAACGTCGTTGCCGCATGTTGAGTTCCTTTTGGGTGAAGAAATATTTGAGGCTTTTATGATCTGTATAGATCTCCACTTTCTCCCCATACAGGTAGTGTCTCCAGATCTTCAACGCAAAAACGACTGCTGCCAACTCCAAATCATGAGTAGGATAATTCCTCTCATATTCTTTGAGTTGTCGTGAGGCATAGGCTATGACTTTCCCATGTTGCATGAGAACACATCCTAACCCTTTGCCTGAAGCATCGCTGTAGATAACAAATCCATCCGAACCAGATGGTATTGTCAAAACAGGTGCCGAAATGAGTCTCCTCTTGAGTTCTTGGAAACTCTTCTCGCATTCCTCACTCCATACGAATTTTGTATCTTTCCGAGTCAGCTGAGTTAACGGAGTAGCGATTCGAGAAAATCCTTCCACAAATCTCCGATAATAACCAGCTAAGCCCAGAAAGCTACGTACTTCGGTTACCGACTTCGGTTGCTCCCAACTTTGTATGGCTTCAATCTTCGCCGGGTCGACAGATACTCCATGTTTTGACACCACGTGCCCAAGGAATGCTACTTCCTCAAGCCAGAACTCGCATTTCTTCAGTTTGGCATATAGCTTGTTTTCACGAAGCCTTTGCAGTACCAGCTTCAAATGGCGCTCATGATCTTCACGGCTTTTGGAATAGATGAGGATGTCATCAATAAAGACAACAACGAACTGATCCAAATATTCTTTGAATACACGGTTCATCATATCCATGAAGGCAGCAGGAGCATTAGTCAATCCAAAAGACATTACTAAGAATTCATAATGCCCGTACCGAGTTCTGAAGGCAGTCTTTGGAATATCCTCAGTTTTAATCTTCAGCTGATGATATCCAGAACGAAGATCGATCTTTGAAAAGAATTGTGCTCCTTGCAACTGGTCAAACAGGTCATCAATGCGAGGTAGCGGATACCTATTCTTGATGGTGACATGGTTCAATTCTCGATAGTCAATACAAAGTCGCATACTCCCGTCTTTCTTCTTTACGAATAAAACAGGAGCACCCCAAGGAGACGTACTAGGACGAATAAAACCGATGTCCAACAACTCCTGTAGTTGGACTTTTAACTCCTGAAGTTCAATAGGAGCCATTCGATATGGGGTTTTAGAAATGGGCTTTGTACCGGGTTCAAGGTCAATAAAGAATTCAATTTCTCGTTCCGGGGGTAGACCGGGAAGTTCTTCAGGAAATACATCGGAAAATTCTCTAACAATAGAAATATTATTCAAATCTGACTTGTCTTTGTTCAAATCCATAACATGGGCTAAGAAAGCTTGACATCCGTTTTTCAATAAACGAATAGCTTTGTGGCTTGATATGACAGTGACTGATTTTAGTGGTTTAGTAGTTTGAATTCGTATGACAGGTTGGTTAGGAATATGAAAACTAACAACCTTACGAAAACAATCAATTTTAGCATGATGAGTGGTTAACCAATCAATTCCTAAAATCACATCAAAAGCAAGTATCTTTAAAGAGATAAGATCAACAGGTAATGTGATAGTGCCAACTTGGATCATGCAAGATTTATAAACTGTAGATGTAACGAAGGTTTCACCCAACGGAGTTTCAACAGATAAGTTAAAGTCCAATTTCTCCGGAGTCAAGTTTAAACGTTGAGCACAAGCAGGAGAGATAAAAGAATGGGTAGAACCGGTATCTAGTAAAGTATAAACTTCGCAAGAATTCAAGATTAGCTTACCCGTGATCACCTCGTTCGGGTTTCTCGCGTTTTGGCCAGTAACGACAAACGCCCTTCCAGGAACCGCTGATTTCGACTTATCCGGGATAACTTTTGGAGTCACCATCCCCGCTGAACTTGGTTTTGCTACAGAACACTCTCGAGCTATATGACCTTCCTTTCCACAGTTATAACATACCTTGGATTGTTGTGGGCAGTTTGGGCTGATATGTCCCTCTTTCCCACATTTGTAACATACGACCGGTGGTCGTTCTCCTCCCCTAGAAACAGTTGATGTTTGTGCTGACGTCTTCACGTTATCATTGTTGTACCTTCTCTTCTTGAAATCTCCTCCCGACTCGCTCCTTCTATTATCACGACCACGATTACCACCAGAGTGGTTACCGCTTTTGTCCGAATATTTTCCTCCCTGCTGGTTTTCATTGCTTCGATGACTGCCGCCACCGGTATGACCCTGGTTGTGGTCCCTCGGTTGCACATACTCATTATCTCGCTCTAATAATTGAGCCCTGTTTACAACATCTGAATATAAAAAAATTTATGAGAGATAAGATATTGCCGAATCTCGGGTTTTAGACCTCTCAGAAACATCCTTGTCATTCGTTCCTCATTTTCGACCAAATGAGGTGCAAACCTGGATAACTCTGCAAACTTCGCCTCGTACTGGGACACCGTCATGTTGTTTTGTTCCAGTCTAATAAACTCAACCTCCTTCATATGACGAATACTTTCAGGAAAGTACTTGTCATTGAACAGTTTTTGAAATGTTTCCCAGGACATGTTGAGTGCGTCAGGCTGGGTACGCTTCACAGACTCCCACCAGTAGTCTGCCTCACCGCGGAACATAAATGTGGCGAATGGAACCTTCTGTTCCTCCGTGCATCCCAAGACATCAAATATCTTGGTAATTTGCTTGACCCACGTTTCCGCCATGATCGGATCCGGCTTTCCCTTAAATTCTGGTGGTCCCAATTCTTTGAACTGCTTAGCTGTGACAAACCGCGCGTTGTTATCATTTCCACCCGTATTCTGCACACGAGTCTCCCTCGTCTGATTTTGCATGAACTGCAAAAAGCTCCTAAACATTCCATCATTCATCGTTTGCTCGGTAACGTTGTTTACAGGAGGAATATTGCCTTCCTGTTGCACGTTCCCCTGGGTAGTGATCAAAGGTGTCTCCACGGTCTGATTTACTCCATTATTAACGTTCTCAGCTGCCATTCTTAAATACTGCCATAAAACAAGGGTTAATAGTCATGTCATATATTATCCCTATACTCTGACCGACCAAATAAACACCAAATAAACTTAGTCAGGTCATACTAGCGAAGGAATTCCCCGTCTCTCCCCTCCTAGTTCTTGTCTCACATCTCAGCCAGGGATCATATCCCTAAGCTCTGATACCAACTGTGACGCCCCCAGAATAGGTATACAACACCCATTCTGAGTCGCCAAATACATGGTACAGAAAGCAAACTACAACTTCAATAATACAATTGTCGTGCAAAATACGACAACACATACTGTGAGTTTAAATACAAATATTGTCTTCTAGACAATATCCACACTCAAATAAATCCTCATTACAATTATTCAAACACTATTTTACAGAAATAGTGAGGACTGCTAATACATCTTTCTAGAACCATCACTCCATACCCCGACTAGATCCTGCTATGTTCTCACCTCCTGAGAAGAAAAATGGAACAAAAAGGAAAAGGGTGAGCTCAACTAGCCCAGTAAAGAATATTATGACTAAGATAATATACAACAAATTATCGTTAGTCTTCAACAGGGAAAAATCTGATAAAATATAATCGACAACAAGTTTTAGATCAACAACTGCAGCGGAAACAGCAAACCATTAGAAGAGTCAAGTAGAGAAAGAATTCTACTATCTTCTAAGATTTAAAAGTCCATCATCAATATTTTATCCCTGTAACATCAATTAATAATCATCTTTAACCAAATATTCATCTTTGCACTACAGGCCAAAGATATTCATTTGTATCATCAGTCGGTCATGTTCATCTCAACACCTGTTCATCTTTGCACTACAGGCCAAAGATATTCATCAAGTAATTATACATCTTTGCACTACAGGCCAAAGATATTCAGTAATATCATCATTTAGGACTGAGGATGATGAAAAATATCTTAAAGAAAACGAATCCAATGAGACAGAAGGACAAATAGTAGGGATTCGTATAACAGTTTATCCAAGATCAATAATACTTCATAATAATCAATTGTGAAGCAGAATTCAAAAATAAAGATCAAAACATGGATACAATCAAAGATAGTAACCATAATAGACATCTTGGACAAAAAGGGAAATTTTTTTTTTCGGTGAATAGTGCCGTATTCATGAATAGTGCCGTATACGTGAATAGTAACCCCCGACACAAAAAGTTCCAAATTTAATAAAAACTCATATCAATATTTCAGCATAATGATATTGAAGAAAATAATATCATTAAGAAGAAAATAATATCCCTTACCTCAAAATATCAGTACTTCTGGTCGGAATACCGGTATAAGGCTGAAAGAAACTTGCTCTGATGAATAGAAACTCTCAAAGTATCTAAATACTCACAAAATACACTCAATAATCTAGAGAGAGAGAGAGAAAAAACTTGTTTCTGGTGTGATTTTCAATTCTAAGTTAGCCCTCTATTTATAGGAAAATTTTGGTAGGTTTGACCTGCAACCTGATGGCTTTACCTGCTACTATTCCCACCCACCACATTTGAAATATAATTCAGCACATTTCTTCACCAACCACAAGTGGGGCCCACCAATTCTAGAATTTTCCACCAAAATGATAAACTCCGAAAATTCAACAATTTCTGAACCAGTCATCTTGTAAAATTCGTAATAAATCATACGTTCATTTTTAACGGTTCAAAATTTGTGGACATATACTCAACTTATATATGTATAACATATCCAAAAATTACCACGATCCAACGGTCGGATTAAAAATTATAACCCCCGCAAACTATCTCAAAAACCCTGATTTTTAATACCTCCATTCCGACAAAAATACTGACAAAAACCTCAACATTAACTCCTTCATTTTTAACCACAAAAATATATCCCTCATTTATATCCACATAAAATAAATATTTCCTTATCATATGAATCAATAATTAATTATTCACAAATAATATTACAGAATCACATTTATGACAACCAGGCCGTTCCCAGGAAAGAGGGGGCTTTCCAATAAGGATTTCTCCTTACTGGCGCGCAATTAGATGACCAAACCTCTCCTTAGACAGAACTTTCTAGACATTGCCAATAATGTTATCTAATAATATTATTCAAATAATATGAATTATTGATCTGATAAATGAAAATACTGCGCAGCAACAATTATTGAAACAACAATAATATAAAATATCAACGCAGCAATTATTGAATCAATAAAATAAAATATTGAATAATAACTACTGTAACAATTATTGAGTAGTGCCTTCTTACGTAAGAATCAATAATTGGTGCAATACCGTGTGCTACTGTATTTTAACCACCGGGTATTCCAACAGTATTAACGGTAACAACTACGCCGTTATTTATAAATAACTTATACTTGTCATTTTCTTCATCCAATCGCTTTCCGTTATGGGGCCCACATAAGGCTGCGTCGTCGTACGAATATTCCCCGACAGCAAGAATATTCCACGACCAACCGAATATTCACCGACCAAAAATAAATATTTTATAACCACTTGCTTATTTTGCAAAATTTGCACATTTCACCCATAACCAAAGTATTATATCAAATTAACCCCTTATTATTCACAATAATATTTAGAGAAAATTTGATTTTATTCATTAATAAGTTGGGGTCTTACAACAGCGGCAGTTAGGGATTGCAGATCTGTTGTGATTTTCAGCCTGCGATGAAGGTGTGGCTTTACAGTGGCTGAATTTTTTTTCTTTCCCTGTGTTTAGTTGTTTAGTTGTGGCTGGGGTTTTTTTTTGGAGGTGATTATTAATTTTTAATGGTGGAGTTTTAATTTGATTGCGGTAGCAATGGTGAAATTGAGGCTACGGTGAGCGAGATGATGTTGAATTGAGGCTATGGTGAGCGAAATTGAGGCCGTGGCAAGATCATCATTACTTCTCTTTAAGCAATGGCTCCTTGTTGTTTGGTTTTTCTGTTTGTGCCGTGGGTTTTTGTGGAATTCCCTGTTTTGAAGGAGACTTCTAGTTTTCATTTGGATTTCTTAGTTTTTGGGACCAATTCTTTATGTGCATTTGCGTTGAATTTGGCTGTGTTTTTGTTGGTTGGGAAGACTTCGGCTTTGACTATGAATGTAGCTGGTGTGGTGAAGGATTGGTTATTGATTGCTTTTTCAGTAGTCAGCCTGTCCCAGCTGATAGAAGTTGTTTCGTCATTTGGAAAAATATATTGTGCTTCCATGAGGAATGTACCCAATGGACTTGATTGTTGTGATGTTATATTTGAGGTAAATATTAATTTGTTTGAGTCTCGTATCTATCTAATTTTTGCATAACATGAACATATCTAATGGGTTCATCATGTGATTCATGCCTTCTAAAGAATGAAGAATCAACTTGGAGAGCAATTTCAGTTGGTGGAATCACAATAAGGAGCCTTCATCTTCCAAATCGCGGTCATTGTTTCCCAAAGTCTGTCATTATTCGAATTACAGATATCAGCAAAGACACTGCGTATACTGCGATACAGTCTGTGTGCAAAACGATTGGTACATTGGAGGGGATGGCAAGGACAAGAGAGGACGCAGTAGATGTCTTCTTTAGTTTGAAGGATTATTCAGAAGCACAAAACATTCTTAAAGAGTAAGAACCATTCTTACCCAATGTTGAAGTATCATGACACATTTGGGCACCAAGAAGAAAAAAAGCCTAGGTCTCATAATTAGTGTCTCAGTTCTTGTAGTTTTGGTCCTGATTGCTTCAGTTTTCTTGGTTATTTATTTGATAAATAAAGCCAAGAACAGAGATGCAGTTGAAGATTGGGAGCTTGAGATTGGGCCACATAGGTATTCATATCAAGAACTAAAGAAAGCCACTAGAGGTTTTAAGGACAGTGAGCTACTTGGCTATTTCTGTTCAGAGTAACCCATTTCATGCATTTACTTGAATATACATTCAATTTAGACATTATAGTACTTCTGTATTTGAGCTTTGGGGATACCTGTTTTCAGTTAAAAGAGCTTTGGGAATTTATACCTGAGAGATTTTGGTCTATTTGCTTTTCTCCTTTGCTGCATTTGAGTTGATTAAGGTGTTTACTCTGTTTTTTGTTTATTAGAAAAACAGAGAGAGAGAAAGATGAACAAGCATCTGTCTTTTATATACAACGAGGGCAGTTAAGTCTTTATCCAACTTAAGTAACAGAGTTATGACAGAAAGCAGTTTTTCACTTTAACTCAAAAGGTCGGGTGTTTAAATGTAGCTTTACTGACTATAGGTGGTTAAGTAAAAAATCGCTCAAACCCCAAGTGGTCATCTGAACTTAACCCTTTATTTTAATATAATTTTTGGCCTCACATAATATATTAAAATAAAATATATCGCATCAGCAGTTTATAAAATATTTATAAAATAATTTGTTTATACCATTATTCAAGATTTTGTTAACCCATTACCCATAATTTAACATGGTGGATAACTTTTATGTCTAATTAATATATATTTTTTCTTGTCAAGTGATTTATGATTTGTATGCTGACTTATTTTATGTTAGATATGTATTGTGATTAATGTGAAGATCAAATAAAATAATACTCTCTCCGTTTTAAAATTAGAGATATAATTGAACTTTTGATGTGAAAAGAACATATTAAACAACAAATTGATGTGAATTTATTTAATTTTAGTTAATACAATTATTATAATTGTGTAGCATATAACAAAAATTATTAATCACAAAATTTATTTCATTCTAAACTTTTGCAAGTCATATAAATTTTAAAATTTAATATGTTGTC
The DNA here is from genome assembly GCA_016801055.1 of Panax notoginseng. Lineage (NCBI taxonomy): Eukaryota > Viridiplantae > Streptophyta > Magnoliopsida > Apiales > Araliaceae > Panax > Panax notoginseng. Next base: position 178,866,887 of record CM029018.1, read on the forward strand.
ATTTGACTTCAGAAATTAAATTACATCTATAATTTTAAAACAGATATAATATTATGTAGATTTTGTTTTAAAATATCTTTTATAACACTAGATGCATCGAAAATCTAGTAGTAACATTAATCTGTTTTCATATAAACACTCAAGATGATATGTAGTTAGGGTGTTTTCAATTGTCATTTTTTTTTGCAACACCCCAGTTTTACATTATAAAATATTGAAAAAATTTATCTGTATATAAGTAATTCAGTTATTAATAATAGTATTTTTAATTATGACTTTTTGAATGAGCCTGTGGTGAACTAAAATGACTTAAGAAAATAATATATATTCACCTAGTGGTTGGCCTTGTTTGAATAGATTTGATTTGATTTAACCTTGAGATTTAACCCAAGATTTGTTCTGAATCTGGGAGTTGACCTAGGTCATTTTATATTGCATCAAAGCTGATTTTCAAAAATTTGGGTAGGGTCATCTGATTTGGTTGTCGAAAGTGGATATACGAAGGCTAGTGGTATTATCCAACAATGGAGAGAGGTTCGGAGGTGGAGACATGAAGTCAACTGATATTAGCTCACAATAACTATAGGGGCAACGATCTATAGACCGTGTATGTGATCGATTCTGACGAGAACGCCAAAGTTTTAAGTGGGGGAGTTTGTAATACCATAGTCCACATCGAATGATATGAATTTTTTTTTGTTTGTATATAAGAAATTAAGTTACTAACGATAATACCTTCAGTCATGATTTTTTTGGTGAGTCTGGTATTTGACCCAAGATTTATTTTGAATTCAGAATTTGACCTAGGTTGTTTCATTTTCTCCATTTCCAAACTAAATGTAAGCCCCAAATTATTAATAAATAAAATTTAATTTCTTCTATTTATTATAGCAAGGGTTCAATTGATTAATGAGGTTAGTTATGGGTAAAATACGCAAATATTTTAAATAAGTAAGTGGTTATAAAATATTCATTGTTGTCGGGGAATATTCGTTTGGTCGTGGAATATTCTTCCTGTCGGGGAATATTCGTACGACGGCGCAGTCTTTTGTGGGCCCCATAACGGAAAGCGATTGGATGAAGAAAACGACAAGTATAAGTTATTTATAAATAACGGCGTAGTTGTTACCGTTAATACTGTTGGAATACCCGGTGGTTAAAACACAGCAATACGCGTTGTTACACAGTAGCACACGGTATTGCACCAATTATTACGTAAGAAGACACTACTCAATAATTGTTCAGTATTTTATTTTATTGATTTAATAATTGTTACGTTGATATTTTATATTACCGTTGTTTTAATAATTGTCACTACACAGTATTTTCCATTATCGAAGCAATAATTCATATTATCTGAATAATATTATTAGATAACATTATTGACAATGTCTAGAAAATTCCATTATCCATTGTCAATTTCTGTTTGGAATTTAGAAAAATTTTCTTCTGCAAAGTTGTAGATAATGGAATTTCCTATGAAAAAAACATGTGGTTTGATTTTTTTTTATAAAAGGGCTATTTACTATGAATTATTGAAGTTCCGAAGTTTCGGAATAATTAATTTTTTTAAGTTTAAAATATTTTAATTCACAAAAACGTTTTTTGTGATGTAAGCTACTTGAATGGCTGATCTTTGACTAAAAAAGTGGGCGTAGGAAATTAATATATATATATATATATATATATATATATATATAATTAAATTTTCTGCTTTGGTATTTTAAGCAATTTCCTATAAATAGTGTGCTTAGGTTAGAATTAAAAATCACACCAGAAACTGAAGTTTTTTCTCTCTTTATCTCTCGATATATTGAGCGTATTCTTGTGAGTATTTTAATACTTTGAGTGTTGTTATACGGTGCAAGTTCAAGTCATAGCCTATATCCAGTGTTTCAACTAGAAATACTGTCTTTACAAGGTAAGGGATGCTATTTTCTTCTTAAATGATATTATTTTCTTCAATATCATTATGCCGAAATACTGGTTTGAATTTTTTATCAAATTTAAAATTTTTTGTGTCGGTGTTACTATTCACGTATACGGCACCATTCACGAATATGACACTATTCACCGAAAAATAAAATTTTCTTCTTTTTGTCTAAAATATTTATTATGGATACTAGCTTTGATTGTATCCATGTTTTGATCATTCTTGAATTTTATTCCACTATGGTTATTTATGATGTATTTTTGAACTCGGATTGTTTAAAGTACGAATTCTTAATATTTGTTCTTTTGTTTCACTGGATTCGTTTTCTTTAAAATATTGTTTATCATCCTCAGTCCTAAATGATGATATAACTGAATAACTTTGGCCTGTATTGCAAAGATTAATGATTTTATGATGAATATCTTTGGCCGTAATGCAAAGATGAACAGGTGTTGAGATGAACATGACCAACTAATGAATATCTTTAGCCTGTAGTGGAAAGATGTATATTTGATTCAAGATGCTTATTGACTGATGTTACAGGGATAAAATATTGATGATGGACTTTTAAATTCATAGATGATAGTAGATTTCATACTCTACTTAACTCTTCCAGTGAATTATTATTTTCGCTGCGAATATTGATTTAAAATTTGTTGTCTATTGTATTCTATTAATTTTTTTTCTGTTGAGGACTAACGATAATTTGTTCTATATTATCTTAGTCATAATGTTCTTTACTGGGCTAGTTGAGCTCACCCTTTTTTTTGTTCTATTTTTTTTTCCTCAGGAGTCGAGAATGTAGCGAGTACTAGTCGGGGTGTGGAATGATGGTTCTAGAAGTTGTTCTAGTAGTCCTCACTATTTTGTGAAATAGTGTATTAATAATTGTAACGAGGACTTATTTGAGTGTGGATATTGTCTAAATGACAACATTTGTATTTAAACTCACAGTTTTTATGTTGTATTAATAAAGTTGTAGTTGTTTCTGTACCATGTATTTTGATGACTCAGAATGAGTGTTGTATACCTATTTTGGGAGTGTCACACTAAATAAGTACTTCTTTCTTTTCTTTTTATTTGTCATTTCAGAGAGAATTTTTTGTTCCTTTTTATTTGTTATTTGTAAATTTCAATAAAGTATTAAATGCTTAATTTTTCATATCATCCTTTATGCTTAAAGGATAATTTATTTATCTCTCTACTAAATTTTATGGCCCTAATATAAAAATTAAGGTTCTCAGAACTGGACAGTTCATCGAAAGTACCGAATGGATGAGTCACTGGTTCAACTAATGGTCGAACCGTTATTGACCCAGTGACATCATTAATATATAAAAATATATATTATTAATAATTAATAACGTTTTTAAAAATCTAGTTTTTTATGAACTAAAACATAATAAAGATGAGTTAAAATATTAATAAAAGTGGTTAATTTTAATATTCAATTTTTTTGGTAAAAAAAATAATTTAAAAATCGGGTCAACTAAATTAATTAACTGAGTTTATTGGTTGGACCGGTGGTCAACAGGCCAATTCGGAGTTTGACCAAAATCGGACCGAAAGGCGGACCGATTTTGATTTTTGTCGGTCCGACTACCAGCCTAATCTGAATTTTAAAACACTGATAAAAATTTCACACTAAGTCAAATAAATATTAATTATATTCTTAATTTATGTGGAATTAAAAAGATAGGAAGGGAGTACACAATTAGATAAACAAATCTATGGATACTTAAAATCTTTTTTGATAAGTGGAAATAAATATGTAATTTGAGAAAATAAAAGATTTAAGGAATCAGAGCCGTTTGTCCCCAACGTAAATGCCACTGGCTTGCATATGGATGACCAATTTAAGATCAGCAACCAGATACCCTTTTTGAACTTCAAATAATGGCAATCACGTAAATACACACAAAAACCATGGGCAAATAAACTTAACGCCAGGACTCCGAATTCACGAATTCTACATTTGGGGCGCCCTTCCCTCGCGGCACTCTCCATCTATATATAACCAACGGAAATATGTAAGCCTCCTCACAATTCTCTCTCTACGAATTTGTAGGATTCCTTCCTTTTCTCTCCCTCTCAAATATCCACACTCCGTTCTAGAGAGAGAAATTATATCTGTTTATATCTTTTTCGATCTATTAGGTTCTCCAGAATCTTTGAGGAAGAAGAAGAAGGAGAAATGGCGTCTCAGAAGAATGTCGGAATTCTTGCCATGGAAATCTACTTCCCTCCTACTTGTATCCAGCAGGTCAGTATATACTCAGCTTATTGTCTTTGTTGTTTTGGCTTTTGATTCGACAATTTATAGATCTTTATATGTTTTATGTGTCATGTTGAAGTATTTGTTTTGGTTGATTGATCACTGTTTCGGAAAAGCAATTTTTCTTTTGTTTTGTTTACTGTAGAAAAGCGAATTTTGTAACGGAAAAGTGAAAATGGAAGTGATGTAGATGTGTGTTAGAAATTTGGAAGTATATAGTGCAGGAAAATATATTTTTTCAATGTTTTCTCTTCAAATTTCCGCCAGCTTGTTTGTTTGATCATTTTCAAAATTTAGCTAATTTGATATCACACGCACAATCGTATCACACGCGGGGGTAGATACAGAAATTTTGCCCAGCAGGGCGGATTTTAATTATATTTTTTTGTTCAAGTTAAATAAAAAAAAATTGAATTAATCATAATATTAAGTAATTATAATAATGTTTATAAATTCTAATAAATATTCATAATTAAAACTAAAGAAAGAATTTCAAATAAAAAATATTTAGATAAAATTTAGAAACTTATTTCGGTTAATTGTCATAGTTCAATAATGATTCTCCAAATGCTCAAAGTCTCAAATCAATTTTTTTTTTTATATTTAAACAAAACCATGAATTAATTTTAAAGCATAAACTAGTTTTGGTATCTTTTTATAAGTTTCAAATAAGTTTTACTTGTATTTAAAATTAGTTTATGAATTTTTTTAGCTCCTCTAAATTTAACTTTTCCATTAGTCAAATTTATTAATTTACATATTTGCCCTACCCCTATACCCATGTAAAAAAATTCTAGCAGGGGCAGCACCCTGCTAGATCTGCCACTGATCACACGCACAATAGTGTTCGACAATACCAAGCAGAAAAAGGTTTTGACGGTTTTGTGCTTGTACGGATATTTTAAAAGAATAAATGGTTAGATTTGTATTCATTGAGAGGGTTTGTTTATATTTTACTTTTCTTTACCTTTTCCATTCCCTTAAATTTTCTAGACTTCCAAAACTTGCATTAATTTATATATATATATATATATATATATATATATATATATATATATATATATATATCTCAAAGTAGTATTTTTTGCCTTTCATATATGAGGTTTCTCAAACAGATTTTCATCAGCTCCTTAATCTCTCCTTTAGTTGCTATCTCAGAAGCTTGTGGTTTTTCAACTTTTTTACTGTTTTGGTGAGTTCACATATTGGCTAATACATTTTTTACTATCTAAGGAATAACGCCCACATTTACATTTATATTTCTTGCTTAATTTTACAAGGATAAAAGGTTATTGTAAACTTTTAGTCATATATATGGTGCTGTAGCTTTTTTTGGGTCTAAACTATCCTTTATAATAGTACTATAACTTCAACTTATTCAAAATTTGGAGTCCTTTTATTGTCTATGTTAATCTAAAGTCTGCAATATGAATCATCCTCATGATTTTTTCCTCAAATGTGCTAAATAGGAAGTACTGGAGGCTCATGATGGAGCAAGTAAAGGGAAATATACCATTGGACTGGGTCAAGATTGCATGGGATTTTGTACGGAGGTGGAAGATGTAATCTCAATGAGGTTGTGACTCCATATCTTATCAATATTTATTTATATAACTACAACTAATTCTTATCATCATTCTCAATTATTGCATTTGTTATATAATTATTTCCTTTATTCCAATGAGAATGATGGTTTACGCTGTCAGGATATTCCTTCCTTAAGTTGGTTTTGTAATTACAGAATTAGATACCATGGATTTTAACAGATAAGCAGTAGATTTTACCCACTAATTAGCTGAAACCTTCAATTCAAAAATTTTCATATATTGTCCCTGGAGTAGTTATAAACTTTTATTTATGTTGGTTGGTGAAACTTGATCCAGTGCGATGGACCAACTTTTTGGGGCAATTTTGACTTTAGGGGTGAATTAGGTTTTCTTGCATCACAGTTTTTAAGGAGGGGGTCTTGCTGCACGGTTGATGTACGCTTTTTTGAATAGTGAGTGATTTATCGCTAACCGTGTTACACAGCCCAAGATTGGGTGAACCATGTAAATTATATGCATTGTGTGCTAGTAGGAAGCACGACACTCTCCGGAGGGTTACGAATCTGTGTCGGACATGGATATGCTCAGAAACGTCGCGGACATGCACCCGATACGCACCCATGGACTCCTCCCCCTTTTTTTTTAAAAAAAATTAATGTCTGAACAAGCGAGAACACACCAAGGAACACGTCGGGACACGTCCTTGGACAGGACACGGCAGGGGTCTATCGAAATTAAAGAAAAAATGTGTAGTACTTAAATTGTAGTATACAAGTTAAATCAGGGTACCCATACACAATTCTTCCCTTTTAAATCTAAAACATTCTAAGTAAATTAATTTTATTCCAAATACTTTTGGAGCAATCATAATCGAATATTTGTAACTTGTAAGCAATAAGTATGTTTATTATTTTTGTTTTGCTTGAACATATGTGAGTGGCTGCCCATATTTGAACATTATCTTTTGTTGAGTTCTTAACTTGTTTTTTTCTCGACATCTCTTTTCCATTAACTTTCGTTGCCCTGTTAATTACTAACAATTTAATGTTATTAAGGTGCTGTTTGTTTACATCTGATTGTCTCTTAATAGACTGTGTCTTATTCGCTAAGAGGCATGATGCTGTTTGTTTATTTTTTTGTTACCTCTGAATGCCTCTTAATCGGTAAGACAGAAAATGAAATCTTAATAATTAAGAGGTATTTCTTAATGAATTTTTTTTGATAATTTTTTTTATATAAATATATTCAACAATATTATGCACTCATTTTTATTAAATTGAATATTTAAAATTATTAAATAAAATTTTACCCTTTAAAATGGTAAAATAATGTCATTAAGAGACAACTTACTTTTTAGTTATCAAACAATTTTTTAGATTCAGACCTCGTAACCATTCAGATGATCTAATTTATTAAGACATTATAATCATTCAGATCTTAATTCCCAAATTTATCAAACACAACTTAAGTTGGAAAGCTAACATTGTCAATGTAAATATTTGTCAAATTTATTCAGCTCTGTTTTCTTTTCATTCAATATCTGTGTAGTAACATGATTACACAATCTAAGAGAGCATAGGCCAATATGAGATCACATGTAACAGTTGATTAAACAATGCTTAGTTTCGTCAAACTTTTAAACTGAAGACCTCAGAATATTTATTAAAAAAAATAGAGTCTAATCCTGAAAGATGAACCTATTAACAGGAAGTAATTATGTTATCCAAGTTAAACAAGCTGAATGTCTACACCGTATCAATATTCACCCTTTTGTAATATTGGAAGTTGGAACCTGATACCTGAAGGTCCAGAACCTTGCCAAAAATTTAGTAGCTATTCTATAATTGAAATGATGAATTATGAATAAAAAAAATTAATATTAGCTTATTTTCTTTTAACGTTGCTCTGTGCCTGTGACTGTTTTTAATTTATAATCAATGAAATTTTATGGTTTGTAAGTATAGCAACTATTTTTGGTTCTGCCAAATCTGATTTACAATTTGACCTTTGAAATCATCAATTTTGTACACACCAACAGCAGTACAGCACTTATAGTTTGCTTGAATTTTTGCAATAAAGCCCCTAGTACTCGTAGTTCAAAAATATATTATCTTGGTCCTTTTACTGTGGATAATATTTGTAATTAACCTTTGAATTTTTAGTTTGACAACCGTCACTTCTCTTCTCGAAAAATACAAGATTGATCCAAAACAAATTGGTCGGTTGGAAGTTGGCAGCGAGACTGTGATAGACAAGAGCAAATCCATTAAGACATTTCTCATGCAAATTTTTGAGGTAATAGTCCATTTGTGGTGGTACTAGTGCTTTACTTAGTTTTTCTTGAGAAGATGAAAGTTTAACCCAACATACGTTAGCGAATGATTTCTAGAATGATTGTGGTCAATATGATCTGATATGGGACCAGTCATTGGTTTATTGATCAGGGACCAAGTTACTCTTTTTTTTGGGCATGCTCTTCCCTATGCTACATATTGTTACATAGTTTTTCTTCATAAAAGAAAAGGACTAAAAAAAGGTTTTTAGTTATCCAGGATTGTTTCTATGCGTTCTGCTTTTAAATATTCCTATAAAATGAAGTTTTACTAGTGCTAATTTGTGTGATTGAATTATCTTCTACAGCTGTCATTAGAAACTGATCCTCCTTTTTGTGTCATGTGAAACTATCAGAAGTGTGGAAATACTGACATTGAAGGTGTTGATTCAACCAATGCTTGTTATGGAGGAACTGCAGCATTGTTCAACTGTGTCAATTGGGTGGAAAGTAGCTCATGGGATGGACGCTATGGACTAGTTGTGTGCACAGACAGCGCGGTATTACCATGTTTCCCAGACATTTTACTTTTTCTTGAAATACTGATTAATACATTTAGAATTTGTACTGGAAAGATCATTTACCCTTTGAAGCCTGTATTATGAATACTGCAATTCTTTTCCATTTAAAATATCATGGGACCAGCCTAGCTAATTGATTGGGATGTTGTACTCATCAGCGGTAGGACTTTGAATTGAATTATGTGATTCTCTCGCCTTATGTTGGGTTTCACCATTTGCTGTTCAACAAGTCCTAAATTTTGGGGATAAGAAAAGCTGTACTCACTTGAGGAACTGTTGTATTGCATGTAAAAACAACTTTCGGGGTGAAGATACAACTAGACTAGTTATAAAACCTCTTGGTAGTTTTAGTAGAGACATGATCCCTTCATCCCAGTTTTTTTTTCCTTTTTACTTTTCTTTCCTTGTTCTTTTGCTGCTAAAATGGGTTGGGGATAGGGAGACATCCAGAGACTAACCCATTAGGCAATCACTGATAGTTTCAGAACCTTGACCGCGTCCACACCTTCTCTCAAGGACGAGCCTGACTAGGTCAACATAGTAATTACTGATCAGTGACCAAACTGCAATTGGGAACGCCAAGAATTGAACCCTTTATCTCTAGGATATTCCTCGCTACTTACCAGTGAACCATCCTACTTAATGTTTTTGTTTCCTTTAGTTAAACTTTCCCCCCCTTAAAATTATCATGTGATTGACTAGTTGTGGTCAGGGTAAATTATTGTTATTTAGTTCCTATAACATTTGTTAATAGAGCAAATATGTTCTATTTCTTACCTGAGGCTTCCTTCATAAGGTCTATGCTGAGGGACCTGCTCGGCCCACTGGAGGAGCAGCTACAATTGCTATGCTAATAGGGACTGACGCCCCTATCACATTTGAAAGTAAATTCAGGGGGAGTCATATGTCTCATGCGTATGACTTTTACAAGCCCAATCTTGCAAGTGAATATCCGGTACTTAAATCTAACCTCTTTACTTGTCATGTTCATGTTTCTCAATCATTTACACTTCTTTCTGTTCATGTGATTCACTTTGCATGGGTTTCAAGACGAATGAAGAAGACATTTGAACTTTTTTCTTTATCTTTTGTCTAAGTTCCAGTCAGCAAGATGCAAAATTTGATGTAGGGGGACCATTGCTAAAGTGAAATAACTCATATTTTGCTTTCAATCTATTGCTTACATTGATGCTAGCAGTAAAGCTAGAACCATGCTTTTGAAGTCATGAACCTCTAGAGTTTTAAATTACAGATTTCTTTACTAAATGCATTAGTAAATATGTCAAACCCTAAAAATACTTATAAAATATATAAATATAAAAAAATTAAAAAAACAAAAAACAAACTGGCGGTCGTTATTAAATACTATGCCTTACTTTAAAGTTCATTATTTTTTGTAGTGTATTCTTTTCAATTCTCATACGGTTCAATCATACTTTGTAGGTTGTTGATGGGAAGCTTTCACAAACTTGTTACCTCATGGCACTTGATTCTTGCTATAAACGATATTGTAAAAAGTAAGCTGCTATTTAAATCTAGAAACATTTGCTTTGTTTTGATTTTGACTTTGGTGAGCAACTGTACAGTTGTACTATGAAAATGCCTTACCATCTTACAATTATAGGTATGAGAAATTGGAGGGCAAACAATTTTCTATGGATGATGCTGACTATTTTGTATTTCATTCTCCATATAATAAGGTACTTATCTACTGCAGTTCTGATCTTGCATGGTAAACTAGTTTTTCTATTTAATTTGTACAAGAGTTGAAAAATAACTTATCTGAACTTTCACATGAATCTTTGCAGCTTGTACAGAAGAGTTTTGCTCGGCTAATGTTCAATGATTTCTTGAGGAATGCAAGGTGGTTATAAACTTCTATATTTTAGAAATTCATATTTTTGTGCTGCATAAGTTCCCAATTATTATTCATATCTTCTATTATTTGCAGCTCTGTCGATGAGAGTGCTAAAGAAAAGCTGGCACCATTTTCAACTTTAACTGGTGATGAAAGCTATGCTAGCCGGGACCTTGAAAAGGTGCATTTTGAGTTCCCATATGTATTTCTGTTTCTCTCATGTTTCATGTGTTTTGAGACCTATATGCATTACATACCCTCTTCCTAATTCGTACTTTGCCTTGTTTATTGACCATATTTTTGATTATATCTAAAAATTTGTTAGTTGATCCCAATTTGGATGGATATGCTAAGAATTTATGTTTTAGAACAATTTAAATACTGGTATTACTCTAAATCTGAAGTAGCTGATAAGTTATTTACTCTGTAATGTCTACAGGCAACCCAGCAGGTTGCGAAGTCCCAGTACGATGTAAAGGTTCAACCAACTACTTTGATACCAAAACAAGTTGGCAACATGTACACAGCATCTCTATATGCGGCATTTGCTTCCCTTATTCACAATAAGCATAGCACACTGGTACATGCCTAACCTATTTATGGATTCTGGCAGTTTGGCCTGCACACTAATTTTCTAGCATTTCTCTTCTATTTCTATAATATCCTCTATCACTTTCAGGACAACAAAAGGGTAATAATGTTCTCCTATGGGAGTGGTTTATCTGCCACAATGTTTTCATTGCGTCTTCGTGAAGGTCAACATCCTTTTAGCTTGTCCAACATTGCAAATGTAATGAATGTTGCAGAGAAGTTGAAGTCGAGGAATGAGGTATACTTGGTTTTCCGTTTTAATATTACTTCCTGATATAATAGCTGGATATTAACGCGGACCTTCATAGTTTTTAAATTATCAACTCCTTTTTGTTTTTAATTGTGAAAGCCTTTAGCTATTCTGCTTTCTAACAGTGCATCTTCATGCAGTTTCCTCCAGAAAAATTTGTCGAAATCATGAAGCTGATGGAGCATAGGTATGGGGCTAAGGACTTTGTGACAAGCAAGGACTGTAGCCTCCTATCTCCGGGTACCTACTATCTTACGGAAGTAGATTCCATGTACCGAAGATTCTATGCAAAGAAGGCTGTGGACAAAACCACCATTGGCACCGAGAATGGAACTTTGGCAAATGGTCATTGATAATCTACTGAATGGTATTGTATCCATGGAGTTGGCTCTAGCGTGTCTTGTTAGATGTTGTTAGCATATAAAGGAATAACTATGCTTCCATTAGCTTGTTGCACAACTGCAAAATGGTTTTATTTTAGCAGAATGTATTATCAGTTTAAAATTAAATTAGAATTCCTAGTTTCTTGTGCTCTCCCTCATATGAAGATAGTTTGATGATGATATATATATATATATATATATATATATATATATATATATATATATATATATATAGATATATATATGAGATTCTATTCATGCCAACCGGTTGCTATGGACACTGTTATAACAATTCACTTTTGGACCGTTGATTAACTTATTGGAAGGTTTAGATTAAAACATAAAAATTGTCCGGCACTAACAGACTGTAATTTTAATATAAGGGCCCTACATGGTCAACTGTTGTCATTTTGGTTAAACAAAGCGAATTTTTAATATAAAAAAAGTGCAGCAGGCACAGCTTGTACCGGTCAGGTATTTCTTTTTCTTTTTTTAACGCATTTCTCTATTATATAGTCATGACTCAGCCCATCAAAATCACATTAAATAATAAAAATGGCCGGTCGGTACAAGCTGTGCCGACTGAGAATAAAAAAAAATTAAAAAATGGTCAGCCGGTTCAAGCTATCACGGCTTGGAATAAAAAATAGAAAAAAATTCCCTTGACCTCTAAAAAAATTGTTTCCAACTATTCGCTCCTAAACAAATTTGAACTCACAATCTCACGCTTTAAACCATCGTCATATGACCACCCGAGCACCACCATTTCTCCCAAGGATTAGTCTTTATACTAAAACTTTACATTTCTCCCAAAATCTATATATTATTATTATATTATGTTTAATATTATTATTCAGCAATTCTTATTATTATTATTATTATTATTATTATTATTATTATTATTCTATTATTATTATTATTATTATTATTATTATTATTATTATTATTATTATTAGTGTTATTTCGATGATAGGAAACGGATGCTTTATCTATTTATGAAAGTAATAGTAAATTGGTAGAGTGGAATTTAAATGATGGAAGATTATAATAATTTATTTTATTAATCTTAATATTTATTTTTATATTAATATTAATAATTAAGTCATATTCTTTTATGAAGCCATGTTCCTTTATGAACTTTGTCCATTGAATATTATGAAATAAATTTTCTCCTAAGTTCTGAGTTTAAAAATATATCAAGTTTAATTAGTTTAATAAGTAATGATGATAATTTTTCAGTAGATTTCAAGAAATTATTTTACTTATTTCAATTTATAAAAGTAGTTAGTATTTCATATTTTATTTTGAAAATATGAAATGCGCTTAAAAGTTAAGTATTATAATAATAATAATAATAATAATAATAATAATAATAATTATTATTATTATTCTATTATTATTATTATTATTATTATTATTATTATTATTGTTATATTACTATTAATATTATTATTATTATATAAATTATTATTATTATTATTATTTGAGTATGAGAGTATGATATTCATGTATTAATTTTATAAAATATAATATTAATAATAATAATAATGTGATTATCAATATTAGAAGTACAGATTATACCAATGCTACTACTGCATAACATTAACATGAATAGTAAAGATTACATGTTCATTTTCATAAAATAAAAAACATAGCATAAATAATACAACCGACGCCTATTTTTTTGGCTCAGGAATCCCTAGCACTTGATAGTGATTTCGCTTATCATGGTCGGTTTCAAAGCCGTAAATTGCACATTTTTGATGAGGTTTAGAAAGAATGATTTTCTCGAGTGCACTCTTAAATCTAGATTTTTTTTTGCAGCCCTTTGTCTGAGAAATAATAGGCGGCAAAAACTCTTCTGCTTCCATCTCTGCATCTTCATCGTCATTATCGTATCGCATATCATGATTTGGATCTCCAACTGCTCAATCAATGTCGTCATCTGCCAGTTCAGTAATATTCTCATCCGGAGCATACTGGTCAACAAACGCTTTTCCTCGTGCTTTCAGTTTAAGAACAGTTTTGTAACCTCGAACTGAGCAAGTCGCTTTGCTCACTAACTCCTGGTAATCACTCATCAAATGATTATAGCGCATTGCTTGATCTTGTTCGAAGTCAGCAGCTGTGGTGTTAAAGAGTAAGTCTTTACCATTGCTTTTGTTCGCGTCTCTTGTCCATAGATGAAGAATCATGTCGCTCGGTATTTGTGAAATACTCTTTGCTATGAAATATCTCAAGATGTGTCTACATAATTCACCATAGCGAGAAAACATTTGGCAGTTACATGTTACCGATCTCAGCTGACGATTGTTGACAACTTCTTTATATCTTCCACCACTTTCAGTTGCATCTGCATTATACAATGCATAAACCTTAGTATCAGTGACACATAACTCACTAAGTTTATGAACATTATATTTCATGGAATCGACGAATTGACATTGGAAACGTCTAAACATCTCTTTTGTGTACACTTGTGCAGCATGAACTTCTAAAGATGAACCGAGTACATAATCCTTTTACTATGTTTTGTTATGTAGTCGGCCTTCCTTTATTTGATAAATTGTTTTTCTATAGCCTTCTGACTTCGCAGTACAAAACATAGCATACCTGTTGATGCATTAACGTACTCATCAAAAAAACTATTCATGCTCTCGCTTGTTCCAGTGGTAGTCATTCATGCGACAAAATATCTCTTTGTATATGCTAGAATCCATTTCTGTCGTACATTATACAAACTTCCAAACCATTCATTGGTATAAAATTCATAGGAACTTATCAGAATATGCCAACGATCTTCAAATTCCCCGATGGACAATGAATTATACACACAGTTGTTAAAATCATTTTTGAATGATGGGTGCTAAGAATAAACATGATGCAATTTTTTAGGAAATTTATTGCTAATATGTCAAGAACACAATAAATGATAACTAGATGGAAGTACCGTAGCAATAGCATTACTCATGGCTCTGTCTTGGTCAGTGATGATGGTTGTAGGTGCCTTATAGTCCATGGCTTCAAGCCATGTCTGTAATACCCAAACGAAAGTGTCCTCTGTCTCGTCTCTTAACAATGCAAATCCAAATAATATAGACTGATAATGGTGGTTGACCCCAGAAAATGGAACAAACGGCATGCCATACTTATTTGTCCGGTATGTACTATCAAATGTCACAACATCTCCGAACCGTTGATACATAAGCCTTGATCAGGCATTAACCCACAAAATACAAGCTATGCGATTGTTTTCATCGGGTTTCACTCAAAATTTTTCTACTTGCACTTCCGGATGCAAGTTTTTTTAAATAATTGACAGCAGCTTGTGCATCATTTTCATCTGCAAAATCACGCTTTAAATCTCGCACCACATTCTCAATATTTACATTAGAGAAAGGAACATTTTGCAACCCACCACCCATTGTGCTCAAAACATTCATCATCTTACTAGGACCAATACCAGACTTATTTAAAGTGTCAATTAATTTTCTTGCAATAGGAGTAATATTTATGTGTGTCTCAATCAAATCTACTTTGGTAGGGGTGACTAAGTGATGATTGTGCTCTAATTCAATAGTAGAAATGCGCCAATTGTCTTCTTTCTTATTGTGGACAACGTATATTCTAGCTTTGCACAATGTTCGTCCTATAGAGTCTCTCTGTCTAGTTATTTTATTACTACCATCTTTGTGACGCCCCCAAAATTAGGTATACATCACCCATCTTGGGTTGTCAGATACATAGTACAGAATACAAATACAACTTACTAATACAACTGTCGTGTACAATACGACAAAATATAAACTGTGAGTTTGAATACAAATATTATCTTCTAGAGAGTATTCATACTGAAAAGGAGTCCTCATTACATTTATTAACACACTATTACATAGAATAGTGAGGACTACTAACTAATACTATCATTCGGACCATCACTCCATTCCCCGACTTGCCCCAGCTACGTTCTCATTTCCTGAAGAGAACAGTGAAAAAAAGGGTGAGCTCAACTAGCCCAGTAAGAAATATTATGACTAAGATAATACAGAATAAATTATCATTAGCCTTCAACAATGTTAAACTGATAAAATATAATAGACATCAAGTTTAACTGCAGCGGAACAAGCAATCCATTAAAAGAGTCAAGTAGAAAATAAACTCTACTATCTTTTATGATTTAAAAGGTTTTTCAACACTGTGATCGCTGGGACTCAGCTTAATAAAATAATCCACATTATCGAATCACCCCTGCACTACGGCCAATGATATTCTTTAGTATCACGACCACAATTATCCATGCACTACAGCCAAGAATAATTGTGTATTCATTAATGGTCATGATCATGTCAATAACTGTCCATCAATGCACTACGGGCCAATGAGGACTTTTACCACATCATTTGTAACATTACGGTCATGATTACACCGAATAATCTCTGGTCATAATCATACCAAGTCCATCTATGCACAACAGGCCACAGATGACTTTTAACAGAATATAAACATGAGGATGATGACAATGATATAAGAATTCAATAAAACAAGTTCAAGAATTAATTTATCCAGGAATTAATAACGTCCAAATTGTCAACATGATACTGCTTTGTGGAGTAAACTTCAAGACTGATCAGGAGAATATTTTCATGAATAGATACTAGATGAAGCGCAAATGTCAAGGATATTCCACTAATTTTATGGAGTATAGAAGTCAAAGTTTTAATCAACTGAGTATAATAAAGAATGGAATAACAAAAGAAATCACCATGCATGCGATAGACCGCACAGACAAGTTATTCTTAACAGAATAATAATAATGGAACCAGGTCCGGCGTAAACGCACAGACAGGATATTCCGACAGAATAATAAATAATGGAACCAGGTCCGGTCTAAAACACACAGACAGGATGTTCCAACAGAATAATAATAAAAATGGAACCAGGTCCGGTGTAAAATACACAGACAGGATGTTCCAACAGAATAATAATACAAACGGAACCAGGTCCGGTGCAAAACACACAGACAGGATGTTCCAACAGAATAATAGAAGAATGTCATCAAGTATAGGGTAGACCGCGTATACTGGTTATTCCAACAGAATAATAAAGAATGGAATAACAGAAGTTCTCTTCATGAATATAAAAGAAATAATATTCCCTACCTTAAAAGAACTGGATATTAAAAAAGTGAAGTAGCAGAATACTTTTATTCTCTCTCTCTTATTCTCTCTATACTTTCTCTCTCTATAGCTTGAATGAATTCGTGAAAAATAATGAAGCCCTAGGCCTCTATTTATAGAAAAACTGAGGGTGGCTCTTGGTCTTAACGAAGGGTCAAATGACTCTTGGTCTTAACGAAGGGTCAAATGACTCTTGGTAATATTGAAGGGACAACTACTATTGACGAAAGTAATTACTATTGACCAAGGTAAATACTATTGACGAAGGCAATTACTATTGACCAAGGTAAATACTATTGACCAAGGTAATTACTATTGACCAAGATAAATACTATTGACCAAAGTAAATACTATTGACGACGGTAATTACTATTGACGACGGTAATTACTATTGATGAAGAGACTCTTAGATGATGACATATGGCCCCCCATAAAAATAACCAAACTTACCACAACGTCTCAATTATTGATTTAATAATATAACATATTATACAGATGATACTATGACAATAATTTAAGAGATATGATGCAGCAATTACTGTAGCAATAATTGAGTATAGCTGAGTGACTTCTCACGTAAGCATCAATAATCAATACCGTGTGCTACTATGCAACCACGCGTATTACTGTACTTTTACTGCCGGGTAGTTCAACAGTTTTAACGGTTTTAACGGTAACACCTCAGCCGTTATTTTTATAGAAAGATAATTTTGTCATTTTCTAACTACGACTATACTTCTGTTGTGGGGTCCACCAATGATTGTGCCGTCGTACGAATATTCCCCGACCAAACGAATATAATATGACAACTTGCATACTTTGCAAAATTTATAAATACTACCCATAACTATTATATCAAATCCACACCATAATATAAAAAAAAATTATTTCGAGAAAAAATTAAATATTTATTCATAAAATCTGGGGTCTCACAATCTCCCCTTCTTATGGAATTTCGCCCTCGAAATTTATGTACGTACTTGGTATGCCGAACATGTGAGGATACCTTGACTTCACTTCAAATTCTAACTCTTGAGGTATAACCTTTAAGCATCGAATATGATCCTTCTTATCCAAGATGTTAACACGTATCTCCTCATACGTTAAATCTTTCGCTATCTCGTCCGGTTCTAAATTAATAATGTGGTTCGGGTCGTCCACATATTTACGTAACATCGATACGTAAAAAAAAATGTTCTGAACAAGCAACATACTTGGCGGTAAAATGAGTCTATAGGCCACAGTTTCTACTTCATCGAGGATTTCAAATGGACCAATTAAATCGAGAGTTAAGATTTTCTCTCTTCGTCGATTCTTGCTTCTAGAATAACGCCCTCTTGAACCTTCTTCTTCACATTTATCAGCTCTGAGTATGTAGCTTGAGCGGCTTTAACTTTATCGATTAAAGTCGATTTTAATCGTATATTCGTTATCTTCACGTGGGTTCGTATATTCGCACTTGTAATCGTATACGATCTTCTACACAACGCGTCAGCTACCACGTTCGCTTTTCCACGATGTTATTGAATGGTACGATCGTAATCTTCAACAGCTCGAGCCAACGTCTTTGGCGCATAATACGTTCGTTTTAGTTGAAGAAATATTTGAGGGTTTAAGAAATGGGTTTTGTACTGGGGTTAATATAAAATTCAATTTTACGCTCTGGGGTAGGCTAAGAAGTCTTCAAGAATACGTCAAGAAATTTATTAACAATAGAAATATCGTTCAAAACTGTGACCCTCATCCAAGACTTGGATAACACGTCACATTGATACCTATCAACTTGCCATCGTCATTTACAACGTCTCCTACGGAAAGTCTAGCTTCGGTGCATTCCACACCAGGAAGTCAACAATGAAAGGAACGGGGATTTTTACTTATGGCTTGATATGACAATGATTGACTTTAGTGGTTTGGTTACTTTGAATTTGCATAACAGATTGGTTAGGAATATGAAAGCTAACAACCTTACGAAAAGCATGATGAGCAGTTAACCAATCGTTTCCAAAAATCACATCAATGCAAGTATTTTCAAAGAGATAAGATCAACAGGTAACGTGAAAGTGTTGATTTGAACAAGATTTATAAATAGTGGAGGTAACAAAGGTTTCTCCCAACGGAATTTCAACAGAGAAATCAAAGTCTAACTTCTCCGGAATTAAGTTCAAATATTGAACACAACTAGGTGAAATAAAAGAGTGAGTAGAACCGGTATCTAACACGGTATAGACTTCGCAAGAGTTTATGACTAACATACCCGTGATAATTTTATTCAGGTTCCTCGTCACGAAAAAAATGCTCTCTCTTAAACTACTGGCTTTGGCTTTTCTGGGACGATCTTTGGTGCCTCCATCCTATCTGAACTTGTCTTCGGTGAACGACAAAATCGGGCTAAGTGACCTTCTCTTCCACAATTATAGCATGCTTTGGATGGCATCGCGCATTTTGGACTGATGTGTCCCTCCCCTCCGCATTTGAAGCATATGATAGGTGGTCGTTCTCCTTCCTTAATAACGGGTGCTGGTGCTGACGTCTTTCCATCATTGTTGAATTTCCTCTTCTTGAAATGTCCATTCTTATTATTTTGACCATGATTACCATTGAAGTGGTTACCATTTCTGGCATGTTGATTCCCTCCATGCTTATTGTCACCGCTTTGATGACTGTTATCACCAGTATTATCATTTTTCCGGCTGCTCTCTTTTGGTTGCGTTGACTCGTTATCGCGTTCTACTAATTGAGCCCTATTTACAACATCTGAATACAAACACAGTTTATGAGAAATAAGATATTGACGTATCTCCAGTTTCAAACCTCTTAAAAACATCCGTGTCATTCTCTCTTCATTATCCACCAAGTGGGATGCAAATCGGTACAACTCGGCAAACTTGGCTTCGTACTGCGACACGGTCATGTTGTTTTGCTCCAACTTGATAAATTCCACCTCCTTCATGTGACGAATACTTTCGGGAAAGTACTTGTCATTGAACAGTTCTTGGAACTTCTCCCAAGACATCTTGAGTGCGTCAGGCTGGGTACGTTTTATAGATTCCCACCAGTAATCTGCCTCTTCACGCAATATAAAGGTGGCAAAGGGAACCTTTTGCTCCTCGGAGCATCCCAAGACATCAAATATCTTGGTGATCTGCTTTAACCACGTCTCCGCCTTAAGTGGTTCTAGCTTTCCCAAAAACTCCGATGGTCCTAGCTCCTTGAATTGCTTAGCGGTGACCAACCGTGGGTTGTCATTGTTTCCTCCTTCATTTTGGATAGGAGCCGCTCTCGCCCGTTGTTGCATGAATTGCTCCTTGAACTGCTTAGCGGTGACCGTCCGAGAGTTATTTTGTTGTTGCATGAATTGCATAAAGTCTCTGACCATCCCATCATTCACCATTTCATCGGTGTTATTATTTTCATGAGGATTATTGTCCTCTGGTTGCACATTACCCTGAACATTGATCGTTGGTGATTCAATGGTCTCATGCGCTTCATTGTTTATCTCAACATTTTCGGATGCCATTTGCAAATACTGCAACAAAACAAGGGTTAATTAACATATAACATATTATCCATATACTTTGACCGACCAATTAAATACCAAATAAACTTAGGTAGGTCATACTAGCGAAGGAATTTCCCGTCTCTCCCCTCCTAGTTCTATTCTCACATCCTAGCCAGGGATCATATCCCTAAGCTCTGATACCAACTGTGACGCCCCCAAAATTAGGTATACATCACCCATCTTGGGTTGTCAGATACATTGTACAGAATACAAATACAACTTACTAATACAACTGTTGTGTACAATACGACAAAACATAAACTGTGAGTTTGAATACAAATATTATCTTCTAGAGAGTATTCATACTCAAAAGGAGTCCTCATTACATTTATTAACACACTATTATATAGAATAGTGAGGACTACTAACTAATACTATCATTCGGACCATCACTCCGTTCCCCGACTTGCCCCAGCTACGTTCTCATTTTCTGAAGAGAACAGTGAAAGAAAGGGTGAGCTCAACTAGCCCAGTAAGAAATATTATGACTAAGATAATACAGAATAAATTATCATTAGCCTTCAACAATGTTAAACTGATAAAATATAATAGACATCAAATTTAACTGCAGCGGAACAAGCAATCCATTAAAAGAGTCAAGTAGAAAATAAACTCTACTTTCTTTTATGATTTAAAAGGTTTTTCAACACTGTGATCGCTGGGACTCAGCTTAATAAAATAATCCACATCATCGAATCACCCCTGCACTACGGCCAAGGATATTCTTTAGTATCACGACCACAATTATCCATGCACTACAGCCAAGAATAATTATGTATTCATTAATGGTCATGATCATGCCAATAACTGTCCATCAATGCACTACGGGCCAATGAGGATTTTTACCACATCATTTGTAATATTACGGTCATGATTACACCGAATAATCCCTGGTCATAATCATACCAAGTCCATCTATGCACTACAGGCCACAGATGACTTTTAACAGAATATAAACACGAGGATGATGACAATTGTGGAGCCCCCAAAATAGGTATACAACACCCATTCTGAGTCGCCAAATACATGGTACAGAAAGCAAACTACAACTTCAATAATACAATTATCGTGCAAAATACGACAACACATACTGTGAGTTTAAATAAAAATATTGTCTTCTAGACAATATCCACACTCAAATAAATCCTCATTACAATTATTCAAACACTATTTTACAGAAATAGTGAGGACTGCTAAAACATATTTCTAGAACCATCACTCCATACCCCGACTAGATCCTGCTATGTTCTCACCTCCTGAGAAGAAAAATGGAACAAAAAGGAAAAGGGTGAGCTCAACTAGCCCAGTAAAGAATATTATGACTAAGATAATATACAACAAATTATCGTTAGTCTTCAACAGGGAAAAATCTGATAGAATATAATCGACAACAAGTTTTAGATCAACAACTGCAGCGGAAACAGCAAACCATTAGAAGAGTCAAGTAGAGAAAGAATTCTACTATCTTCTAAGATTTAAAAGTCCATCATCAATATTTTATCCCTGTAACATCAATTAATAATCATCTTTATCCAAATATTCATCTTTGCACTACAGGCCAAAGATATTCATTTGTATCACCTGTCAGTCATGTTCATCTCAACACCTGTTCATCTTTGCACTACAGGCCAAAGATATTCATCAAGTAATCATACATCTTTGCACTACAGGCCAAAGATATTCAGTAATATCATCATTTAGGACTGAGGATGATGAAAAATATCTTAAAGAGAACGAATCCAGTGAGACAGAAGGACAAATAGTAGGGATTCGTATAACAGTTTATCCAAGATCAATAATACTTCATAATAATCAATTGTGAAGCAGAATTCAAAAATAAAGATCAAAACATGGATACAATCAAAGATAGTAACCATAATAGACATCTTGGACAAAAAGAAAAATTTTATTTTTCGGTGAATAGTGCCGTATTCGTGAATAGTACCGTATACGTGAATAGTGCCGTATACGTGAATAGTAACCCCGACACAAAAAGTTCCAAATTTGATAAAAACTCATATCAATATTTCAGCATAATGATATTGAAGAAAATAATATCATTTAAGAAGAAAATAATATCCCTTACCTCAAAATATCAGTACTTCTGGTCGGAATACCGGTATAAGGCTGAAAGAAACTTGCTCTGATGAATAGAAACTCTCAAAGTATCTAAATACTCACAAAATACACTCAATAATCTAGAGAGAGAAAGAGAGAAAACTTGTTTCTGGTGTGATTTTCAATTCTAACTTAGCCCTCTATTTATAGGAAAATTTTGGTAGGTTTGACCTGCAACCTGATGGCTTTACCTGCTACTATTCCCACCCACCACATTTGAAATATAATTCAGCACATTTCTTCACCAACCACAAGTGGGGCCCACCAATTCTAGAATTTTCCATCAAAATGATAAACTCCGAAAATTCAACAATTTCTGAACCAGTCATCTTGTAAAATTCGTAATAAATCATACGTTCATTTTTAACGGTTCAAAATTTGTGGACATATACTCAACTTATATATGTATAACATATCCAAAAATTACCACGATCCAACGGTCGGATTAAAAATTATAACCCCCGCAAACTATCTCAAAAACCCTGATTTTTAATACCTCCATTCCGACAAAAATACTGACAAAAACCTCAACATTAACTCCTTCATTTTTAACCACAAAAATATATCCCTCATTTATATCCACATAAAATAAATATTTCCTTATCATATGAATCAATAATTAATTATTCACAAATAATATTACAGAATCACATTTATGACAACCAGGCCGTTCCCAGGAAAGAGGGGGCTTTCCAATAAGGATTTCTCCTTACTGGCGCGCAATTAGATGACCAAACCTCTCCTTAGACAGAACTTTCTAGACATTGCCAATAATGTTATCTAATAATATTATTCAAATAATATGAATTATTGATCTGATAATGGAAAATACTGTGCAGCAACAATTATTGAAACAACAATAATATAAAATATCAATGCAACAATTATTGAATCAATAAAATAAAATATTGAACAATAACTACTGTAACAATTATTGAGTAGTGCCTTCTTACGTAAGAATCAATAATTGGTGCAATACCGTGTGCTACTGTATTTTAACCACCGGGTATTCCAACAGTATTAACGGTAACAACTACGCCGTTATTTATAAACAACTTATACTTGTCGTTTTCTTCATCCAATCGCTTTCCGTTATGGGGCCCACACAAGGCTGCGTCGTCGTACGAATATTCCCCGACAGCAAGAATATTCCACGACCAACCGAATATTCACCGACCAAAAATAAATATTTTATAACCACTTGCTTATTTTGCAAAATTTGCACATTTCACCCATAACCAAAGTATTATATCAAATTAACCCCTTATTATTCACAATAATATTTAGAGAAAATTTGATTTTATTCATTAATAAGTTGGGGTCTTACAACCTCCCCTCCTTATGAAATTTCGTCCTCGAAATTGACGTACGTACCTGATGTTTCAAAAAGGTGAGGATACCTCGCTTTCATTTCTGATTCCAACTCCCAGGTCATTTCTTCAATAGCATGGTTTCTCCACAAAACCTTAACTTGTGGTATAACCTTCGTGCGTAGGACATGCTCTTTCCTATCCAAGATCTTAACAGGTACCTCCTCGTACGTTAAATCTTCAGCTATCTCGTCTGGTTCTAACTCAATAATGTGGTTCGGGTCTTTAACATATTTACGAAGCATAGATATGTGAAAAACATTATGAACACGAGACATGCTTGGAGGTAATGCGAGTCTATATGCCACATTTCCTATTCGCTCAAGAATCTCAAATGGACCAACAAATCTTGGATTGAGCTTTCCTCTCTTCCCAAATCTTGTAACTCCCTTCCATGGTGCAACACGTAACAATACATGATCCCCAATATTAAATTCCACGTCCTTCCGATGAAGATCCGCATAACTCTTTTGTCGATCCTGTGCCGTTTGTATACGTTGTCGAATCGTTTGGATCTTCTCTGTAGTAATGCGTACCAATTCTGGTCCCAACAATGTTGCTTCACCCACCTCGTCCCAGCATACTGGAGAACGACATTTTCTTCCATACAACGCCTCAAATGGAGCCATACCTATGCTCGCCTGATAACTGTTGTTGTAGGAGAATTCCACCAATGGTAGGTACTTATCCCAACTCCCTTTGAGATCTAAGACACAAAGTCTTAATAGATCTTCAAGAGTTTGAATAGTCCTCTCTGATTGTCCGTCCGTTTGAGGATGGTATGCTGAACTGAATCGTAAATCCGTGCCCATAGCTTTCTGCAAGCTAACCCAAAATCGTGAAGTGAATCTTGGGTCACGATCCGAAACTATGGATACTGGCATGCCATGCAATCTCACAATCTCGTTCACGTACATACTAGCAAGACGTTCAAGGGAATAAGTCTCACGTATCGGCAAGAAATGAGCGGACTTGGTTAATCTATCAACAATAACCCAAATCGCATCTATGCCTTGAGAAACCTTGGGAAGACCCGTAACAAAATCCATAGTAATGTGTTCCCACTTCCATTTCGGAATCTCAAGTGGTTGCAATGGACCCTTTGGTACTTGATGCTCCGCTTTTACACGTTGACAAGTTAAACATCTCGAGATAAACTCCGCGATCTCTCTTTTCATATTGCTCCACCAAAATGTATGTCGAAGATCGTGATACATTTTGGTACTCCCAGGATGGATTGCAAACGGTGTGTTGTGTGCCTCCATCATTATTCTATGCTTCAAGTCAAAATCGTTAGGAACACAAAGTCTGGAGTTGACTCGAAGTATTCCTTCTTCATCGATTCTTGCTTCTGGAATAGCACCTTCTTGCACTTTCTTCTTCATACGCATCAGCTCTATATCCGTAGCTTGAGCAGCTTTAACTTTATCGATTAAAGTCGGTTCTACTCGTATATTTGATATCATCATGTGGGTACTTGGAGCCTTCATCTCTATCTCCATCCTTTGCAAGTCATACAAAATGGGCCTTTGTGTTAAAAACATTGCACTCGTACCCGCATATGATCTTCTACTCAATGCGTCAGCTACTACGTTTGCTTTTCCAGGATGGTATTGGATGGTATGATCGTAATCTTTCAACAGCTCGAGCCAACGTCGCTGCCGCATGTTGAGTTCCTTTTGGGTGAAGAAATATTTGAGGCTTTTATGATCTGTATAGATCTCCACTTTCTCCCCATACAGGTAGTGTCTCCAGATCTTCAACGCAAAAACGACTGCTGCCAACTCCAAATCATGAGTAGGATAATTCCTCTCATATTCTTTGAGTTGTCGTGAGGCATAGGCTATGACTTTCCCATGTTGCATGAGAACACATCCTAACCCTTTGCCTGAAGCATCGCTGTAGATAACAAATCCATCCGAACCAGATGGTATTGTCAAAACAGGTGCCGAAATGAGTCTCCTCTTGAGTTCTTGGAAACTCTTCTCGCATTCCTCACTCCATACAAATTTTATATCTTTCCGAGTCAGCTGAGTTAACGGAGTAGCGATTCGAGAAAATCCTTCCACAAATCTCCGATAATAACCAGCTAAGCCCAGAAAGCTACATATTTCAATTACTGACTTAGATTGCTGTCAACTGTGACTCATATCCCAACCTTGGATATCACGTCACAATGACACCTATCAGTTTACTATCGCACGAATATGGCGTCCCCTACGGAGAGTCTGGCTTTGGTGCATTCCACAAAGGAAGTCACCAGATAAAGGCTCGGGTACAAACTTCTACAATTAGGTTTTTAACTCCTTAAGTTCAATAGGAGCCATTCGATATGAGATTTTAGAAGTGAGTTTTGTACCAGATTCAAAGAAGATACAAAATTCAATATCACGCGTAGGCCAAGAAATTCTTCAGGAAATATGTCAGGAAACAAACAACAGAAATATCACTCAAATCTGACGTATTTTTGTTCAAGTCCATGACATAGCTAAGAAAGCTTGACATCCGTTTTTCAATAAACGAATGACTTTACGGCTTGATATGAAAGAGTTTGACTTCAATGGTTTGGTTGCTTGAATTTGAATAACAGGTTGGTTAGGAATATGAAAACTAACAACCTTACGAAAACAATCAATTTTAGCATGATGAGTGGTTAACCAATCAATTCCTAAAATCACATCAAAAGCAAGTATCTTTAAAGAGATAAGATCAACAGGTAATGTGATAGTGCCAACTTGGATCATGCAAGATTTATAAACTGTAGATGTAACGAAGGTTTCACCCAACGGAGTTTCAACAGATAAGTTAAAGTCCAATTTCTCCGGAGTCAAGTTTAAACGTTGAGCACAAGCAGGAGAGATAAAAGAATGGGTAGAACCGGTATCTAGTAAAGTATAAACTTCGCAAGAATTCAAGATTAGCTTACCCGTGATCACCTCGTTCGGGTTTCTCGCGTTTTGGCCAGTCACGACAAACGCTCTTCCAGGAACCGCTGATTTCGACTTATCCGGGACAACTTTTGGAGTCACCATCCCCGCTGAACTTGGTTTTGCTACAGAACACTCTCGAGCTATATGACCCTCCTTTCCACAGTTATAACATACCTTGGATTGTTGTGGGCAGTTTGGGCTGATATGTCCCTCTTTCCCACATTTGTAACATACGACCGGTGGTCGTTCTCCTCCCCTAGAAACAGTTGATGTTTGTGCTGACGTCTTCACATTATCATTGTTGTACCTTCTCTTCTTGAAATCTCCTCCCGACTCGCTCCTTCTATTATCACGACCACGATTACCACCAGAGTGGTTACCGCTTTTGTCCGAATATTTTCCTCCCTGCTGGTTTCATTGCTTCGATGACTGCCGCCACCGGTATGACCCTGGTTGTGGTCCCTCGGTTGCACATACTCATTATCTCGCTCTAATAATTGAGCCCTATTTACAACATCTGAATATAAAGAAAATTTATGAGAGATAAGATATTGTCGAATCTCAGGTTTTAGACCTCTCAGAAACATCCTTGTCATTCGTTCCTCATTTTCGACCAAATGAGGTGCAAACCTGGATAACTCTGCAAACTTCGCCTCGTACTGGGACACCGTCATGTTGTTTTGTTCCAGTCTAATAAACTCAACCTCCTTCATATGACGAATACTTTCAGGAAAGTACTTGTCATTGAACAGTTTTTGAAATGTTTCCCAGGACATGTTGAGTGTGTCAGGCTGGGTACGCTTCACAGACTCCCACCAGTAGTCTGCCTCACCGCGGAACATAAATGTGGCGAATGGAACCTTCTGTTCCTCCGTGCATCCCAAGACATCAAATATCTTGGTAATTTGCTTGACCCACGTTTCCGCCATGATCGGATCCGGCTTTCCCTTAAATTCTGGTGGTCCCAATTCTTTGAACTGCTTAGCTGTGACAAACCGCGCGTTGTTATCATTTCCACCCGTATTCTGCACACGAGTCTCCCTCGTCTGATTTTGCATGAACTGCAAAAAGCTCCTAAACATTCCATCATTCATCGTTTGCTCGGTAACGTTGTTTACAGGAGGAATATTGCCTTCCTGTTGCACGTTCCCCTGGGTAGTGATCAAAGGTGTCTCCACGGTCTGATTTACTCCATTATTAACGTTCTCAGCTGCCATTCTTAAATACTGCCATAAAACAAGGGTTAATAGTCATGTCATATATTATCCCTATACTCTGACCGACCAAATAAACACCAAATAAACTTAGTCAGGTCATACTAGCGAAGGAATTTCCCGTCTCTCCCCTCCTAGTTCTTGTCTCACATCTCAGCCAGGGATCATATCCCTAAGCTCTGATACCAACTGTGACGCCCCCAAAATAGGTATACAACACCCATTCTGAGTCGCCAAATACATGGTACAGAAAGCAAACTACAACTTCAATAATACAATTGTCGTGCAAAATACGACAACACATACTGTGAGTTTAAATACAAATATTGTCTTCTAGACAATATCCACACTCAAATAAATCCTCATTACAATTATTCAAACACTATTTTACAGAAATAGTGAGGACTGCTAAAACATCTTTCTAGAACCATCACTCCATACCCCGACTAGATCCTGCTATGTTCTCACCTCCTGAGAAGAAAAATGGAACAAAAAGGAAAAGGGTGAGCTCAACTAGCCCAGTAAAGAATATTATGACTAAGATAATATACAACAAATTATCGTTAGTCTTCAACAGGGAAAAATCTGATAGAATATAATCGACAACAAGTTTTAGATCAACAACTGCAGCGGAAACAGCAAACCATTAGAAGAGTCAAGTAGAGAAAGAATTCTACTATCTTCTAAGATTTAAAAGTCCATCATCAATATTTTATCCCTGTAACATCAATTAATAATCATCTTTATCCAAATATTCATCTTTGCACTACAGGCCAAAGATATTCATTTGTATCACCTGTCAGTCATGTTCATCTCAACACCTGTTCATCTTTGCACTACAGGCCAAAGATATTCATCAAGTAATCATACATCTTTGCACTACAGGCCAAAGATATTCAGTAATATCATCATTTAGGACTGAGGATGATGAAAAATATCTTAAAGAGAACGAATCCAATGAGACAGAAGGACAAATAGTAGGGATTCGTATAACAGTTTATCCAAGATCAATAATACTTCATAATAATCAATTGTGAAGCAGAATTCAAAAATAAAGATCAAAACATGGATACAATCAAAGATAGTAACCATAATAGACATCTTGGACAAAAAGAAAAATTTTATTTTTCGGTGAATAGTGCCGTATTCGTGAATAGTGCCGTATACGTGAATAGTGCCGTATACGTGAATAGTAACCCCGACACAAAAAGTTCCAAATTTGATAAAAACTCATATCAATATTTCAGCATAATGATATTGAAGAAAATAATATCATTTAAGAAGAAAATAATATCCCTTACCTCAAAATATCAGTACTTCTGGTCGGAATACCGGTATAAGGCTGAAAGAAACTTGCTCTGATGAATAGAAACTCTCAAAGTATCTAAATACTCACAAAATACACTCAATAATCTAGAGAGAGAAAGAGAGAAAACTTGTTTCTGGTGTGATTTTCAATTCTAACTTAGCCCTCTATTTATAGGAAAATTTTGGTAGGTTTGACCTGCAACCTGATGGCTTTACCTGCTACTATTCCCACCCACCACATTTGAAATATAATTCAGCACATTTCTTCACCAACCACAAGTGGGGCCCACCAATTCTAGAATTTTCCATCAAAATGATAAACTCCGAAAATTCAACAATTTCTGAACCAGTCATCTTGTAAAATTCATAATAAATCATACGTTCATTTTTAACGGTTCAAAATTTGTGGACATATACTCAACTTATATATGTATAACATATCCAAAAATTACCACGATCCAACGGTCGGATTAAAAATTATAACCCCCGCAAAACTATCTCAAAAACCCTGATTTTTAATACCTCCATTCCGACAAAAATACTGACAAAAACCTCAACATTAACTCCTTCATTTTTAACCACAAAAATATATCCCTCATTTATATCCACATAAAATAAATATTTCCTTATCATATGAATCAATAATTAATTATTCACAAATAATATTACAGAATCACATTTATGACAACCAGGCCGTTCCCAGGAAAGAGGGGGCTTTCCAATAAGGATTTCTCCTTACTGGCGCGCAATTAGATGACCAAACCTCTCCTTAGACAGAACTTTCTAGACATTGCCAATAATGTTATCTAATAATATTATTCAAATAATATGAATTATTGATCTGATAATGGAAAATACTGTGCAGCAACAATTATTGAAACAACAATAATATAAAATATCAACGCAACAATTATTGAATCAATAAAATAAAATATTGAACAATAACTACTGTAACAATTATTGAGTAGTGCCTTCTTACGTAAGAATCAATAATTGGTGCAATACCGTGTGCTACTGTATTTTAACCACCGGGTATTCCAACAGTATTAACGGTAACAACTACGCCGTTATTTATAAACAACTTATACTTGTCGTTTTCTTCATCCAATCGCTTTCGTTATGGGGCCCACACAAGGCTGCGTCGTCGTACGAATATTCCCCGACAGCAAGAATATTCCACGACCAACCGAATATTCACCGACCAAAAATAAATATTTTATAACCACTTGCTTATTTTGCAAAATTTGCACATTTCACCCATAACCAAAGTATTATATCAAATTAACCCCTTATTATTCACAATAATATTTAGAGAAAATTTGATTTTATTCATTAATAAGTTGGGGTCTTACAACAATGATATAAGAATTCAATAAAACAAGTTCAAGAATTAATTTATCCAGGAATTAATAACGTCCAAATTGTCAACATGATACTGCTTTGTGGAGTAAACTTCAAGACTGATCAGGAGAATATTTTCATGAATAGATACTAGATGAAGCGCAAATGTCAAGGATATTCCACTAATTTCATGGAGTATAGAAGTTAAAATTTTAATCAACTGAGTATAATAAAGAATGGAATAATAAAAGAAATCACCATGCATGCGATAGACCGCACAGACAGGTTATTCTTAACAGAATAATAATAATGGAACCAGGTCCGGCGTAAACGCACAGACAGGATATTCCGACAGAATAATAAATAATAGAACCAGGTCCGGTGTAAAATACACAGACAGGATGTTCCAACAGAATAATAATAAAAATAGAACCAGGTCCGGTGTAAAACACACAGACAGGATGTTCCAACAGAATAATAATTCAAACGGAACCAGGTCCGGTGTAAAACACACAGAGAGGATGTTCCAACAGAATAATAGAAGAATGTCACCAAGTATAGGGTAGACCGCGTATACTGGTTATTCCAACAGAATAATTAAGAATGGAATAACAGAAGTTCTCTTCATGAATATAAAAGAAATAATATTCCCTACCTTAAAAGAACTGGATATTGGAAAAGTGAAGTAGCAGAATACTTTTATTCTCTCTATACTTTCTCTCTCTATAGCTTGAATGAATTCGTAAAAAATAATGAAGCCCTAGGCCTCTATTTATAGAAAAATTGAGGGTGGCTCTTGGTCTTAACGAAGGGTCAAATGACTCTTGGTCTTAACGAAGGGTCAAATGACTCTTGGTAATATTGAAGGGACAACTACTATTGACGAAAGTAATTACTATT
The DNA here is from genome assembly GCA_016801055.1 of Panax notoginseng. Taxonomy (NCBI): domain Eukaryota; kingdom Viridiplantae; phylum Streptophyta; class Magnoliopsida; order Apiales; family Araliaceae; genus Panax; species Panax notoginseng. The sequence goes on from CM029018.1 coordinate 178,898,497, forward strand.
GACCAATGTAAATACTATTGACGAAGGTAATTACTATTGACCAAGGTAAATACTATTGACCAAGGTAAATACTATTGACGAAGGTAATTACTATTGACCAAGGTAAATACTATTGACGACGGTAATTACTATTGACGACGGTAATTACTATTGACGAAGAGACTCTTAGATGATGACATATGACCCCCCATAAAAATAACCAAACTTACCACAACGTCTCAATTATTGATTTAATAATATAACATATTATATAGATGATACTATGACAATAATTTAAGAGATATGATGCATCAATTACTGTATCAATAATTGAGTATAGCTGAGTGACTTCTCACGTAAGCATCAATAATCAATACCGTGTGCTACTATGCAACCACGCGTATTACTGTACTTTTACTACCGGGTTGTTCAACAGTTTTAACGGTAACACCTCAGCCATTATTTTTATAGAAAGATAATTTTGTCGTTTTCTAACTACGACTATACTTCTGTTGTGGGGTCCACCAATGATTGTGCCGTCGTACGAATATTCCCTGACAAAAAGAATATTCCCCGACCAAACGAATATAATATGACAACTTGCATACTTTGCAAAATTTATAAATACTACCCATAACTATTATATCAAATCCACACCATAATATAAAAAAAATTATTTCGAGAAAAAATTAAATATTTATTCATAAAATCTGGGGTCTCACAATCTTCATCATCAGGTAAACTCTTGCCAACAATTGGTGTACCGACTTTTTTACATACATACATCCTAGATCTTACATCATTCGTAGTAATATGTTTATGACTAGTTGCAATTCTAATCTCAAATCTATTTTTACGAGCATATGATCTATAAAAATTTTCAACCTCTTCCAACTTACAAAATAATCGACCAACGTACGGAACAATTTCAGATTTACTAGTTTCAATTTCATTGACAAACTCAGATGTATTTTCACAATTTAAACTTGCAACAGAATCTGAAGAAGTAGATAAAAATATTTTCTTATGGATATTATATGACATTTTGAAAAACTTACTTTTGAATAATAATGAAGAATTTTGCTCGATCAGATCTTCAACTTGAACTTGGGAAGTGAAAATGGGCAACCAGATGAAACAAATTCTGAGTAAATGTGAAAAGAGAAATTAATATCTGAGAGCATAAACCAAACTGCAGGTGGTGTGGGAAAGGAAGAATATGAAGATAACTTGAGAAAATAGCTGTTTGCAAGAGAATATTAAAAGGACAAAAAGATCAGCTACTACATGTTGTAGCGGTTAATGCTCAAGAAGTCAAACTTATTTACTTTTCCCATTCCCCATGTTAGCTTTTCCTATTCCCATAGTGTACAAGACAGTCTTTATCATTATTATGTTTGACTACGTTGGTATACAAAAAAAATTATCCTTTTCTATCTCTTAAGGACATGTAATAAATTAATTAGTATAATAATAAAATAATAAAATCAATTATAAGCCGCTACAATATGAAGCCGTTCTCTGTATAATAAAATAATCATAATATATATGGGGAATAATAAAATAATAATAATATTAAAATTATAAGCCGCTCAATATGTAGCGGTTTTGTTCTGTATAATAAAATAATAATAATTATAATAATAAAGCAATAGAAAAATTATAATAATAATAATAATAATAATAATAATAATAATAATAATAATAATATAAAAAGTTTATAAGCCGCTACAATATGTAGCGGTTTTGAACACAATTCTATATAATAAAATAATAATAATAATAGAATAATAATAATAAAATATAATATAGGGGAAATGTAATGTTTTAATATAAAGACTAATCCTTGGAAAAAGTTGACAGCTAGGCCTGTGGTGCTCGGGTGGTTATATGATAATACTTTAAACCGTGAAGTTGCGAGTTTGAATCTGGTTTGGAGCGATAAAGAATTTTTTTTATTTTTTATTATAAGCCGGTTCAGCTTGTTTTGGCAGGACAAAAAGGAATTTTTTTTAATTTTTTATTATAAGCCGGTACAGCTTGTTTCGACCGGGCAAAAAGGAATTTTTTTTAAATTTTTTATTGTAAGCCAGTGGAGCTTGTAGCGGCTGGGATTTTCAATATTTTTTTACTCTTTATTATTATTATAATTACTATAATAACATTATAATAATATTATAATAATAATATTAAGAATATAGGGGGTAATTAATAATAATAATAATAATAATATTATTATTATTATTAATTTTAATTTTTAGATACATATTAATAAAAATAAAATATATTATTATCAATATTAATATTTATTATTTTTATTATTATTAATAATATATTAATAATATAATAATAATATTACTTTTTTAATATTACAAGTCCGACCGCCCTTAGCTGTATCGGTTTGACTACTTTTTTTGCCATATCACTTCGAGAAAGAACACCTGTAGCATTGAAAAGCAAAAAAGCTGAAAAGAACACTTGCAACATTGAAAAACGAAAAAGCTGAGTTTGGGTTTGAATTTGGTCCGAAAAAAAGAGCTTGTGCCGGCTTGCTGGAGCTTATTTAACCATCTAGTGGGAACATATGTTGTTCTAAAGTTTAGTAACATAAAGCAAGATAAAAATCACAAAGATGTTATAAAATTATATATGTCTAGATTCATAATATTATGGATGTGTAGATACATGTAACTTCCATGACTTTTGAAACTCATGACTCTTGAGTTTTGTAACTTCCTAGGAGTATTGATGTTCTTATTTCTATAAATAAGACCATTGTAAAGTAATTGTTGTAGATATACAAAAATATTATGCAAATACACTCTTTTCTCTAATCATCTTTGATCTTGATTTTAATTATCTTTTATAACACGTTATCAGCACGAGTTGCTCATCACCTTCATCTTGAAGATAATTATTTTTGGTTTGAAATAGAAGAAGGTATAACTCTCTCTCTATATATGTGTGTTTGAGTATTGCATGGTCATCATGCATGCATGTACTATTTTTTTTCTTTTATGATAATTATTCTATGCATGTGATCACAAATAATTCAATTATTCTGAAAAAAAATCAACAAACATGCAAACAAACATGGTTAATTTCATATGCAATTGTTGTTTATTTTTACTTCACTTTTTCACAAATCTTTGTATTTATAACAGAACTATTTAACAGTTGTTATGTAAACTATTTAATTTTGGATGTCTCATCAAGAGTGTTTTAGATTTTTTTCTAAGGCAATACATTACATAGTTCAATGTACTAGTATTTAACTTTTTGTGTGGTGTGGTTATGTTTTAGTGTTTAAAGACTTTATCACAGTTTATCATATAGTCTTATTAACGTGTGTTAGACTATCTATTTATATGTTAGTAGATTTTGTTGTTTTGCTATATATTGGTTCATTTTTAGAACTTGTTTCTTATTTCTATTCGCGCTTTCACGCTTGGATAACATTACAAATGGAGTGTACTTTATTATGTTTAAGGTTGTGGCTGCTTTAACACATACGTGTATATCAATGTTTGATAAGGTCTTGTTATAAATTATATTGTTCACTAGTTACACACCGTTTAGTGTGCTACTACTTTATAGTGTTGTATTATGCGTACTTTTCACTACTACTACTGATGTTGAATTAAGTTTAGTTATTTAATATTCAAATTTTATAAATTTGAATTTGTTGCCCTTGATTTATATCGAGCAATAATTATTTGTAATGGAATCTTGATGCTAAGATTCATATAAAGGCAAAGAACCTTGGAAATACAATTAAAGTTGGCAATTATGCATTCCTACAGGATCATGCAAAATTAATTATTATTCGCTATCATCTTCATGAAAAAAAATATTGATAAAGACATGTTTGAAAAAATATTTACTATATTTCATGCTTTGAATATGCTCCTGTAGTAGTAATATTGTGAGTGTAAGTTCATAATATATTCCCTGAAGCGATAAAGGAAATTATATTCCTAGAAGTGATATCATTTCTTCTAGTGACTGTACAAAATAATGAGTTTTTGGTGAAAAAATCAACAATCTCACACGATCGATTCTATTACATTCCCTGAAGTGAATGGAACCTCATTTGATAATCATAGAGGAAATTACGGTTGTAGTTGTGGTAGTGGACTTGAAAAGAACAATCAATATATAAAAGGGAATGTACCTGTCGTACTCCTAAACATTTAGTAGATTTGTACCAAGACTCCATAAAAGAAAAGAAAATGGAATTGAAATAAACTTTATTGATCATAATGATCCTGAAGATCCCATGAATTATTTTGGCTTTTCAAATGGAGTGGATATAACTAATTTTGATATCTATGGTTTCCTTGATGATATGTTGATAAATGTTCATACTAATTAATTATTTTTATTTCATTATAATAAGTAATTTTATTATATATTTTATTTATGTTTCAAGTAATAAAGTTAAATTTATGTTTTGCATATATGAAGTTGTATGGGCCAGAAGCTCATCAAACTTAATTAAAGGCTCTAGAAGAGCAATTATTCATCAAACATAATTGAAGACTCTTGAAGAGTGATTATTCATCAAATTTAATTAAAGTCTCTGGAAGAGCGATTATAATATTTTCAAAGGGCACAAAACTTTGTATTGATGATTCTTTATATTCTTCTTAGACAAGCATAAATTTGCTCAACTTTAAGGATATACATTATAATTGTTATTATATTGAAATCAATAACGAAGGCAGTGAAGAATTTCTTTATATTACTTCAATAGTATCGGGCTAGAAGCTCATATTAGAAAAATTGTATATTTTCTCTTCTGTGTTATATTATACTAAAATGAGAATAGTTGAAACAAATGTTGTAATACACCAGAAGTGTTCGGATTCAAATGTTTTTATGATTTGGTATGATCATTTAGGATCAATAATGATGCATTGAATTATTGAAAACTCCCATGAACATCCCTTAAAGAACCAGAAGATTCCTTTACCTATTGATTATATCAAAGTAAATTAATTACCAAACTATCACATTTAATTATTGTTATTTAGTATTCATCTTTCTAAGAAAGAATTCAAAGTGATATTTTTAAGGTATATTTTGAGAATTGTTATTTTAATAGTCTTCCCACCATTAGGGGGAGAAAAGTCGTTGCATGAAGCACGGCGTGAGATCATTGCCTGAAGCACGACGGGAGATTATGTAACACCTCAGTCCCACATCGAAAGATAGGGAAAAAATTGTCTGCATATAAGGAAATAAGTTACTACCAATAGTACCTTCAAGTCATGACCTTTTGGGTGAGCCTGTGGTGGGCTACGATGACCCAAGAAGATATTATTGGGCCAGTGGTTTGAGGCCTTATTTTGATGGATTTGATTCGATTCGGACTTGGGATTTGACCCGAGAATTGTTCCGGACTCGGGATTTGACCCGGGTTGTTTCATATGGTATCAGTGCCGACTCTCGAAAGCTCGGGTCGGGTCATCCGATCGGGTTGCCGGAGGTGGGGACACGAAGGCTAGTGGTATTATCCCACAATCGAGAGAAGGAGGTCCGGAGGTGGGGACACGAAGCCAGCCAGTATTATCCCACAATGGCTAGAGAGGCAAAGATCTTTGGGCCGTGTGTGTGATCGGTTTTGACGGGGACATCAGAAATTTAAGTGGAGGAGTTTGTAACACCCCAGTCCCACATCGAAAGATAGGAAAAAAATTGTCTGCATATAAGGAAATGAGTTACTACCAATAGTACCTTCAAGTCATGACCTTTTGGGTGAGCCTGTGGTGGGCTACGATGACCCAAGAAGATACTATTGGGCCAGTGGTTTGAGGCCTTATTTTGATGGATTTAATTCAATTCGGACTTGAGATTTGACCCGAGATTTGTTCTGGACTCGGGATTTGACCCGGGTTATTTCAGATTAATTGAAATGTTTCAATGTTATTTAATCTTGATCCTTATACAAATCAATATGAACTAGAAGTTCAAAGGATAATTCATTTGCAATGAATTGCAAATTAATTACCAGAATTATTCACCGATAATAAGAAAATAGTGGTATCTCACATTCTAGCTGCTAATACTCTAGCAGAGATTGATGTCCCTGTAGGACAATCAATTAATGCAGCAGCAAATTGAATCAAAGTCACACCTGAAACATAGAATTTCCCAGAAGAAGAAGAAAGTACAAGAAAAACAAGTTGCAGCCTATAAAGGGGCTATACCCATGAAACAGGCTACAAAATTTATCAATCTATCCAAAACTTATGAACAAAAATCTCATGTAAATAAAATTCTTGAAGAGTTATCCCCTGAAGAGGATGAGTTATCCCCTGAAGAGGTCAGGTACCTGAAAATAACGAGATCTCGATACATTATGTATATACAGGAGATGTATATATTGGATAGAAATAAAATCGTTGTCGACAACATATTTTCATATAAAGTTGCTATGGATATTACCAGAAGTAATGATCATATATATGAACCACAAATCGTTGATGAATGTAGAAATATTTGGCCAATGTGGAAAGAGGCGATTCAAGTAGAATTAAATTCACTAAGTAAATGTGAAATTTTTGGACCTGTAGTCCGAACACATAAAGGTGTAATGCTTGTTGGATACAAATGGGTATTTGTACATAAACAAAATGAGAAAAATAAAATTATAAGGTACAAAGCGCAACTTGTAGCACAAAGTTTATTCGCAGAGACATGGTATTAATTATGAAAAAACATATGCTCTTGTAATGGACACAATTAGATTCAGATTTTTAATTAGCTTGGTAGAAAGAGAAATTAATGGATGTTGTTACATCATATCTGTATGGTCATTATATAATTATATCTACATGAAAATCCCTGAATGATATAAAATGCCTGAAGCATATAATTCTACATCTCGAAATATGTATTCTATTAAGCTACAAAGATCTTTATATAGGTTAAAGCAATCCAGATACATATTAAGGTATAATCGCCTAAGTTGATATCTTTTGAAAAAAGAATTTGAGAATAATCCAATTTGTGCATGCATTTTTATCAAAAGATCATAATCTGGATTTGTTATTATTATTGTATTTATTAATGAAAGATCTTGCTCCAGAAGAGTCGACAAAAATAACAAATTTATGATGAAAGATATTGGTAAGCCAAATTTTTGTCTTGGCCTACAAATTGAACTATGAAATTCTTGTTCATAAACATACACAGAAAAAGTCCTGAAGTAACTTTACATGGATAATGTTAATTTTTTAAGTACTCCAATGATGGGTTGGTCACTTGATATCAAGAAATATCCGTTTTGACCACAAGAAAATGATTAATAAACTTTTGGTCTTGAAGTACCATATCTTTGTGAAATTGGTGTTCTGGTCCTAAAGTACTATATCTTAATGTAATTGGTACTTTGATGTATCTTGCAAATTTGACAAGACCTGTTATAACATTTGCAGTTAACTTACTAGCAATGTATAGTTATGCACCAACTCAAAGATATTATAATGAAATTAAACATATTTTACGTTATCTTCGTGAGACTATTGATTTGGGATTATTTACTCCAAATGGTGATAGAACCAAGCATATTGCACCAAAATTATTTTATACACATGAGCCTCGGAAGAATGGCAATATTGATCATGTGATAATTTAGTTGATATATTCATTAAGTCATTACCAACTATGATTTTGAAGAAGATGGTGCACAATATTGGCATACTTCGACTTAATGATATTTTTACCATGAACAATGAAAATTCTATGTACTTATGAAGGAGAGTAAAAAGGATATGTGCTGATTGTACTCTTTTTTCTTCGCTAAGATTTTTTCCCACTAGGTTTTCCTTTGCAAGTTTTTAATGAGGCAATCCCAAGGCACTAGAAGTTATACAAGAATATTGTACTCTTTTCCTTCGCCAAATTTTTTCCCAATGGGTTTTTATTTGGTAAGGTTTTTAACGAGGCATATTCTTAGAAAATTGCTACAAAAGAACTTTATCCATTCTGTATGAAGACAATGCTGCATGTATAGCTCAATTAAAAGGAGGATACATCAAAGGAGATAGAACAAAACATATATCACCGAAATTATTTTTCACACATGACATTAAAAAGTGTGGTAGCATTGATGTTCAGAAAATTCGCTCAAAAGATAATCTAGCAGATTTGTTCACCAAAGCATTACTAACTGCAACGTTTGAAGGATTGCCTCACAATATTGGAATGCGACAGCTGAAGGACTTAAGGATATATTCATGAGGGGGAGCTAATACGCGCTGCACTCTTTTTCCTTTAACCAAGGTTTTTTTCCCATTGGGTTTTTCCTGGTAAGATTTTTAATGAGGCAGTTTTCAATGCGTATAGCTATACAATAGACATCCAAGGGGGAGTGTTATAAAATTATGTATGTTTAGATTCATAATATTATGGATGTCTAGATACATGTAACTTTCATGACTTTTGAAACTCATGACTCTTGAGTTTTGTAACTTCCTAGGAGTATTGATGTTCTTATTTCTATAAATAAGACCATTGTAAAGTAATTATTGTAGATATACAAAAATATTATGCAAATACACTATTTTCTCTAATCATCTTTGTTCTTGATTTTAATTATCTTTTATAACAAGAGAGTATTTCAGAAGAGAGAAGAGCAAATTGGGATACAAGTTGAAGCGACTGGATTACATACACCCATTTTGAAGACACATAATTATTTGTAAGATATTGTTATTGGTATTTAATATTATTATTAATATTATTGTTATTGTTTTTATTATTGGCATTGTTATTGGCATCGTAAATAATAATAATATTTGTAAGATATTGATATTGTTATTGGTATTGTTATAGCTGTTATTGTTATTTGTTCAGTTTTTAATTATTTTTTATTTTATTATTATTTTTGTATAATAATAAAATAATACTATTACATTATATAAATGATAAACACTCATTACACTCGTGCACCAGATACCTATTGTTTTGCTTATTACACTCAAATACTAGTCTCCATGCAAATACATACTAGTAAATCTCGCTACTGTTATTATTGTTTTTGTTATTATGTGTGAATACTATAAATGTTATTACTATTTTTACATGCATGTGTGAACGCTGATTATTATTATAATTATTATCTACTCTCTCTCTTTTGTTACACTTATTATTATTATTATTATTAATATTATTGTTGTTGTTGTTGTTGTTGTTGTTGTTGTTGTTGTTGTTGTTATTAATACACTTAATAATTATTATTGCTTTTTTTTGTCATGCATGTTATTACACTGATTACTATTATGCATGTTATTGTTGTTATTAATACACTTAATAATTATTATTACTGTTTTTGTTTTGTTATTATTTCATATATTAATATCATGCATGTTATTATCATTATTATCATTCAAATTATTATCTAGATCTTAATACTAATAATGGATTGATGTTGTATTTTTAGGTAAAAGATGGACAGTTGGGAATATGGGCCAATTGATCCAAGTATTCTCCATGATCAACAAAATCATGTGTCAGATGACATATATCATGGGAAAGATAGGGGAAAACTAGGCTCCAGTCAATATACTGAACAAAAATATAATAAGTGAAATTTGACAAAAGAACAAAAAATTCTTTTAAATAAATGTGGATTTGGAGTTTTTAGTTTTCGAGGTGTTGTACAGCAAACTGACCTTGGTCTCATATCTGCCCTCGTCGAGAGATGGCGGCCGGAGACCAATACTTTTCATTTAAACTGTGGAGAAATAACAATCACGTTAGATGATGTTCACTTTATTTTTGGGTTACCGGTGGTGGGCAAGCCCTTAACGTGTCTCCTATCTGTCACCAATTTGAATTATTTTAGAGATTATTTTGGAGATAAATTAGTTGGTGAATATTTTAGTTAAAAAAAGCGCAGTGCAATTTCATTAGTGTGGTTGCACGAACATTTTAATAATTGTCCCGAGAATGCAAGTAAAGATGTTATAGGGCGACACACAAAGGCCTACATGTAGTGGTTGTGTGGGGCAATATTATTTCCGAATAGGAATAGGAATAGTGTGCACCCAAGATATATGTCTTTTATTGCCAACACTGAAGATTGTGTCACTTACTCTTGGGGCGCGACAATGTTAGCATATTTGTATAGGTCTTTATATAGTGCTACTAGGAAAGGAATTAAATACATTAATGGTTGTGTAACATTGTTACAAATTTGGGCCTATGAGCGTGTAAATATTGGAAGGCCAAACCCTTGGCCACAATCATCTTATGGTTACCTAGGGCTTTAGCATGGTCATATTTTGGAACCCACAGTTACCCTGGTAGACGTGAGAATCCCCATCACCATTTGTCATTTTATCGAGGGGAGTTAGATATTAATTCTATGTGGGATGTGGTGTGGCGGCCTTACATGATGTGGGATGACGTAATCAGTGGATTTAATTTTGAAGGGAGGTTGTTGGGATCTGGTAGGGTCCCTTTGATCCACTTTGATATTGTGGAATTCCAGATGTCGGACCGTGTGATGAGACAGTTTGGGTTCATGCAAGGCATCCATCCCCAGCCAAAAACCACGGTGACCTTAGGAAGGAGAAAAAAATTTAAATTTATTGATGTTGAGGATTGCGTGGCCTTGAGAGGGGAATGCATCTCGATTTGGGAGGCATACATGGATCATCTCGAAGGACAACAATATGAAATTTTTAATTATGTGTCAGTAGATGATTACATGGCCTGGTATAGGAAAGTTTCACATTGGAAAATCCACCGACCTCAACGGGTAAGGGACCAAGACAGTTCTTATGAGCCTGAGGCCATTTACAACAAACAATACCTTATTTAAATGGTATAAAATTATAGTCTGGTTTAATTTATTTATATTGCAGTATATACTTAATATTACAATTGTGATGCCCCCAAAATAGGTATACATCACCCATCTTGAGTCGCCAAATACATGGTACTGAATACAAATACAAACTTAAGTATACAACATGAGCTGAGAGTTTTTACACGAATATTGTCTTATAAACAATATCCAAACTCAAATTCAATCCTCATTACATTTATTATCACACTAAATAGTGAGGACTACTAAAACAACCATCTCGGACCGTCACTCCATTCTCTGACTAGTCCCGGCTACGTTCTCATTTCCTGAAGAGAACAATGAAAGCAAAAGGGTGAGCTTAACTAGCCCAGTAAGAAATATTATGACTAAGATAATGCAGAATAAATTATTATTAGCTTTCAACAGTGTTAAACTGATAAAATATAATAAACATCAAGTTTAACTGCAGCGGAATAAGCAATCCATTAGAAAAGTCAAGTAGAGCATGATATCTACTATCTTCTATGATTTTAAAAGTTTATCATCAATTTTATCGCTGAGACTCAGCTTAATAAATAATCCACATCATCGAATCATCCCTGCAATACGGGCCAAGGAAATTCATTAGTATCACGTCCACGAATTATCCATGCATTACGGGTCAAGGATATTCGTGTAATCATCAATGGTCATGATCATGCCAACAACTGTCCATCAATGCACTACGGGCCAATGAGGATTTTTACCACATCATTTGTAACATTACAGGTCATGATTATACCGAATGATCCCTGGTCATAATTATACTGATCAATAGCCCATCTATGCACTACGGGCCAAAGATGACTTTCATAACAATATAAGTATGAGGATGATGACAATGATATAAGAATTCAATTAAATAAAAGCAAATGATAAATTTTTAAAGATTTATAATTTTATTTATCCAGAATTCAAAAACGTCCAAATTGTCAACATGATACTGCTTTGTGGAGTAAAATTCAAGAATAATATTGTATCAAAAAATGATTTGGACCGAAAAGAAATTAATTCTTAGCTTGAATAGTACCACGGGTGAATAGTAACTGAGTGAATAGTATCCCGTGAATAGTACTTCAAGAATAGTACCCCGTGAATAATACTCCGACATGAAAAAGTTAAAATTTATCAAGAATACTCAGAATAATATTTTCATGAAAAGATACTGGATGAAGCGCAAATTTCAAGGATATTCTACTAATTTCATGGAGTATATAAGCAAAACTTATCAACATGAGTGTAGAATTATGAATACGAAAATGAAATAATATTACTTACAAACTATAGAGTATGGAAGAAAATATTATTTCATACGAATATTAAATAAAAATAATATCTCTTACCTTAAAAAGAAGAGTATTCCAATTGATATAGCGGAGATATTCTTGAAGAAAACTTTTACTATTTTTTACGCTCAAAGCTTCTTAAAACTCTAAAGAACTACGCTTAATATTATAGAATAAGAATTCTCTGATTCTGGTGTGATTTTTAATTCTAACTAAGCATCCTATTTATAGGAGAATGGAAGAGGTACTATTAAGGAAATCACGGACGCAACAATTTTAAAAAAAATTCACGGACGATTTCATTTAATCCTTCAGTCGTCTGATTTTTTAAAATAATAATATAATATTCAAGTAAAACAAAACTTATAATATATATATATATATATATAATATAATATAAGGATCAAGTGCATACCCCTTATCTTACTCACCAGTGCTCACCCCCCTTTAGGCGACGGTTTCGGTGATACAACCGTCGTTTATACTTTTAGCGACACTATATGTTGTGTGTCGCTAAAAGTATAGACGACGGTTGTATGACCAAAACCGTCGCCTAAAGGGGGGTGAGCACGTGTGAGTAAAATAAGGGGTATGCACTTGATCCGGACCGTATATATATATATATATATATATATATATATATATATATATATATATATATATATATATATATAAAGCTTCTTCCCCACCCGTGACCTGCAATTTGAAATCCCTCTTGACTCCATTATTCCTCCAACATGTGGGCCCCACCTGACCCACTTGTGGCCCCCACCACTTATTATATATATATATGTATATATATATATACTGAATAACTTTCTACTGATTATTTTAAAAAATGAGTAAATAGGGGTCCATAAAATAAACAAAATTTACATCAAATATTTCATAAAAATCCCCTCAATATTTTTAACAACATTTATTCATCATTATTATAACTCGCAATATTAACAACCAGATCGTTCCCAGGAAAGAGGGGCTTTCCGATAAGGATTTCTCCCTATTGACACGTAATTAGGTGACCAAACTCCTTTTCTCGACGAACTTTCAAGACATTGTTAATTATACAAATAATAATATGAATAACTTGTCATCTCAATTATTGATTTAATAATATAAAATATTGACAATAATTGAATCAAATAATGTGAGATACTATGCAGCAATTACTGTAGTAATAATTGAGTATAACTGAGTGACTTCTCATGTAAGCATCAATAATCAATACTGTGTGCTACTATGCAACAACGCGTATTACTGTACTTTTCATCATCGGGTATTTCAGCAGTTAACTGTAAAACTTTTACCGTTAATTTTATAAAAAGATATTTCTGTCGTTTTCTAACTCCGACAATAATTCTGTTGTGGGGTCCATCAATGATTGCACCGTCGTACGAATATTTCCTGTTAAAACGAATATTCCTCAACCAATCGAATATTTTATAACTTTCATACTTTGCACAATTTATAAATACTACCCACAACTATAACATTATATCAAATTTACACCATAATATTCAAAAATATATTTCTAGAAAAATTAATCTTTATTTATGAAAATTGGGGTCGTACAACATTTATTGATTTTTAGTGTTATTGATATTTGCTTGTGTTCATCTTACATGACAGGTTGAGAGTGCAAAGTCTTTACTTGATAAATTTTCAGCACTTACTCGGATGCCTCCCGAGTTAGTTTTGGACAAACACAATTGGGATTACCAATACAGTCTATACGACTTTGAAGTAAGTGGGAATAAATACCTCGACATGGGGGTCCCACAATTTTAGGACCACAGCCCCAATTCTCCCAATTCAATGAATGGCTTAGGAAACAAACTGATTATACGGTGCAAGAGAGCTACATACCCACTACACAAGCATATGAGGAGAGCTCCATTCCCACTACCCAAGCCTACAAGGAGAGCTACATTCCAACATCCCAAGCCCCTTTCGAGGAGTGTAACATTCCAACCTCCCAAGCCTATGAGGAATGTTACATTCCAACCACCTCTGACTTTGCGGGACTTTCTGACGTCACAGGAGCTGGTTCACTTAAGGTATATATAGTGATGGTTTTAATTAAAGCATATTAATTATTATTATATTCATATTTATAAAAAAATAATGATACATATAATAATAATGGTCATTTGGGTCTCAATTAGGTACAAGATATGAATTTCCTACTCGAGGAGTAGAAGAGTGGACTAGGAGCTTTAAATGATCTGAACCACTTAAAAATATTGTGTCTCTTATACTATTGCCATAACTTCTATAACTGCCACAACTGCTTTACTCCTATTAACTCGTTATATCTTAAAGGGAAAACAAATAAATCCCAATTCCGCTGTGATTAAATCATTATCAAAACTAACAAGTATTTTGTAAAAGAATTTTATAATATCTATTCAACTCCCTCTTCTGGATAGCTATTGTGCCTCTGGGAACTAACAATTGGTATCAGAATAGGTTCTATCAAACAACCTACAAAGCTTAAGTAGATCCAATGGCACATCTGATAAGCGAATCAAAGACTGGAGGAGGCAGCAAGCCACCTATGTGCAACAAAGATAAATTCGCCAGTTGTAAAGTTCGTATGTAAGCCTACATAGATTCAATAGATGAAGATCTATTTGAAACTGTTCAGAATGGGCCCTACGTTCCTACAAAGCTTGCACCAACTTCAGACGATCCAAACAAAATTTAGATCAAGGTCAAAGCAGAATGGACTGACAATGAAAAGAAAGCTGTCTAACTCGACAAAAAGGCCAAGAACATTTTATTCCAATCTTTAGAAGATGACTTGTTTGAAAATGTTGTCAACAACAAAACAGCAAAGGAAGTATAGGAAGCATTGCTCATCATGCATGGAGAACAGAAGAAGTCAGAGAAAATAAGCAATCTCTTCTGACTCAGCAATATAAAATGTTTGCCCACATACCAGAAGAAAATGTCACTTCCACCTACGAAAGATTCAATGTTAAGGATATTTTGTAGAGGTTAACCTTATTTTCGACGGAACATTCAGTCAAAAATTTGGTTGAATATAAGCAGGTTGAAATTAAGTCCGTCGATCTTTCGGTCGGGGATACTTAAACTCGACAGAATTATCCTCGACCGAATATTCAGTCGGGGTTAATATATGTCCGACTGAAAATAGTCTATTGAGGATATTCGGTCGATGATAAGCATACCACGTGGCAGCCTGTCAAAAATGGTAAAGCTCTTAAACTTGACGGAAATCCGTCGATATTACCTGTAAGACCCCGAATTTTATGAAATAAAAGTATTCAATTTTTCTTATAATAACTATTCAGTAAATGGTTAATTTGATAAAAGTTTAAAGTTAAGGGTGAGATATGAATTTTTTAAAATACGCAAGTGGTTATAAAATATTCAATTGTCGGGGAATATACGTTTGGTCGTGGAATATTCTTTTTGTCGGGGTATATTCGTACGACGGCGCAACCATTTGTGGGCCCCATAAGGAATAACTGTCGGATGAAGAAAACGAAAAAAATTGAGTTTTTATAAATAACGGCGTAGTCGTTACCGTTAACATTGTTGGAATACTAGGTGGGTAAAGTAAAGTAATACGTGTTGTTGCACAGTAGCACACGGTTTTGCACAGTATTTTTGAATTATTGATTCTTACGTAAGAAGGCACTACTCAATAATTGTTACAGTAATTACTGTTCAATATTTTATTTTATTGATTCAATAATTGCTGCATTGATATTTTATATTATTATTGTTCAATAATTGTTACTGCACAGTATTTCCCATTATCAGATCAATAATTCATATTATTTGAATAATATTATTAGATAATATTATTGGTAATGTCTAGAAAGTTCTGTCTAAGGAGAGGTTTGGTCACCTAATTGTGCGCCAATAAGGAGAATTTCTTATTGGAAAGCCCCCTCTTTCCTGAGAACTGACTGGTTGTCAAGATTGTGATTCTGTAATATTATCTGTGAATAATTAATTATTGATTATGTAAGACCCCAACTTATTAATGAATAAAATCAAATTTTCTCTAAATATTATTGTGAATAATAAGGGGTTAATTTGATATAATACTTTGGTTATGGGTGAAATGTGCAAATTTTGCAAAATAAGCAAGTGGTTATAAAATATTCATTTTGTCGGGGAATATTCGTTTGGTCGTGGAATATTCTTGCTGTCGGAGAATATTCGTACGACGATGCAGCCTTGTGTGGGCCCCATAACAGAAAGCGATTGAATGAAGAAAACGATAAGTATAAGTTATTTATAAATAACGGCGTAGTTGTTACCGTTAATACTGTTAGAATACCCGGTGGTTAAAATACAGTAGCACACGATATTACACCAATTATTGATTCTTACGTAAGAAGGCACTACTCAATAATTGTTACAGTAGTTATTGTTCAATATTTTATTTTATTGATTCAATAATTGTTGCGTTGATATTTTATATTATTGTTGTTTCAATAATTGTTGCTGCACAATATTTTCCATTATCAGATCAATAATTCATATTATTTGAATAATATTATTAGATAACATTATTGGCAATGTCTAGAAAGTTCTGTCTAAGGAGAGGTTTGGTCATCTAATTGTGCGCCAGTAAGGAGAAATCCTTATTGGAAAGCCCCCTCTTTCCTGGGAACGGCCTGGTTGTCATAAATGTGATTCTGTAATATTATTTATGAATAATTAATTATTGATTCATATGATAAGGAAATATTTATTTTATGTGGATATAAATGAGGAATATATTTTTGTGGTTAAAAATGAAGGAGTTAATGTTGAGGTTTTTATCAGTATTTTTGTCGGAATGGAGGTATTAAAAATCAGGGTTTTTGAGATATTTTGCGGGGGTTATAATTTTTAATCCGACCGTTAGATCGTGGTAATTTTTGGATATGTTATACATATATAAGTTGAGTATATGTCCACAAATTTTGAACCGTTAAAAATGAACGTATGATTTGTTATGAATTTTACGAGATGACTGGTTCAGAAATTATTGAATTTTCGGAGTTTATCATTTTGATGGAAAATTCTAGAATTGGTGGGCCCCACTCTTGGTTGGTGAAAAAATGTGCTGAAATTTTTATTCAAATGTGGTGGGTGGGAATAGTAGCAGGTAAAGCCATCAGGTTGCAGGTTAAGTTTGCTTCGGCGTGCTAACATTTTCCTATAAATAGAGGGCTAAGTTAGAATTGAAAATCACACCAGAAATAAGTTTTCTCTCTTTCTCTCTCTAGATTATTGAGTGTATTTTGTGTGTATTTAGATACTTTGAGAGTTTCTATTCATCAGAGTAGGTTTCTTTCAGCCTTATACCGGTATTCCGACCAGAATTACTGATATTTTGAGGTAAGGGATATTATTTTCTTCTTAATGATATTATTTTCTTCAGTATCATTATGCTGAAATATTGATATGAGTTTTTATCAAATTTGAAACTTTTTGTGTCGGGGTTACTATTCACGTATACGACACTATTCACGTATACGGTACTATTCACGAATACGGCACTATTCACCGAAAAATAAAAATTTTCCCTTTTTGTCCAAGATGTCTATTATGGTTACTATCTTTGATTGTATCCATGTTTTGATCTTTATTTTTGAATTCTGCTGCACAATTGATTATTATGAAGTATTATTGATCTTGGATAAACTGTTATACGAATCCCTACTATTTGTCCTTCTGTCTCACTGGATTCGTTCTCTTTAAGATATTTTTCATCATTCTCAGTCCTAAATGATGATATTACTGAATATCTTTGGCCTGTAGTGCAAAGATGTATGATTACTTGATGAATATCTTTGGTCTGTAGTGCAAAGATGAACATGTGTTGAGATGAACATGACTGACAGGTGATACAAATGAATATCTTTGGCCTGTAGTGCAAAGATGAATATTTGGATAAAGATGATTATTAATTGATGTTACAGGGATAAAATATTGATGATGGACTTTTAAATCTTAGAAGATAGTAGAATTCTTTCTCTACTTGACTCTTCTAATGGTTTGCTGTTTCCGCTGCAGTTGTTGATCTAAAACTTGTTGTCGATTATATTCTATCAGATTTTTCCCTGTTGAAGACTAACGATAAATTGTTGTATATTATCTTAGTCATAATATTCTTTACTGGGCTAGTTGAGCTTACCCTTTTCCTTTTTGTTCCATTTTTCTTCTCAGGAGGTGAGAACATAGCAGGATCTAGTCGGGGTATGGAGTGATGGTTCTAGAAAGATGCTTTAGCAGTCCTCACTATTTCTGTAAAATAGTGTTTGAATAATTGTAATGAGGATTTATTTGAATGTGGATATTGTCCAGAAGACAATATTTGTATTTAAACTCACAGTATGTGTTGTCGTATTTTGCACGACAATTATATTATTGAAGTTGTAGTTTGCTTTCTGTACCATATATTTGGCGACTCAGAATGGGTGTTGTATACCTATTTTGGGGGCGTCACAATTACTATTTACGAGTTGCTATTCATGAGTTACTATTCTTGAGTTACTATTCACGGGTACTATTCACGACAAAATTGGTTTTTTTTCCAACCAAATTATCGTTGATTTAAGAATATTGCTCTTGAAATGAAATTCATGTTTTGATTATCATATATAACATTTTTATAACCCTAATGATGATATTTCTCTTTGACTTGAGTGTAAAGATGGATAGATTTTTGGTATGATCATGACAATGAGTTCTATTTGGCCAGTAGTGCAAAGTTGAATTGTTGACTGGTATGATCATGACCATTGAATTTATAATTGAATAACTTTAGCTTAAATGCAAAGGTGAATTGATCAACATGGTTATAATTATTGTTTATATAAATTCTGAAATGATTATATATTTCTTTGAGATAATAATATATTTGGCCTATAGTGCAAATATGAACTGTTGATGAATATATTTGCCTGTAGTGCAAATATGAACTGTTAAGGAATATCTTTGGCCTGTAGTGCAAAGATGAATTGTTGATGAATATCTTTGGCCTGTAGTGCAAAGATGAATTGTTGATGAATATCTTTGGCCCGTAGTGCAAAGATGACATGTTGTTGAATATCTTTGGCCAGTAGTGTAAAGATGAACAGGTGTTGAGATGAGCATGACCAACTGGAGATACAAATGAATATCTTTGGTCGTAGTGCAAAGATGAAATTGTTAGTATGATTATGAACAGGAAATGTGATTTGGTGTTACCATGAATCTTTGATGTTTCATGTAAAGATAGGCGATGAAAATTATCTTCGTCCTGGATGAGAAGAGGAATTTAAAACTACAATTATGATTATGAGTTATTCATATGATTGTGGACCAGAATTGTTGATTGATGTTACAGGGATAAAATATTATTGGTGGATTTTTAACATGGAGAAGATAATAGACTTTATAGTCTGTTTGACTCTTCTAATGGATTGCTCGTTCCACTGCAACTATGGTTGAAATTTTTATCATCTACCATATGTTCTAAATCTCTGATTTATTATTGATGAAGGCTATTGATAATTTAATTATCTTTAGGCATGATATTCTTTACTGGGCTAGTTGTGCCCACCCTTCTGTTTCACAATTCCTTTCAGGTAATAAGAGTGTAGCTGGGTCGAGCGGGGGTAGCAGGGGAATAGAACGATGGTCATCATTTAGTAGTTATATTTGGTGAATCATCTAGGGTGAGGCGAACCCAACTTTGGAAGGGTGTTTTGCCACTATCATACATGATGTCTAATGACATACAACCTCGTGTCATCATAAGACAAAATTGTGCTCATCCACTTGCTGAGTATATTTACGAGCACTACCTATATAATCTTAGTATTGGTTTGAAGTATAATTCTCAATTAGAGACAGTGGAGATAATGATATGTCAAGAGAAGACTTACCATTGGAAAGAATATGATAGTAATCTTCTTATTTTTCTTTGGGGTTTATTGGGTCAACCAAGAATAATTCTGTGGACATATGATATCTATCATAACCTAGATGCATGGCCTCCCATGTACGAAGGTTTCCTTTAGCACTTCCCAAAAATTTTAATTTCTAAAATAATTTTTGACTATACCTTTATGTAAGGTGTCATTGTGACGTGCTATCCAAGATTGGGATGAGAGTCACAGTTGGTATATATTTGTATCAAAACTCACAGCAGTTGTGTTGTTATATTTTACACGATAATTGTTGTAATAAAGTTGCAGTTGTTTTCTGTACCATGTATTTGACGACTCAGAATAGGTTAGGTGAAATGGACCTATTTTTGGGTTGTCACATTTGGTATCAGAGCTTAGGGATATGGTCTCTGGCGGAGATCGGGGAATATAACTAGGAGGGGAGAGATGAGTAAATCCTTCGCTAGTGTGTCCTACCTAAGCTTATTTGTTGGTAAGTCATAATATCGGGATATTATGTGATATGTTAATTTGTTTAATTAACCCTTATTTTATGGTAATATTTGAGAATGGCTGCTGAGAATGTTAACAATGGAGTGAATGAGACCGTGTGGATACCTCTAATCACCAACCGGGACAATGTGATGTCAGGCGAAGAAGGAATTAGAGAAATCCATGTGGTGAGTGAAGAATTGATAGTTACACCCGAGCTAGTCGCAGAGGTCGCAGCTGAGAGTGAGGAAGAAGAAGCACCTGAGGAGAATTTATTAGAGGTATTATATGATCAAAATGTAGAATTTCAAAATCGTATTCATGAGTTAGAAGAGCAGGTTGAAGAACGACAGGCGGTCGTAGAGCAAAAGGATGCAACAATTCAAGTTTGTGTTACCCGATATGTGATGCTTGAACAAAAGCATTCTTTGGCAGAGTATAAGATGATAAAGATGGAATCTGAGCTGAAAGAAGAAAAAACTGAACGAGTGAGAATAAGTGATGCATGGGCAAAAGCCGCACAACACGTGGATATTGTGGAAAGAGATGTCCGATCTAAGAAGGCTAAAATAGATGATATAAATTTCTCTTTTTGAAAAGTAATTGGGAGAACCCAACATCGAGTTTTGAATTACCCTGTACAAATCGGTCAACCTGAATTCGATATGGATCAAAGATTGATGATTCAGATCATGAATCAGGAGTACGACGAGGCAGTTGAGGGAGGAATATGCCCTATGGAAAAGTATATTTCAACGGTAGTGATGGCGCCAAATGCTGCCCCAGACAAGTCAAAGCCGGGTAGCTCGAGGGATGGCGGTTGTCATGACTTCCCAACAAATGAGGAACCCAAATGAAGTTATCACGGGAGATGAGCAACAGAGAAATCATGATGACCCGGGAAATAAAATCTGAAATGAAAGCAAGGTATTCTCAACTTTTTGAAATACCAGGTACGTAAATTTCGGGGACGAAATTTCATAAGGAGGGGAGATTGTAAGACCCCGAATTTTATGAAATAAAAGTATTCAAATTTTCTTATAATAACTATTCAGTAAATGGTTAAATTGATAAAAGTTTAAAGTTAAGGGTGAGATATGAATTTTTCAAAATACGAAAGTGGTTATAAAATATTTAATTGTCGAGGAATATTCGTTTGGTCGTGGAATATTCTTTTTATCGGGGAATATTCGTACGACGGCGCAGCCATTTGTGGGCCCCATAACGAATAACTGTCGGATGAAGAAAACGACAAAAATTGAGTTTTTATAAATAACGGCATAGTTGTTACCGTTAACACTGTTAGAATACTCGGTGGGTAAAGTAAAGTAATACGCGATGTTGTACAGTAGCACACGATTTTGCACAGTATTTTTGAATTATTGATTCTTACGTAAGAAGGCACTACTCAATAATTGTTACAGTAATTACTGTTCAATATTTTATTTTATTGATTCAATAATTGCTGTGTTGATATTTTATATTATTGTTGTTCAATAATTGTTACTGCACAGTATTTCTCATTATCAGATCAATAATTCATATTATTTGAATAATATTATTAGATAACATTATTGGCAATGTCTAAAAAGTTCTGTCTAAGGAGATGTTTGGTCACCTAATTGCGCGCCAGTAAGGAGAAATTCTTATTGGAAAGCCCCCTCTTTCCTGGGAACTGCCTGGTTGTCAAGATTGTGATTCTTTAATATTATTTGTGAATAATTAATTATTGATTATATGATAAGGAAAATTTTCATTTTATGTGGATATAGATGGAATTTTTTTTTAAAGTGACAATTGTTGAAAATTGATATTTTATCTTTTCTGATAAAATAATATTTTATTATATTATTATAATATAATAATGATGATATTTTACAATGAATGTGTGATATATGAGTATATGAGGAGAAAGAGTATTTTTTTTGTATTAAATGATTAACATATGTTCTGTGTGTTGGTGGACCCCATTTCTTGACTGAAATTTGATTATAGCTTGTAAAATCGTCCGTATGTGAATTTCGGTCAATTTCTGTTTGAAATTTGGAAAAACTTTCTTCTGCAAAGTTGTGGAGAATTGAATTTCCTATAGCAATTCGGAAGATTCGTATTTTTCAGATAACCGGGCTATTTTCTACGAATTATGGAAGTTTCAGTAAATAAAATAATTTTTATTAATTTATGGGTGGGATCCACTTGTGTTTTAACACATGTGGGCTGCTAGCTTTGTTCAAAGATGGCTGGTGGCTGATCAAACATGTGGGCATGCGTAGAAAAGAAGAAATAAAATAATATATTTTATTATTTTAGTCTCCTATGGCGTTCTAGCATTTTCCTATAAATAGGTGCTTATGTTAGAATTGAAAATCACACCAGAAACAAGTTTTGTTTCTCTCTATATTATCAAGCATATTTTTCAGAGTATTTAGATACTTGAGAGTTTCTATTTAGTAGAAGTTTCCTCCGGTTTTTCCTCCGAAGTACTGCTCTTTTGAGGTAAGGGATTTTAAGTGTTATTATATTTTTCAGTTCGTACTTCTTCCGACCTTCAGAAAATTCTAGAAAAATTTAAAATGATATTTTGATGAGTATTATTGATTGTGTCCAAAAATGGTGATTTTTGGATGTATAAATTAAGAGTTATGAATTTTATGAGAAAAGACAATTTTAAAAGTAACCGCTTATAATTCCTTGTGGTTAACTCCAAAATTAATGAAATTTTTATTAGAAGTATATCTATATAATATCACTGTACTTTGTGAATTTCGAAATTTTTGGTTAAAAGTACAATTTATTATAAATGTCTAAATATTCGGCGGTTTTGGCCATATGAAAAATAGTAAATGATTTTTAAAATTTCTGAGAAAAATATATGTTCAATATGGGACTATATTCTGCTAAATCCCAGAAAAGAAATATTTTTGGAACTGATTTGGTATTTTTTATGAAAATAGACTAGTTATGAGTAAATGAATTAAATATGTTATGTGAAGTAAGAAAATTAAAA
Organism: Panax notoginseng; assembly: GCA_016801055.1. Classification (NCBI taxonomy): domain Eukaryota; kingdom Viridiplantae; phylum Streptophyta; class Magnoliopsida; order Apiales; family Araliaceae; genus Panax; species Panax notoginseng. The sequence goes on from CM029018.1 coordinate 178,922,026, forward strand.
AATAGGATTTTATGGCTTGAGAATCCTATATGAGGTATATGCAGATTTTTCATGAGGGTTTTTGGTTATTGGTGATGAAATCTTATGAGTTTGGCATTTTAGGATGATTAAATGCATTATTTAGTAAAGTGTAAACAATTAAAATAAATTGTTTATAAGCTTAAGAAATATTATTCTTTCAATATCATTATACCAAAATATTGGTATAGATTTTATTGTGGAATTTCTACCTTTTTCATGTCGAGTTACTATTCATGAGGTACTATTCACGAATTACTATTCACGAATTACTATTCATGAGTTACTATTCACGAGTTACTATTCACGACAAAATTTGTTTCTTTTTCTGACCAAATTATAGTTGATTTATGAATATTACTCTTGAGATTAAATCTATATGTTGATTATATTGATTTTATTATCATATATAACATTTTTATAACCCTAATGATGATATTTCTCTTTGAATTGAGTGTAAAGATGGGTAGATTTTTGATATGATCATGACTATGGGTTCCCTTTGGCCAGTAGTGCAAAGTTGAATTGTTGACTTGTATGATCATGACCATTGAATTTATAATTGAATATCTTTAGCTTAAGTGCAAAGGTGAATTGATCATAATGGTTATAATTATTATTTATATAAATTCTGAAATGATTATATATTTCTTTGAGATAATAATATATTTGGCCTGTAGTGCAAATATGAACTGTTGATGAATATATTTGGCCTGTAGTGCAAATATGAACTGTTGTTGAATATCTTTGGCCTGTAGTGCAAAGATGAACTGGTGATGAATATCTTTGGCCCATAGTGCAAAGATGACTTGTGGTTGAATATCTTTGGCCAGTAGTGCAAAGATGAATTGTTGATGAATATCGTTGGCCCGTAGTGCAAAGATGACATGCTGTTGAATATCTTTGGCCAGTAGTGCAAAGATGAACAGGTGTTGAGATGAATATGACCAACTGGTGATACAAATGAATATCTTTGGCTGTGATGCAAAGATGAAATTATTAGTATGATTATGAACAGGAAATGTGATTTGGTGTAACCATGATCTTTGATGTTTCAGGTAAAGATAGGTGATGAAAATTATCTTCGTCCTGGATGAGAAGAGGAATTTAGAACTACAATTATGATTATGAGTTATTCATATGATTGTGGACCAGAATTATTGATTGATGTTACAGGGATAAAATATTGTTGGTAGATTTTTAACATGGAGAAGATAATAGACTTTGTAGTCTATTTGACTCTTCTAATGGATTGCTCGTTCCACTGCAACTATGGTTGAAATTTTTATCATCTACCATATGTTCTAAATCTCTGATTTATTATTGATGAAGGCTATTAATAATTTAATTATCTTTAGTCATGATATTCTTACTGGGCTAGTTGTGCTCACCCTTTTGTTTCACAATTCTTTCAGGTAATAAGAGTGTAGCTGGGTCGAACGGGGGTAACAGGGGAATAGAACGGTGGTCATCATTTAGTAGTTATATTTGGTGAATCAAATAGGGTGAGGCGAACCCAACGTTGGAAGGGTGTTTTGCCACTATCATACAAGATGTCTAATGACATACAACCTCGTGTCATCATAAGACAGAGTTATGCTTATCCACTTGCTGAGTATATTTACGAGCACTACCTATATAATCTTGGTGTTTGTTTGAAGTATAATTCTCAATTAGAGACAGCGGAGATAATGATATGTCAAAAGAAGACTTACCATTGGAAAGAATATGATAATAATCTTCTTATTTTTCTTTGGGGTCTATTGGGTCAACCAAGGATAATTCTGTGGACATATGATATCTATCATAACCTAGATGCATGGTCTCCCATGTATGAAGGTTTCCTTGAGCACTTCCCAAAAATTTTAATTTCTAAAACAATTTTTGACTATACCTTTATGTATGGTGTCATTGTGACGTGCTATCCAAGGTTGGGATGAGAGTCACAGTTGGTATATATATTTGTATCAAAACTCACAGCATATGTGTTGTTGTATTTTGCACGACAATTGTTGTAATAAAGTTGCAGTTGTTTTCTGTACCATGTATTTGGCGACTCAGAATATGTTGGGTGGAATGGACCTATTTTGGGGTTGTCACAAATACAAAAGAAATATTACCCCTTACGAGTACAACAAATAATATCTCTTACCGTAAAAGAAACTTGATATTGGAGTAGTAAAGTAGCAGAATATTTTTCTTCTCTCTCTCTATAATTTCTCTCTCTAGAGTTTCAGTGAATTCGTAAGAAAATAACGAAGGAATGAGCTTCTATTTATGGAAAAATGGACTGCATAGTAACTAACTCATGAACGGTCTAGATTGATTTACTTTAATCTGACGGTCCATATTTAAAGCAGAATCTTTTAAATAAAATATAATATATTCTATTTATAATCTAATAAAACGAATAACTTTATAAAAGATTTTACTATGCAAACACTATGCAGACACTATGCAAATACTATGCATAATAAAATAAAATATAATATATTCTAATTATTGTCTAATAAAACAGATAACTTTATAAAAGTATTCTGTTTTATATAAAAAGATTTTACTATTAGCCTAATAAAACAAATAACTTTATAAAAGTATTCTGTTTTATATAAAAAGCTTTTCTGTTTTATTACATTAATAATACCAATAAAACAAAATTGAGTGACTTATCACGTAAGCATCAATAATCAATACCGTGTGCTACTATGCAACCACGCGTATTACTGTACTTTTACTACCGAGTAGTTCAACAGTATTAATGGTAAAACTTCCGCTTTTATTTTTCATAAAAATATTTTTGTCGTTTTCTCAATCCGATAATAATTCTGCTGTGGGGTCCACCAATGTTTGCGGCGTTGTACGAATATTCCCTACTAAAACGAATATTTCCCAACCAATCGAATATAATACAACAACTTGCATACTTTGTAAAATTTATAATTACTACCCACAACTACAACATTATATCAAATCCACACAATAATATTAAAAAAAAATTTCGAGAAATTTAAATCTTTATTCATAAAATCTGGGGTTTCACAATTATGTTATTTTAATTTACGTTTATTTAATTTATTAGCTTTGATTTTATTTAATTCTACTTGGTTTATTGTATTTTTTTTAAAACCTTGAATATGGAAACTACTTATTCAGTTTATTTTAATTGTTGAAAACTAAGCAAATGTTACTTAGTTTATTATTTTATTTTATGTTAATTTATTTCAATTATGTTATGTTATTTTAATATGTTATGTTATTTTATTTTATAGTATATTATATTAAATAATTTGAAATTTTATTTTATTTTATTTTATAGTATATTAAATTAAATAATTTTAAAATTTTATTTTATTTTATTTTATTAAATTTAAATTATTAAAATAAATTTATTTTATTTTATTTATTTTATTAAATTTAAATTATCAAATATTTTTTTTATTAAATTTAATTAATTTATTAAATTAAATTATTTACTTTATTTTATTTTATTTTATTTTATTAAATTTAAAATAGTATAATTTATTATTATTTTGTATTTTATTTTATTTTATCTAATTTTTACTCATATTATATTATATTAGTTAATTAAATTAAATTTAATGTATTTTATTTATTTATTAGATATAATTTAAGTTATAATTCATTTAGTAACTTATTTTATTTTATCTTAATTATCTTATCTTATGTTATTTAATTTTATTATTTTATATTATATTATCTTATATTATATTATTTAAATTTATATTATTTATAATATTATTTTATTTTATTTAGTGGTACAAAACTAAGTAAATAGTACTTAGTTCATTTTAGTATTGGAAAATTAAGTAACATATTTAAATAGTTACATGGGCCCACAAAATTTGCAATTGAAGAATTCTGACAGAAATTCCGTCGAAAATATCTAATATCACTGTCCCAACATACAAATGTAAAATACAAATTATGAACATACACTGTAAACATACACAATTGCAAAAAGAAAAGCTGCAATTAAACTAAAATAATAGAAGCTGCAATTGCAACAACATTTGCACAAAATAAAGAAGCTGCAATTGCACAAAATATTGGACAGAAATAATCCCAATTTTCAGCAACAACATTTGCAGAACACAAACAATGCCTAACTATTTCAGTAACAATTCGATTGCAGTCGCCAATTTCATCAATTACACAAAATTAAGGTCCAATGTTAGCAATTTTACCAACAACAGATATAGTATGAGTCATTTCAAATACATATTTCAGTAATAAGCACAATATTGGAAAAAAATTAAACAAATTTTTTAGGAAAAAAATTAACCCTAAATATATAATATTGAACAGAAATTAAACAAACCTTGGTTTAAAGTTTGCAATCCAGCTAAATAGGAGAAGGAGGTGGACTGCAGAGGTTGGGAGGTGGACGCCGGTGAAGGCTTGCGGCGGCAGCGGCGGCGTTGGTGGCGTCTGGCGAGCTAAGGCTGACAGTGGGAGTGGGGGAGTGGGGGAGTGGGAGAGTGGGAGAGATGAGAGTGAGGTGTAGAGAGAGGGTGAGGTGCAGAGGGAGGGAGCAGGTGCAGAGAGAGAGTGAAGGAGTGAGGATAGAGAAAGAGAGAAATGAAATGAGGGAGGCGCTGAAGAAGACGCTGCTAATTAGGTTTTAAAACTTATTCTCGACGGAATTCTGTCGAGGTTAGTTCAGTCGACTTTAACATACTTTCGACGAACTATTTCTTTGAGGATAACACATATTTCGTCGAGTTTATACTCGCGCTGGCAAGAAAGCTTGGCGCCAAGGAGGAGGGCTTAATTTCGACGGATGTTCGTCGAGGATACATTAAAGTCGACTGACTTAATATCGACGAAATATTCAATCGGTCTTAGTATAAAGTCGACTGAATGTGTTCAGTCGATCTTAATTCCGTCGAAAATAAACCTTTTTCTTGTAGTGAGAACCCACCAAATATAACAACTTATTTCCTATTAGTAAAGCAAATAGACTAAAATAAATATAAAAATTCCTGGGTTGCCTCTCAGTTAGCACTTGATTTATAGTCTTTCATCCTGATTTTGTCTTATCAACACTATCCAATCCCTTTTTGATAATCGAGGAACCCTCTATCCATCAGGAGCAATGTATTATTTGGTAGGTTCCCATTAGTGATATCCATTGAATCCAAGTCACCTAACATATTTTTCATAAATAGGTTCCTAATTGAGAATTTCAAATAGCTAGGTGCTTCTTCCATCGAGACAAATCTTACAATAGGTGAGAAAATTTCCTCATAAGCAATCCTTCTTACTGAGTATAACCCTTGGCTATAAGGCAAGCTTTATAAATTTCAATGGAACCATCCGCTTTGCCTTTTAAATTTTAGAACCCATTTGTTCCCAATAGTTTTTCACCCAGTCGGAAGATCAACCAAGTTCGAGACTTGATTAGTCCTCATAGATTCCATTTCCTCATCTATTGAAATTTTGCACTTTTTACTTGATGCATATGATATAACTTATCGATAAGATCGAGGTTCATCGTGATCTTACGTAATATCCATAAAAGTATTTCCCTCAATCTCAAAGTGACAACGTGGAATATTTTCTCTTTGACTTCTTCGCAATTGAAGAACACGTGACTCTTCATTTGACGGAAGAGTACTTGAAAGTATGTCACTCCCGCTTTCTATAGGAGCCAAAGGATTAGATTTCTTAGTCTCAACCATCTAATTATGTGCGCCATTTTCTTCCCCCATCTCATAAAAGTTTTTATCTTTGTTAACAACACCTCCACTCGAAAAATCTATTTCTAGAAATTCTGCATCTTATAACTCAATTTCAGATATATTCCTATCAAGTTGCTCACCGATGAACACATATCCTTTAGAGTGTTTAGAGTACCTTATAAAGATAAAATTTTTATCCTTTAGGCCCAACTTCCCATATTTATGAGAAGTGTTGTGAAAATAAGTTGTAGAACCCCATGGCCGCAAATTTCCTAAATCAAGCTTTCTGCATGTCCACAATTCAAATTTCAAATGGGGTGTGTTGGGAGATTGCATATTTAAATTTGATGTTGAAAGCAAATATTCATGATTATATGTAAAGTCCTTCAAGGAATATATGTACAAGGACTTAGTGGTAGATCAAAATTGTTAGGTAGATCCGAGCTTTTAATGTTCATCATTCTGTAAATGAATGTATAGATGAAAAGATCAAAGCTGTTAGGTTGATCTATATCTTGAGATTTAATAGATAGGATTCAACAGAATCGTAGTCTATCAAGCTGGTCAGAAGATTGCAGAAGGCAAGGCAGAATCGTAGAGCATCAAGAATCTTAGTGTGTCTGCTTTGGAGGACTTCTCCTAGAATCGTAGAGTGGTCCAAATAACTGCCGAGTCAATCCCAAGGAACGCAGAGTGCTCTCAAAATCGTAGAGTCTGCAAGTCAAGCAAGATAAGATCGTAGTGTGCCAATGCTTAAGAGATATCGTAGTGTTCTCTTCTATCAGTATCGGATCAAGCCCCAAGGTGGCAAGACACCACGATCAGGATCGTAGAGCATCATCTATCTATATCAGAAGCATCGACCCTTGTCCATTTGTTTAAGAATAAATCACAACAAATGTGGAATGGATTATAAACGTTGAAGTCCTTGGGAGTCCCAATGTCACAACAGTCATCCTTAGTATGTAACAAAGAAACGTATTGAAGAAGCTAAGGAAAGTACAATGGGTCAGCAGAAAATACCTTTTCAGGTGGTAGGTGAGACAGCAGTCTGCTGTGTCAGTGGGTCAGACTGCTAATCAGAAGTTGTGCAAAAAGTCTCCATTAAAGCTCAGAGATGTTAAATGCATTTAATGCTTCAACGGATACATTTCAAATGCCTCATATATGCAAAACAAAAGCAGATGAAAAAGACAATGCAAGTACTGAACAAAAATGCTGAAGAACACTCAACGCTCAACTTTACGATCTGAAAAAGAAAGCTTGCTCAGCTACTCAATTCTTTCTGTAAGACCCCAACTTTTATAAATAAAGATGAATTTTCTATAAATATCATTTTTGAATATTATGGAGTTAACTTGATATAATGTTATAGTTGTGGGTAATATTTATAAATTTTGCAAAGTACGCAAGTTGTTATATAATATTCGATTGGTCGGGGAATATTCGTTTTAACAGGGAATATTCGTACAACGACACAATCATTGGTGGACCCCACAACGGAATTATTGTCGGATTGAGAAAACGACAAAAATATTTTATTAAAAATAACGGCGGAAGTTTTACCATTGTTACTGTTGAACTACTCGGTAGTAAAAGTACAGTAATACGTGTGGTTGCATAGTAGTACACGGTATTGATTATTAATGCTTATGTGAGAAGTTACTCAGTTTGATTCAATTATTGTCAGTTAATAATATGAATTATTTAGCGATAATGACGTTTTGTTTTATTCGTATTATTAACGTAATAAAATATAAACATCTTTTTATATAAAACAGAATACTTTATTAAAGTTATTCTATAAATAGAATATATTATATTTTATTTAAAAGATTTTTCTTTAAATATGGACCGTTAGATTAAAGTAATCAATCTGGACCGTTCATGGATTAGTTACTATGCATTCTATTTTTCTATAAATAGCAGCTCATTCCTTCATTATTTCTTACGAATTCACTGAACTCTAGAGAGAGAAACTATAGAGAGAAACTATAGAGAGAGAGAGAAGAAGAGTATTCTGCTACTTAACTACTTCCTTATTTCAGCTCTTCTTTAAAACGATAAGGGGTGTTATTCTTTCTTATTCATGAAGAGAACTATTGTTATTCCATTTCTTATTATTCTGTTGGAATAACCTGTATACGCGGTCTACCCTATACTTGGTGACATTCTTCTATTATTCTGTTAGAACATCCTGTCTGTGTGTTTTACACCGGACCTGGTTCCGTTTTTATTATTATTCTGTTGGAACATCCTGTCTGTGTGTTTTACACCGGACCTGGTTCCGTCTTGTTATTATTCTGTTAGAACATCCTGTCTGTGTGTTTTACACCGGACCTGGTTCCATTATTTATTATTCTGTCGGAATATCCTGTCTGTGCGTTTACGCCGGACCTGGTTCCATTATTTATTATTCTGTCGGAATGTCCTGTCTGTGCGTTTACGCTGGACCTGGTTTAATTATTTATTATTCTGTTGGAATAACCTGTCTGTGCGGTCTATCGCATGCATGGTGATTTCTTTTGTTATTCCATTCTTTATTATACTCAGTTGGTTAAATTTTGACTTCTATACTCCATGAAATTAGTGGAATATCCTTGATAATTGCGGTTCATCCAGTATCTTTTCATGAAAATATTCTTCTAAGTATTCTTGAATATTACTCCACAAAGCAGTATCATGTTGACAATTTGGACGTTGTTAATTCTTGGATAAATTAATTCTTGAACTTGTTTTACTGAATTCTTATGTCATTGTCATTATCCTCATGTTTATAAAATGTTGAAAGTCATCTGTGGCCTGTAGTGCATAGATGGACTTGGTATGATTATGACCAGGGATTATTCGGTATAATCATGACCGTAATGTTACATATGATGTGGTAAAAGTCCTCATTGGCCGTAGTGCATTGATGGACAGTTGTTGGCATGATCATGACCATTAATGAATACACGAATATCCTTGGCCGTAGTGCAGGGGTGATTCGATGATGTGGATTATTTTATTAAGCTGAGTCCCAGCGATCACAGTGTTGAAAAACCTTTTAAATCATAAAAGATAGTAGAGTTTATTTTCTACTTGACTCTTTTAATGGATTGCTTGTTCCGCTGCAGTTAAACTTGATGTCTATTATATTTTATCAGTTTAACATTGTTGAAGGCTAATGATAATTTATTCTGCATTATCTTAGTCATAATATTTCTTACTGGGCTAGTTGAGCTCACCCTTTCTTTCACTGTTCTCTTCAGGAAATGAGAACGTAGCTGGGGCAAGTCGGGGAATGGAGTGATGGTCCGAATGATAGTATTAGTTAGTAGTCCTCACTATTCTATGTAATGGTGTGTTAATAAATATAATGAGGACTCCTTTTGAGTATGAATACTCTCTAGAAGATAATATTTGTATTCAAACTCACAGTTTATGTTTTGTCATCTTGTACACGACAGTTGTATTAGTAAGTTGTAATTGTATTCTGTACTTCGTATCTGACGACCCAAGATGGGTGATGTATACCTAATTTTGGGGGCGTCACAGTTGGTATCAAAGCTTAGGGATATGATCCCTGGCTAAGATGTGAGAATAGAACTAGGAGGGGAGAGACGGGAAATTCCTTCGCTAGTATGACCTACCTAAGTTTATTTGCATGGTATTTAATTGGTCGGTCATAATATAAGGATAATATATGACATATCAATTAACTTTTATTTTGTGGCAGTATCTGAAAATGGCATCTGAATGTTGAGAATAGCAATGGAGCACATGCGACTGTTGATTCACCACATATCAATAATCAGGATAATGTGCATCAGGAAGGTGACAATCCTCATGCAAACAACAACACTGACCAGATGATGAATGATGGAATGTTCAGAAACTTTATGCAGTTCATGCAACAGCAGGCGAGAGCGGCTCCTGTCCAAAATATAGGTGGAAACACTGAAAACTCTCGGACAGTCACCGCTAAACAGTTCAAGGAGCTGGGACCACCAGAGTTTAAGGGAGAGCCAAAACCACTTATAGCGAAAACATGGATAAAGCAGATTACCAAGATATTTGATGTCTTGGGATGCTCTGAGGAGCAAAAGGTTCCCTTTGCCGCCTTTATGTTGCGAGGAGAGGCAGATTACTGGTGGAAATCGATTAAGCGTACTCAACCTGCCACACTGAAGATGTCTTGGGAGAAGTTCCAAGAGCTGTTCAATGACAAATACTTTCCCGAAAGTGTTCGTCACATGAAGGAGGTGGAGTTCATCAAATTGGAGCAGAATAATATGACCTTGTCGCAGTATGAGGCTAAATTTGCTGAGTTGTCCCGGTTTGCGTCCCACTTGGTGGATAATGAAGAGCGAATGACGCGAATATTTTTGCGAGGTTTGAAACCTAAGATACGTCAACATCTTATTTCTCATAAACTGTGTTTGTATTCAGATGTTGTGAATAGGGCTCAGTTAGTGGAGCGCGATAAAGAGTCAACGCAACCAAAAGAGAGCAGTCGACAAAATGATAATACCAGTGAGAGCAGTCATCGAAGCGGTGACAACAAGCGAGGAGGGAATCAACAGGCCAGAAATGGTAACCACTTCGGTGGTAATCAGGGCCAAAATAATAAGAATGGTCATTTCAAGAAGAGAAGATTCAACAATGATGGAAAGACGTCAGCACCAGCACCCGTTGTTAAGGAAGGAGAACGACCACCTATCATATGTTTTAAATGCGGAGGGGAGGGGCACATCAGTCCAAACTGCGCGATGCCGTCTAAAGCATGTTATAATTATGGAAGAGAAGGTCATTTAGCTAGATTTTATCGTTTACCAAAAATAAATTCAGCCAAGATGGAGACACTAAAGGCCGTCCCAGAAAAGTCAAAACCGGTAGTGCAAGGGAGAACGTTTGTTGTGACCTCCCAGAAAGTAAGGAACCCGAATGAGGTCATCACGGGTAAGCTTATCATAAACTCTAACGAAGTCTATACTTTATTTGATACCGGTTCTACCCATTCTTTTATTTCTCCTACTTGTGCTCATCGATTAAATTTGATTCCGGAGAAATTAGACTTTGACTTATCTGTTGAAACTCCATTGGGAGAAACCTTCATTACATCCACAATTTATAAGTCTTGTTTAGTTCAAGTTGGTACCCACACATTACCTGTCGATCTTATTTCATTAAAAATACTTGCATTTGACGTGATTCTAGGGATTGATTGGTTAACTACTCATCATGCAAAAATTGATTATTTTCGTAAGGTTGTTAGCTTTCATATTCCTAATCGACCTATTATGCGAATTCAAGCAACCAAACCATTAAAATCAATCGCTGTCATCTCAAGCCATAAAGCTATTCGTTTATTGAAAAACGGATGTCAAGCTTTCTTAGCTCATGTCACGGATCTAAACAAAAATACGTCAGTTTTGAATGATATTTCTATTGTTAATAAATTCCCTGACGTATTCCCTGAAGAACTTCCTGGCCTACCCCCAGAGCGTGAAATTGAATTTTGTATCGACCTTGAACCCGGTACAAAACCCATTTCCAAAGCCCCATATCGAATGGCTCCTATTGAACTTCAGGAGTTAAAGATCCAACTGCAGGAATTGTTAGACATTGGCTTTATTCGTCCTAGTACTTCTCCTTGGGGTGCTCCTGTTCTATTCGTGAAGAAGAAAGATGGAAGTATGCGACTTTGTATTGATTATCGGGAGTTGAATCATGTCACCATCAAAAATAGGTACCCATTGCCACGTATTGATGACCTTTTTGACCAGTTGCAAGGAGCACAATTCTTTTCAAAGATCGATCTTCGTTCTGGATATCATCAGCTGAAGGTTAGAACCGAGTATATTCCAAAGACGGCTTTTAGAACTCGGTACGGGCATTATGAATTCCTAGTCATGTCCTTTGGATTGACTAATGCTCCTGCTGCCTTCATGGATATGATGAACCGGGTATTCAAGGAATATTTGGATCACTTTGTGGTCGTCTTTATTGATGACATCCTTATTTATTTCAAAAGCCGTGAAGATCATGAGCAACACTTGAGGCTGGTACTCCAAAAGCTTCGTGAATACAAGCTTTATGCCAAGTTGAAGAAATGCGAGTTCTGGCTGGAGGAGGTAGCATTCCTTGGGCACGTAGTATCAAGTCGTGGAATATCGGTTGACCCGGCAAAGATTGAAGCTATTCAAAGCTAACCTAAATCAGTGACCGAAGTACGTAGCTTTCTTGGTTTAGCTGGTTATTATCGGAGATTCGTGGAAGGATTTTCTCGAATCGCTACTCCATTAACTCAGCTGACTCGGAAAGATACAAAGTTCTGTTGGAGCGAAGAATGTGAGCAAAGTTTTCAAGAACTCAAGAGGAGACTCATTTCAGCACCTGTTCTAACAATACCATCTGGCTCGGAGGGATTTGTCATCTAAAGTGATGCTTCGAGCAAAGGGTTGGGATGTGTTCTCATGCAGCATGGAAAAATCATAGCCTATGCATCAAGACAACTCAAGGAATATGAGAGGAATTATCCTACTCATGATCTAGAGTTGGCAGCTGTTGTCTTTGCACTTAAAATTTGGAGGCATTACTTGTATGGGGAGAAGGTGGAGATCTTTACGGATCATAAAAACCTCAAATATTTTTTCACTCAAAAGGAACTCAACATGCGACAACGACGTTGGCTTGAACTGTTGAAAGATTATGATCATACCATTCAATACCATCCTAGAAAAGCGAACGTGGTAGCTGACGCATTGAGTAGAAGATCATATGCAAGTACGAGTGCGATATTGTCAACACAAAGGCCCATTTTGTGTGACTTGCAAAGGATGGAGATAGAGTTAAAGACTCCAGGGACCCATGTGATGATGGCGAATATACGAGTAGAACCGACTTTAATCGATAAAGTTAAAGCTGCTCAAGCTACAGACCTGGAGCTGATGCGTATGAGGAAGAAAGTGCAAGAAGGTGCTATGCCGGAAGCAAGAATCGATGAAGAAGGAATACTTCGAGTCAACTCCAGACTTTGTGTTCCTAACAACCCTGATTTAAAGTATGAAATCATGATGGAGGCGCACAACACACCGTTTGTAATCCATCCTGGAAGTACCAAAATGTATCATGATCTTCGTCATACATTTTGGTGGAGCAATATGAAGAGAGAGATAGCGTTGTTTATCTCAAGGTGTCTAACTTGTCAACGAGTCAAAGCGGAGCATCAAGTACCAAAAGGTCCATTGCAACCACTTGAAATTTCAGAATGGAAGTGGGAGCACATTACCATGGATTTCGTTACCGGTCTTCCTAGGGTTTCTCAAGGTATTGATGCGATTTGGGTCATTGTTGATAGATTGACCAAGTCTGCTCATTTCTTACCGATACGAGAAACTTATACACTTGAACGTCTTGCTCGTATGTACATAAACGAGATTGTAAGACTGCATGGTATGCCAGTATCCATAGTTTCTGACCGAGACCCAAGATTCACTTCACGATTTTGGGTTAGTTTACAAAAAGCTATGGGCACGGAGTTACGATTTAGTTCAGCATATCATCCTCAGACGGACGGACAATCAGAGAGGACTATTCAAACTCTTGAAGATCTATTAAGACTCTGTGTCTTTGACTTCAAGGGAAGTTGGGACAAGTTCTTACCATTGGTGGAGTTTTCCTACAACAACAGTTATCAAGCAAGTATTGGCATGGCTCCATTCGAAGCATTGTATGGAAGAAAATGTCGTTCTCCAGTATGCTGGGATGAGGTGGGTGAAGCAACGTTGTTGGGACCGGAGTTGGTACGTATGACTACAGAAAAGATTCAAACGATCCGACAACGTATAAAAACCTCACAAGATCGACAAAAGAGTTATGCTGATCTTCATCGAAAGGACGTGGAATTTGATGTAGGAGATCATGTGTTCTTACGTGTTGCTCCATGGAAAGGAGTTACGAGATTTGGAAAGAGAGGAAAGCTCAATCCTCGATTCATCGGTCCATTTTTAATCCTCGATCGAGTAGGAACTGTGGCTTATAGACTCGCTTTACCGCCAAGTATGTCTCGTGTTCATAACGTTTTTCACATATCCATGTTACGCAAATATGTGGAAGACCCGAACCACATTATTGAGTTAGAACCGGACGAAATAGCGGAGGATTTGACGTATGAAGAAGTTCCTGTTCAAATCTTGGATAAGAAGGAACATATTCTACGCTCCAAGGTTATACCTCAAGTCAAAGTTTTGTGGAGAAACCACGATGTTGAGGAAATGACTTGGGAGTTAGAATCTGAAATGAAATCAAGGTATCCTTACCTCTTCGACATACCAGGTACGTACCCTAATTTCGAGGGCGAAATTTCATAAGAAGGGGAGGTTGTAAGACCCCAACTTTTATAAATAAAGATGAATTTTCTATAAATATCATTTTTGAATATTATGGAGTTAATTTGATATAATGTTATAGTTGTGGGTAATATTTATAAATTTTGCAAAGTACGCAAGTTGTTATATAATATTCGATTGGTCGGGAAATATTCGTTTTAACAGGAAATATTCGTACAACGGCACAATCATTGGTGGACCCCACAATAGAATTATTGTCGGATTGAGAAAACGACAAAAATATTTTATTAAAAATAACGGCAGAAGTTTTACCATTGTTACTGTTGAACTACTCGGTAGTAAAAGTACAGTAATACGTGTGGTTGCATGTGACAACCCCAAAATAGGTTCATTCCATCCAACCTATTCTGAGTCGCCAAATACATGGTACAGAAAATAACTACAACTTTATTACAACAATTGTCGTGCAAAATACAACAACACATATGCTGTGAGTTTGGATACAAATATATACCAAATGTGACTCATGTTCCAACCGTGGACATCACCTAACAATAACACCTTACATAAAGGTATAGTTAAAAACTTTTTTAGAAATTAGAATCTTTGGGAAGTGCTCAAGGAAACCTTCGTACATGGGAGGCCACGCATCTAGGTTATGATAGATATCATATGGCCACAGAATTATCCTTGGTTGACCCAATAGACCCCAAAGAAAAATGAGAAGATTACTATCATATTCTTCCCAATGGTGAGTCTTCTCTTGACTTATCATTATCTCCACTGTCTCTAATTGAGAATTATACTTTAAACAAACACCAAGATTATATAGGTAGTGCCCATAGATATACTCAGCAAGTGAATGAGCACAACTCTGTCTTATGATGACACGAGGTTGTATGTCATTAGACATCTTGTATGATAGTGACAAAACACCCTTCCAACGTTGGGTTCGCCTCACCCTATTTTCTTCACCAAATATAACTACTAAATGATGACCACCGTTCTATTTCCTTGTTACCCCCGCTCGACCCAGCTACACTCTTATTACCTGAAAGGAATTGTGAAGCAAAAGGGTGAGCACAACTAGCTCAGTAAAGAATGTCATGACTAAAGATAATTCAATTATCAATAGCCTTCATCAACAATAAATCAGAGATTTAGAACATATGGTAAATGATAAAAATTTCAACCATAGTTACAGCGGAACGAGCAATCCATTAGAAGAGTCAAATAGACTATAAAGTCTATTATCTTCTCCATGTTAAAAATCTACCAACAATGTTTTATCCCTGTAACATCAATCAACAATTCTGGTCCACAATCATATGAATAACTCATAATCATAACTGTAGTTCTAAATTCCTCTTCTCATCCAGGACGATGATAATTTTCATCACCTATCTTTACCTGAAACATCAAAGATCATGGTTACACCAAATCACATTTCCTGTTCATAATCATACTAATAACTTCATCTTTACACTACGTCCAAAGATATTCATTTGTATCACCAGTTGGTCATGTTTATCTCAACATCTGTTCATCTTTGCACTACTGGCCAAAGATATTCAACAACATGTCATCTTTGCACTACGGGCCAAAGATATTCATCAACAATTCATCTTTGCACTACAGGCCAAAGATATTCATCAATATTTCATCTTTGCACTACAGGCCAAAGATATTAATATCTCAAAGAAATATATAATCATTTCAGAATTTATATAAACAATAATTATAACCATGTTGATCAATTCACCTTTGCACTTAAGCTAAAGATATTCACTTATAAATTCAATGGTCATGATCATACCAGTCACAATTCAACTTTGCACTACAGGCCAAAGAGAACCCTAGTCATGATCATACCAATAATCTACCCATCTTTACACTCTAGTGAAAGAGAATTTCAACATCAGGGTTATAAAAATGTTATATATGATAATAAAATCAATATAATCAATACATAGTTTTAATCTCAAGAGTAATATTCATAACTCAACTATAATTTGGTTAGAAAAAGAAACCAATTTTTATCGTGAATAGTAACTCGTGAATAGTAACTCATGAATAGTAACTCGTGAATAGTAACTCATAAATAGTAAACTCGACACAAAAAGGTAGAAATTTCACAATAAAATCCATACCAGTATTTCGGTATAATGATATTCAAAGAATAATATTTCTTAAGCTTATAAACAATTTATTTAAATTGTTTACACTTTACTAAATAATGCATTTAATCATTCTAAAATACCAAACTCATAAGATTTTATCACCAATAATCAAAACCCTCATCAAAAATCTGCATATACCTCATATAGGATTCTCAAGCCATAAAATCCTATTTTCCAATTTTCTTACTTCACAAAACATATTTAATTCATTTACTCATAACTAGACCATTTTCATGAAAAATACCAAATCAGTTCCAAAAATATTTCTTTTCTGGGATTTAGCATAATATAGTCCCATAGTGAACATATATTTTTCTCAGAATTTTTAAAAGTCATTTACTATTTTTCATATGGCCAAAATAGCCGAATATTTAGACATTTATCAAAAATTGTACTTTTGTCTAAAAATTCTGAAATTTACAGAGTATACTTCTATCATATACATGTACTCCCAATAAAAATTTCATCAATTTTGGAGTTAACCACAAGGAATTATAAGCTGTTACTTTTAAAATAGTCTTTTCTCATAAAATTCATAACTCTCAATCTATACATCCAAAAATCACCATTTTTGGACACAATCAAGAAAACTCATCAAAATATCATTTCAAATTTTTCCAGAATTTTTGAAGATCAGAAAAATTACGAAACTGAAAATCATAACAACCCTTAAAATCCCTTAATATCCCTTACAATCCCTTACTATCCCTTACAATCCCTTACCTCAAAAGAGCAGTACTTCTGATCGGTATAAGGCTGAAGAAAACTTGCACTGATGAATAGAAACTCACAGAGTATCTAAATACTCACAAAATACACTCAATAATCTAGAGAGAGAAAGAGAGAAAACTTATGTTTCTGGTGTGATTTTCAATTCTAACTTAGCCCTCTATTTATAGAAAAATTTTGGTAGGTTTGACCTGCAACCTGATGGCTTTACCTGCTACTATTCCCACCCACCATATTTGAAATATAATTCAGCACATTTCTTCACCAACCACAAGTGGGGCCCACCAATTCTAGAATTTTCCACCAAAATGATAAACTCCAAAAATTCAATAATTTCTGAACCAGTCATCTTATAAAATTCATAATAAATCATACGTTCATTTTTAACAGTTCAAAATTTGTGGGCATATACTCAACTTATATATG
Organism: Panax notoginseng; assembly: GCA_016801055.1. Classification (NCBI taxonomy): domain Eukaryota; kingdom Viridiplantae; phylum Streptophyta; class Magnoliopsida; order Apiales; family Araliaceae; genus Panax; species Panax notoginseng. The sequence continues at coordinate 178,939,414 of CM029018.1, forward strand.
TATAACATATCCAAAAATTACCACGATCCAACGGTCGGATTAAAAATTATAACCCCCGCAAAATATCTCAAAAACCCTGATTTTTAATACCTCCATTCCGACAAAAATACTGATAAAAACCTCAACATTAACTCCTTTATTTTTAACCACAAAAATATATTCCTCATTTATATCCACATAAAATAAATATTTCCTTATCATATGAATCAATAATTAATTATTCACAAATAATATTACAGAATCACATTTATGACAACCAGGCCGTTCCCAGGAAAGAGGGAGTTTTCCAATAAGGATTTCTCCTTACTGGCGCGCAATTAGATGACCAAACCTCTCCTTAGACAGAACTTTCTAGACATTGCCAATAATGTTATCTAATAATATTATTCAAATAATATGAATTATTGATCTGATAATGGGAAATACTTTGCAGAAACAATTATTGAAACAACAATAATATAAAATATCAATGCAGCAATTATTGAATCAATAATAAAATATTGAACAGTAATTACTGTAACAATTATTGAGTTGTGCCTTCTTACGTAAGAATCAATCATTTCAAAAATACTGTGCAATACCGTGTGCTACTGTGCAATAACGCGTATTACTGTATTTTAACCACCGGGTATTCCAACAGTGTTAACGGTAACAACTACGCCGTTATTTGTAAAAACTTAAATTTGTCGTTTTCTTCACCCGACAGTTATTCTGTTATGGGGCCCACAAATAGCTGTGCCGTCGTACGAATATTCCCCGAAAGAAAGAATATTCCACGACCAAACGAATATTCCCCGACAACAATGATTATTTTATAACCACTTGCTTATTTTGAAAAAAAATTCACATTTCACCCATAACTTTAAACTTTTATCAATTTAACCATTTACTGAATAGTAATTATAAGAAAAATTGAATACTTTTATTTCATAAAATTCGGGGTCTTACATTGCATAGTAGCACACGGTATTGATTATTAATGCTTATGTGAGAAGTTACTCAGTTTGATTCAATTATTGTCAGTTAATAATATGAATTATTTAGCGATAATGATGTTTTGTTTTATTCGTATTATTAACGTAATAAAATAGAAACATCTTTTTATATAAAACAGAATACTTTATTAAAGTTATTCTATAAATAGAATATATTATATTTTATTTAAAAGATTTTTCTTTAAATATGGACCGTCAGATTAAAGTAATCAATCTGGACCGTTCATGGATTAGTTACTATGCATTCTATTTTTCTATAAATAGCAGCTCATTCCTTCATTATTTCTTACGAATTCACTGAACTCTAGAGAGAGAAACTATAGAGAGAGAGAAGAAGAGTATTCTGCTACTTAACTACTTCCTTATTTCAGCTCTTCTTTAAAACGGTAAGGGGTGTTATTCTTTCTTATTCATGAAGAGAACTGTTGTTATTCCATTTCTTATTATTCTGTTGGAATAACCTGTATACGCGGTCTACCCTATACTTGGTGACATTCTTCTATTATTCTGTTGGAACATCCTGTCTGTGTGTTTTACACCGGACCTGGTTCCGTTTTTATTATTATTCTGTTGGAACATCCTGTCTGTGTGTTTTACACCGGACCTGGTTCCGTCTTGTTATTATTCTGTTGGAACATCATGTCTGTGTGTTTTACACCGGACCTGGTTCTATTATTTATTATTCTGTCGGAATATCCTGTCTGTGCGTTTACGCCGGACCTGGTTCCATTATTTATTATTCTATCGAAATGTCCTGTCTGTGCGTTTACGCCGGACCTGGTTCAATTATTTATTATTCTGTTGGAATAACCTGTCTGTGCGGTCTATCGCATGCATGGTGATTTCTTTTGTTATTCCTTTCTTTATTATACTCAGTTGGTTAAGTTTTGACTTCTATACTCCATGAAATTAGTGGAATATCCTTGATAATTACGGTTCATCCAATATCTTTTTATGAAAATATTCTTCTAAGTATTCTTGAATTTTACTCCACAAAGCAGTATCATGTTGACAATTTGGACGTTGTTAATTCTTGGATAAATTAATTCTTGAACTTGTTTTATTGAATTCTTATATCATTGTCATCATCCTCATGTTTATAAAATGTTGAAAGTCATCTGTGGCCTGTAGTGCATAGATGGCCATGCAATGCCTGTCAGCTTGGAAACAGACTAGAAGCTCATTCAAGAGCAAAACTGTCAACTCAATTGACAAGCCTCTGCAGTTGTTTTTCATGGATTTATTTGGACCAATTCTAATAACAAGCCTCGGAGGGAAAAGATATTCATTGGTCGTAGTGGATGACTACACCAGATTCACATTGTTGTTCTTTCTAAACTCAAAAGATGAAACAAGCTCCCAACTAATCAAGATGTTAAGACTGGTGATAAACAAGAAAGGGGAGAAAATCAAGGCTATAAGGAATGATCATGGCAGAGAATTCGACTTCTCTTAGATGAACCAGTTCTGCACAGAAAATAGCATCAGTCACAACTTCTCAGTTCCTCGAACTTCTCAGTAAAACGGAGTAGCTGAGAGAAAGAACAGAACGTTGATAGAGGCTGGAAGAACTCTACTAGCAGTAGCTCGTCTGCTTGAATACTTCTGGGCAGAAGCTGTCAACACTACATGCTACACTCAGAATAGATCTCTTGTGCACTCTACGTTAAAGAAGACTCCCTATGAACTGTGGAAAGAAAGAAAGCCAAGTGTCAGCTACTTTCATGTATTCGGTTGTGCATGCTACATTCTCAACAATGGAAAACAGTATCTGACAAAGTTCCAACCCAAGTCAGACGAAGGAATCTTTCTCGGATATGCCACAAACATTAAGGCTTATAAACTGTTCAACAAGAAGACGCTGAGTGTTGAAGTCTCAATTCACATCATCTTCGATGAAACAGACTTGGACAAAACAGTGTCTCAAGACACTACGAACGACAATCCAGACATTACGAATGAGCTCGTCGAGCTCAATACCACGATCGTAGTCCCAAAAAATGAGATCGTCGAGCCAAGAGAGGAGATCGTAGAGAGAACAACGCAAGACAACGAACCTCCACATCAAGAAGCAGAAATTGATCTTGAAGAACTCAGAAAAGAGGGCATCAGGTCATATGTTCCAACAGGAAACAGATGGGCAAAAGATCACACTCAAGACTTAATCATTGAGATCCAAATGCAAGAGTTAAGACAAGAGCTGCCACCCAAAATGAGTGTTTCTATCTAAGCTTTTTGTCACAAATGGAACCCAAGAAGATAGAAGATGTTATGGAAGACTCCAGTTGGATAGAAGCCATGCAAGAAGAACTAAATCAGTTTGAAAGAAGCAAAGTATGGAGATTAGTTCCAAGACCAAAAAGCCATCTATCCAGTCATTGGCACCAAGTGGATCTTCAGAAACAAGATGGATGAAGATGGAGTAATAACAAGGAATAAGGCAAGACTAGTAGCCAAAGGTTACTCTCAAGAAGAAGGCATTAACTACAACAAGATATTTGCACCTGTTTCCAGACTAGAAGCCATCAGAATATTCCTTGCCTTTATTGCCCACATGAAATTTGAAGTCTTTCAAATGGATGTCAAAAGTGCATTCATGAATGGTGAACTTTAAGAAGAAGTATATGTGGAGCAACCTCCAGGTTTCATCAATCCAACTCTCTCTAATTATGTCTATAGATTAGACAAAGCCTTATATGGTCTTAAACAAGCACCTAGAGCATAGTATGAAACATTAACTAACTTTCTTATTAAAAATGACTTCACTAGAGGTAGAGTAGATACCACATTATTTCTTAGAAAGCATAAAGACAAAGTCTTATTAGTTCAAATATATGTTGATGACATTATCTTTGACTCTACAGATGAAAAAATGTGTAAGAGATTTGCCAAGCTTATGCAGAGCAAGTTCGAAATGAGCATGATGGGTGAGCTGAATTTCTTCCTCAGATTGTAAGTAAAGCAGACTGATGAAGGAATCTTCATAAACCAAGCCAAGTACATTAAAGACTTACTTAAAAAGTATGGCATGGAATCAGCCTCTCCCATGAAAATACCAATTGCTCCAACAACCAAGCTTTACAAAGATAAAGAAGGTAAAAGTATTGATATAACTTAATACAGAGGTATAATAGGCTCTCTTTTATATGTAACTGCCAGTAGACCAGACATAATGTTTGTAACATGCATATGTGCTAGATTTTAAGCTAATCCTAAGGAATCACACTTAATTGCTGTAAAAAGGATTTCCAGGTATCTCAAGGGTATGAAAATAGTATGCACACATGCCAATCATGTTTGATGATAAATCATATATTTTGTAATAATCTTATTCATTTATAAATAAAAAGTATTAATTTATTAAAGGCTTTTAATTATCTACATGATACTGCTTTATAATATGTGATAAACCCATAGTTTTAAGCAATGCTTTTAGAATAATAATGATGATCATTCTAATGAGATATAAATTCTTAGAAAGCTTAAAACTAAAATAGTTCCCAATCATTGGATTACATCTATAAATAAGATGAGTCTTATTATAGGTGAGGTGTGGTTGTTGTTGACTTTTTCATACCATACGCGATTCCAATTGTTGGAGAGTACACTCTTTTTCTATGAGAGATAGAAAAACTAGGGTTTTGCCAAATACCCATCTTCTTGAATCTTTCTTCTTCCTTGGTGGATCACCTCTAGAGATCAAACACTTGGGTGTCTAACGTTGATCAAAGGAAGGAACCAAATCCGGTGGATTCACGTTGAACGCGAAAAGAATTTGGAGGTGAACTTGTACCTGAGGAAGCTCGAATCTTCAAGGGTATGATTCTTATTCTTTATCTTTTTGTTTAATTAATAATTATGCATAAAGGATGATCCGGGTATATGGTTTATAATATTTTAAAATTCTAATTTTTCACGCTTCCGTTTATTTTGTGCAATTTGATTGCGTTCATAAATATTACAAACTTAACAGTGGCATCAGAGCCAAACCTTTATGCGAATTATTAATTATTTTAATATGTATATTGATATGTGTTTAGAACAATTTAATTGGGCATAATTTATTATAATAAATTATTATTTTATGAAAGAAAAAAAAAACATTCGCAAAGCATGTTTGCAAATCGTGATTTTTTTTGTAACGTAATCATACTGCTATATATAATCGTGGATGGTGATCTAGTAATATATATATATACAGTCCATTTCTTAAGATCGCCCTTATTGAGCTCACCCCGAGCTCACCCTTATTGAGCTCACCCCGAGCGCACCCTGTTTTTTTTTATATAAAAAAAACATAACTAATAAAAAATGTATAATAATTTTTGGAATTGAAAGTTTTTAAAAAAAAGTATTTTGGGTGTGATTTGGGTACATATAACAAAACAGTGTTGTACAGACTGTATAACACTGTTTTGTTATATGTACCCAAATCACACCCAAAATACTTTTTTTAAAATAACTTTCAATTCCAAAAATTATTATACATTTTTTATTAGTTATATTTTTTTTTAAAAAAAACGGCAGGGTGAGCTCGGGGTGAGCTCAATAAGGGTGAGCTTAAGATCCTTGCTCTCTCTCTCTCTCTCTCTCTCTATATATATATATATATATATATATATATATATATATATATATATATATTATGTATATAATATTCTTAATAATTTTATAATTAAAATAAAAAATTTATTTTAATCTTAAAATAAAAAGTTTATTTTAATTTTAAAATTAGATTTCGTGCTAACTAATTAGAGTTGAAATTGGATTCCATGATAACTAATCGGAGTTAAAATTGGATTCTATATTTTCTTAAATAAAGGAGTTTATTTAAATATGAAATAAGATTTGATATTATTCAAAATAAAAGAGTTTATTTGTGAATAGGAAAGAGAATTCTAATATTCTTAAATAAAGGAGTTTATTTAGATATGGAATAAGATTTCATATTATCCAAAATAAAAGAGTTTATTTTGACTTGGAATTGGATTCCATAATTAATTAAAATAAATGGGCTTATTTTGATTAAAGATTTTGATTAAAATAAAATAGTTTATTTTATTCAAAATTGGATAAATTAAAATAAAAGAGGTTTATTTTGATTTAAATTTTGATTAAAATAAAGGAGTTTATTTTGATTCAAAATTAGATTTTATGCTAACTAAATTTGCCCATTAAATGATATCAATATATATATTGAATGTTTATTATTCATGGGATGAATGTTATTTATTGATGCATATGGTGATGTGTATGATAATAAATGAGATTGATTATGGACTATTGACCAATGTGATTGGATTTTATTTTAGTTAGATGCATGAATGTATATGTTTTATTAAATGGGGTCTGCGTATCTCGTCTTCTCTAATTTTTTTAATGTAAATTCTATCTCCCTCCTATATACTTTCCCTTGACTGCTGATCAAGGTTTCTATTTATTTTAAATAGTTTTATAATAGGAATAGTTAGATTTAATTTTGAAGAATTAGAGATCAAGGAGCAAGGAGCGATTGAAGACCCGTTTGTAATGGAGTCCGGAATTTAAATGTAATAGTTATATTTAAATTAAATTGTTGCACCCCTAGGGTTTAACCTTTTACTTCACTTGGTGGCTCTAGTGAACCAAACTAGAATAAAAGTTCATAATCAATCCGGGTAGAATATAGTATTCTATATGTGCATGCTTATACTATATATATATATATATATATATATATATATATGTGTGTGTGTGTGTGTGTGTGTGTGTGTGTGTATGTGTGTGTGTGTGCATGCGCGTTAAACAAGATGAGACAAATTAATAACATGCAAACTCCTCAAATTTTTTATATTAAGTTCTAAGCGTTCAAAGATATTTGGAATATCGAACGTCGCCTTCTAGCATGATAAAAATAATAGAGTATCAATTAATTATTATAAGTTTGTTGTGTCACCACAAGGCTTATCTTAATTCTTTGAGATGTTAATTTTATCACATTTAATGCTTATAAAGAAAATTGAACAATGTTGTTTTGTTGTGTCACCACAAGGATAATATTTTTCTTTTTTGAATATATGGAGTGCTAGGTTAGACTTAACTTGGATAATTTTAATTCGGATGTGCCACCATTTGATCAAAATAATCTAAGAGGCAAAATACAAGGAGTTGCATAGTTGATGTAATTGACAAGAGTTATCTACCTATTTATTTATATATAATTTGTTGTGTCACCACAAGGCTATATACATTTGAAATGGAATCCTTATTCTCACTAGCATATCTTTAATTAAATATTGTCGAACTATATATATTGAGGGTAATATAATTTGAAGAAAATAGTGAGAGATACAAATTTAAAATAAGACCTAATTTATTTTGGTAATTAATAAAAGAATGTATGCTAAAATGTTGTTAAGTACAAATTCATTTATAGAATTTTACATATCACTGCGAAGCATATTAGATGCTAAATTAACCGGACCGAATTAAACGGATTAGTTAAGGAAATTGAGAATAGTTCTCATGGCTGAAAAGCTATCTTATGTCCTTAATACGCCTATCCCTGCAATAGTTGTAGACAATGCCTCTGAAGAAGAGATTGCTACTTTTAAAAAGTGACAAGATGATGCACAGTTTGCTCAATACATCATTCTCGCATCCATGAGTAACGTGCTTCAGCGTCAGCATGAAACTATGGATGCTCCTACTATATTCCTGCACATCAAGTAGTTGATGGTGATGAAAGTAGGACTGATAGATATCAGATATCTAAAGAGCTCTTCCGATCTAGAATAACCGATGACACTACAATATAGATAAAATTCCTTAACATTATCAATTTGATTGATCAATTAGGACAACAGGTTTTGTCATGGATGGAGAGTTGAGCCAAGATTTGATCTTGCACTCATTTTCGAACTCCTTTTACAATTGTTGTAAATTTTTCATATGAACAAGCTAGATACAGCCTCGCTGATTTGCTTAACATGTTGAAAAATATTGAGAGTCACTTTCCAACCGAGAAAGACCATATCTTACTGGTAGGGGCCAAAGAATCTTCTGAAAAGAAGAACGATTCAAAGAAGGTAAATAAAAAGGAAAAAATAAAGGATAATAAGAACAAAACTGATACTGATAGTAAAGGAGTTTGCTTTCACTACAAAAAGCCTGGACACTGGAAATAAACTGCAAGAAACATCTTGCAGAGGATAACAAGAAGAAGCTTAGTGAAGTTTCGCTTACAAATATAGTTTTTGTTTATGATTGAAATAAATTTTTCTTTAAGTCAAGGTTCTACTTGGGTATTGGATACCGGTTTTGGTTATCATAAATATGGATTTATGAAAGGACCAAGCAGAAGTAGAAAGCCAAACAAAGATAAGTAATCCTATTTGTGGAAAATGAAACAAAGGTTGGTACATTAGACATAGAAACTTATAGTTTAGCAATGCCTACGGACAAATCTATTAAGTCAATAAGTTATTATTGTATTCCAGTTCTTGTTAGAAATATTATTTTTATTTTTGTTGTTGGACAATAAAATCTTTGGTATTATATTTAAGAATAATTGTTATTCTATTTATAATAATTTTTTGTATAGAACTGGAATATTACTTAATAGATTTTGTATACTTGACTTACATGAAATTTTTTTTTGCAAATTGAACAAACTAGTATAAGAAAAAGGAGATAATTATTCAAAAGGTTGAATGTGTGTATTTGCTTAAATACAATTGTGAATTATTTGAAAGGTTCAAAGAATTCAGGAATGAAACAAATTAGCAAACTGTTAGGAATCTTTGATCAGATCAAGGAAGGAATGCTTGTGCAAAGAGTTTCTAGATCATCTCAAATGGTTTTCTCACAATGGATGCCTCCTGATACGCAATAATTGATTGATGTATCTGAAAGAAAAAATCGTACCTTATTGGACATGGTGCGGTCCATAATGATTTTACCGACATTCCAGTATCCCTCTGGGATCATGTCCTAGAAATGGCTGCATATCTATGAAAAGGTAACCTCAAAATTCGGCCCCAAAACTCTATAAGAGTTATGGACATAGAGGATTCCTAATCTTAAGTATGTTAAGATAAGTGAATGTCCAACTTATGTGAAAAGGTTTCAAAGGATAAGCTTGGGACAAGATTTGACAAGTGTAGATTTGTGGGACATCCTAAAGTAAGTTTAGGGTATATGTTCTATAATCCTACTTAGCAAAAGGTGTTTGTTGTGAAATACGCTGCCTTCTAAGGTAAAAGTATTTATCATTGAAGGGGCTAGTGGGAGGATAATACATCTTGAATAGTTCAAGAACCACAAAACACTATAAGTCAAATAAGAGAAACCTGTAGATAGACCTATTGTACCACAACCGAATCGTAAATCTGGAATAGTACCGAAGATACCTAGGAGGTATGGATTCATCATAGATGATGATCCAGTTTCATACGATGAGGTAAGAGTTGAAGACACTCAGAGAAATGGATTGAAGCAAGTTTCTCAAAAATGGAACATTCGTTTTGATGAAATAATCAAAAGAGTTTGATTTTATCAAAAATAAGAATGAACCTAGTGTGTACAAAAGGGTCAGTGGGAGCATCATGATATTTCTAGTATTATATGTTGATATACTGCGGATAAGGAATAACAGACTAATGCTATAATCAGTAAAGATAAAGTTATCTAAACATTCCTCCAAGAATGATTTGGAAAGAGTATCGTAATTGGGGATACAAATCTATATAGATTGATTTAAAAGGATACTCGGATTAACCTCGGATTAACCCAAGGAACGTATATTCATTTGATGCTAAAGTCGTTTAGCATGGCAAACTTCAAGAGATGTCTCATGTTGGTGAGCCATGGACTGTTTATCTCTTAATAGTCCCCATAGACTTCTAAATGAGAGATCGCATGAGTAACTATCATGTATGCAATGAAATGTACGAGACTTGATGTTGATCATTCATATTCTGGAGAAGATCACTGTAAGACAGTGAAAAATATCTTAAAGTACTTAACCGGCGCTAAGGATGTGACTAAAATTTATGGTGGGTCTAAATTAAAACTAGAGGGCTTAACAGACTCAAGTTTTTTAGACAGACCAAGACGACAGAAAATCCACTTTAAGGTAAAGTGTTACCTTGAACGGTGGTGCAGTGAATTGAAAAGGTTTCAAATAGCAAAGAGTTGCTAGTTTAGTGATAAAGACAAAGTATATAGCTATAACTGAAGCTGCAAGTTAATTGTTTTGATGAAAAGTTCATTACAGAACTAGGAATAGTTCCTAAGTCTCATCTTGGATCTAAACTTGTGTTGTGGTACTTTCATTTGATTATAGGGATCATTGAAATATGGGATATCATTATAGAGATAGTGGACTCTCAAGAACAACATTACATATCCATTAACTAAGCTTATCCAACAGCAGGATAATCGTCACTTAGAGAAGAAGGGTATGAGATACCATGGTGATTGGCCTTAGTGCAAGTGGGAGATTGAAAATATTATGCACACAAGCCAATCATGTTTGATGATAAAGCATATACTTTGTAAAAATCTTATTCATTTATTAGTAAAAAGTATTAATTTATTAAATGCTTTTAATTATTTACATGATGCTGCTTTATAATATGTGATAAACTCATAGTTTTAAGCAATGCTTTTAGAATAATGATGATGATCATTCTAATAAGATATAAGTTCTTAGAAAGCTTAAAACTAAAATAGTTCCCAATCGTTGGATTACTAAATTGGGGATTAGTGAATCCGGATAGATTAGTACATATGTTGCTTGCTCATTGGATGAGGATGATTGATCTCATGATCATTTGTGTGGAGACACTAAAGCAAGTATGTAGGTATTTATTGGAGAATAAGTACATTGAACGTGGCTCTCTAAAGAATACCTAATAGAGTTTTACTTGCCTGTCAATGGAAATTCCTGTAGTGATAGTAGTACAAGTGATCCTTGAACTTGAGATCATCATATTATCTTATGTATGATGAATTATACTTTGCCTTATTCCTTAAGACCCTTAGGGTATATCAAAGGGTATGTTTGGGTATAATAAGTTGTACATGGAGATAATGTATGATCAATAAAGAATCTACCGCTTCTAGTAAAAGAAGAGAAATGTCCTATGTGATTCGATAAATGACAACCCAGTAGTCCTTAGACAAGGCAGAATGAAATTAGAAAGGAGTTTCTAATTTGTATTATTTGGTGTTGTGCATTTAAAAATCGAAAAACATATAATTAAATAAAATAAGACTTGACAGTAATTCAATGTCTTATATTTAATTGGAACATTGTATGGTGGAAGTATTGAATTGTACGGTAACTATTTACTCAAAAATTCTTTTATGATTAGTGTTGAAATCTATATTATATGAAAAGTCGTTAATCGCGAGGGAGGCTTATCCCTATTGTAGAATAAATATTATTTATTTAAATAAATTAACAATTTAATTTATTTATTTAAATAAGATTAGAATTGTTCTAAGTGATTTATTCACAACCGGTTTAGTATGGAGAACCTAAAGGGTCACACCATAAAAGGAAGAATAATTATTTAAGAAGTTAATGGCATAATCGTAATAATAAGTTAAGTATATTTAATTTAATCTATGGTGATAGAATAAATTAAATAGCTTAATATTTATTATTTAATATTTTAGAAATATTAAATGTAAATTAATAAGAGGAGTCTTATTATTATTATTATTACTATTATTATTATTATTTAATTCCTAAAGGAGTTTGGGAATTAATTAATAAAAGTACTCTCAAATATCCTAATAATATTAGGAAGCTAATTAATTTAAAGAGTTTAATTAGTTATTCCTAATAAGATTGAGAGCCTAATTAATTAATTAAAATAAAATCTAATTCCTTAATTGTTAAGGAGGGTTGCCTACATCTATAAATAAGATGAGTCTTATTATAGGTGAGGTGTGGTTGTTGTTGACTTTTTCACACCATACGCGATTCCAATTGTTGGAGAGTACACTCTTTTTCTATGAGAGATAGAAAAATTAGGGTTTTGCCAAATACCCATCTTCTTGAATCTTTTTTCTTCCTTGGTGGATGACCTCTAGATGCCAAACACTTGGGTGGCTAACGTTGATCAAAGGAAGGAACCAAACCGGTTGATTCAAGTTGAACGCGAAAAGAATTTGGAGGTGAACTTGTACCTGAGGAAACTCGAATCTTCAAGGGTATGATTCTTATTCTTTATCTTTTTGTTTAATTAATAATTGTGCATAAAGGATGATCCGGCTATATGGTTTGTAAAATTTTAAAACTCTAATTTTTCACACTTTCGCTTATTTTTTTTAATTTGATTACGTTCATAAACATTACAAACCTAACAGGGTACACCTCACTTGGGACTTTGGTATCCCAAGGAGTCCTCCTTTGAACTAACAGGATATACAGATGCTGATTTTGCAGGTTACAAAATAGATAGAAAAAGTACCAGTGGTACCTGTCAGTTGCTAGGAAACAGACTTGTGTCCTGGTTTTGCAAGAAGCAAAACTCAATATCTACAACAACAGCAGAAGCTGAATACATTGCTGCAGGCAGTTGTTGTGCTCAAATCTTATGGATGGAAAATCAGTTAGCAGATTATGGGTTTGATTTCAAATTTATACCTGTTCATTATGATAACACAAGTGTCATAGCAATAACACACAATCCAGTCATGCATTCTAGGACTAAGCATATAGAAATAAAATATCCTTTTATTAGGGATCATGTTCAAAAAGAAACCATGTCTTTACAATATATCCCTATTGAAAATCAACTTGCTGATGTCTTTACAAAGCCTTTAGATGAATCCAGATTTAATAAATTGATAAGTGAGTTAGGCATGCTAAATCTACAACCATAAAATCTATGCTCTAGCTTATGTTATCCATGCAGATATAAAGGCTATGTTCAAAATCGTAGAAATGACTAAAGATAGTCCACGATCATAGAGCTACCTCGACATGAAGAACCACGATCGTAGAGCTGCCTCGACATGACAAAGAAGCATCCCGTGATGACAACATCTTCAACAAATCCAAGCAACCCCACTGACAAACGCCTCAGGGACAAACCTGATCCTTAGTTCATTTTAAGCGATTGGCCCTTCCTGAGCTACCTTGACTCGAAAGGAATGCTAAGTCAAAGTTCGTCACAAGGACCAGGACAGACAAAGTTCGAAGAGCAGATTCAGTAGCAAACTCAACGATCGTAATGACTACCTCAACGATCACAGTGTAACCTCAACGACTGTAGTGCTACCTCGACGATCGTAGTCCTCCCAAAGGAATCATTAGCTCACGAGGAGCAAAGGGCAAATCAGTATTTTTCACACAAGTTAAACTCGTGGAGCCAAGCAGAACTTGACACATTCCCCACTAAGCAGATCAAGAGGAGGGAAGTTACAAGTACAGTTTGAAAATATCTTTTTGAAACCAGAAGTTTAAAAAGCTTATTTCTCTCTCTCTCTCTACCAACAGAAACCCTAGCCTTCAAAAACGATCAACTAACCTTAGTGCAAAGAAATCAATGGCGACTTCAAATGTTATCACTGGTTACAGACTCTGTTTTAACGAGTTCAAGACAGGTGACCCTCAATTCCACAAGATTATATCTCTGTTGAAGAAAGTTGGTCTTGAAGAAGCTTTGGGCACCAGCACATGGATCTACCCGAAGTTGGTGGAAGAGTTCTACAAAAATGGAGCTTTTGAGAACAATGTTATCACCACGAGGGTCAAGGGTGCGCAGATTAAACTCAAGGCTGAAGATATAAACCTAGCCCTAGGTTTCAAATTAAATAGACTTCCGTCGATGGAGGTCATCGACTTTCATGAAGGTCTGAGGAAGATGCATCATAAAAAGTTTCAGACCGTCAAGGGGTACAAGAAGAATGAGTTTCCCCAAAAGTATGAGTTTCTGACTAACATTGTTGGGAAATACATATGCTGTAAGTGCTCTTGCCATGACTCTGTCAATGAAGTTAAACTGAAGCTCATGACAGCAATATGCTTTGGGATTCAACTCAACTATGGGGCCCTACTCATCGACTGGATTGGAAAATGGATACTTAGTTCAAAGAAATCAAAGAGCTTTGGAAAGTTGCTCTACGGGCGATTTATAAGCATCATCCTGCAATCAGCACTGGGTGACAAAATTAGGGATAATGAAGGAGAATCTATCAATACCAACAGAAGGATGACCCATCAGCTATTTGAAAATAGGAAAAGAAATCCTACAAAAAATGTCAGGATGATGTCTAAATCCAGTGGAAGAACTGGTGAAGCGAAAGAGTCTGGGCTACCAGGAAATATGTCAGTTATAAAGGAAACCGATGAAGAAGAAGAAATCAACAAAGAGGACCCATTGCTTTGGTTAGAAAAAGCAAGGGTAAGAGAAAAATGAAGGCTCAAATGACAGAGGATCCTCAAGGCTCAACTACTGATGCACCTCAAGGAAGTTCAGGCATTGAAACCCTGAAGAAAATGAAAGGGAAAGAATAGTAGACTAAAGAAGAAGAAGAAGATAGAGCCACCATCTCTCAGCTACTTTAGAAGGGAAAACGCAGCCATAAGCCCAAGAAATCTTCTTTCTCTTCGATCGTAGAGTCACTGTCGATTGTAGAGTCCGGACTTGACACCTCTCCAGAAGAAGATGCTGCAACATCATCTCAGCCTGATCAACCTTTCAGAGCTGAAGCTGAAGAAAGTGCTGAGGCTATGGCTCAGCCTAGGAAGCCAAAGAGAAAACTTGTCAAGAAATACATTCTTGTCAATAAAGAAGTGTTTAAGGAGGAATACAGAAGGATAGAAGCTGAGAAAGGGCTATCCGAAGCAAGTAATAAGACTACAGCTCAAGTTGAGGGGGAGCTTCCTGTAGTCCCTACACTAGAAAATGCTCTACCTGAGGGGGAGCGGCTTGAAGTTCAAATGGATGATCGAATTGAGGAGGAGCCTCACGAAGTTCCTATATTAGAAAGGGCTACAACTGAGGAGGAATTGTCGAGAGATCGTCATGAACCCCCCTCAGTCCCTTAAGAGATCTTAGCTTCTAAAACTGAAGAAATGGAAAGGATAGATGTTATGGAGGATGAGAGAGCAGAATAACAAATAAGAGAAGAGGGGATGATTGATGTAGTAAAAATTTCAAATGAAGACAAGGAAGAAGAAGAGGATGATGAAGTTGAGATCATCGTAGTGGGCTGGGATGGATATAGGAGAGCTAACTACAATTAATTATTCTCCTATCTACCTATGATGTCCATTCACAGAGCCCAAATCCTCAACTCTTGGGATCACATGTTTTGGACCTTCAAAGCCTATCTAGCAATCTCGGTGCTAGCCCATGGATTCCCAGGCAACCTCACTTCAGAAAACGGGCATGAGGTACAAATAATTCCCATCTCTTTCAGGGTTAATCACTGTCCACTATCAACCTTCAATTAATTCTACGAATTGCCAAGATGGTTGGAAGTGATTCTACATCCACTAAATCAATTTCCAGTTACAGAATCCTAACATTCTGTGACTGATGAGCCAAATATGCCTAATTTTATGTTGATCCAATCTCCTATCATCTCTCACTCTACGATTATTGTTCAAAATCCAATCGTAGAGTCACCTGCTCAAAACGTAGAGTCGCCTCCTCCTGAGACTCAACCTCACACACCTACTCCTCTATCAGATATCCTTTCATCATCAACCAATAACTATTTCAATCTTGATCTTGCTCTCTACAATTTGAAAGATCGATATACAAAAGCCTCTCCTCTAAATAATTAACAACTCCTTGAGCTCATATCAGATCTTCCTACCAAAACGGAGTTGTCTGAAGCATCTCAGAAGGTGACCAAGGACATACAAGAAGATCTTGAAGTTCACTCAGACCTTGTTCACCTGAAGCTGACTCACTTGATCGATGCTGCCAACACCCTCCAAAGTAACCTAAGTTCTGAGCTTACAAAGAAGCTTAGGGAGATCATAAAGGAGATAATTTAGAGTATCAATGAAAGGGATGAAATCCACTTTCAAGCTGCCAAGAAACACAGGGAAACTGTTCTTGTTTTGCAGAATACTCAGGAATCCCAGAATAATCTGATCATGGAAAGTCTCACGAGTCTACGAACTTCAATGAAAGAATTCCAAGCATTTTCCATGGGCCAAATGCAACAAACAGAAAATGTCTTGGCCATTCTACAAAAGAGAGAATCTCGAATTGATTCTCTGGTCCAAGAAAATTGAGAAGATATTGCTCAATACAAAAATCAGCTCCACGAGCTCGTACAAGGCATGAATCGAATATCTGAAGATATTCGAACCCTTAATGCTGACATAAAGGGGGAGAATAAAGGAGAAGGAGAGAAAGGCAAAGGCAGAGGAAGAGGCAAATTCATTGCTCAATCTTTAAGGAGCCCTCCTACAAGACAACCTCGCCATCAGAATCCAAGACCAGAACAGCAGCAAATCATCATGGCACAACCGCTGAGAAGTTAAGAGCCATCTCCCAGCTCACAAGGTGTAACCACTACAGGCCTAAACATGCCAATTGGTGATCCTGTATTCATGAACAGACACGACCATTATGAACGGCTAAGTCAAAGCGAGCTGGAAGCTATAGCATGGAGAGACGAAGCCAGTAGGAGAAGGAGAGCTGCAGAATATGCCAAGCCACCAAAGAACAAAATGCAAAAGAAATAGAGATAAGTTGAAACTCAATTCTTATTGATGTAACTAAGCTTAATTATAATATTTGACTTTACAAACATCAATAAATTCATGCTTATTCTCTAGAGATTTCAGTTGCTCACTGAAACACTAAGTCATATTTACTTTTTAAGCAACTGCATCTAGAAATTGATAATCATGACACAAATCTCCCTGGTTATGTCAACATCAAATAGGGGGAGATTGTTAGGAGATTGAATATTTAAATTTGATGTTGAAAGCAAATATTCATGATTATATGTAAAGTCCTTCAAGGAATATATGTACAAGGACTTAGTGGTAGATCAAAATTGTTAGGTTAATATGAGCTTTTAATGTTCATCATTCTGTAAATGAATGTATAGATGAAAATATCACAGCTATTAGGTTGATCTATATCTTGAGATGTAATAGATAGGCTTCAATAGAATCGTAGTCTATCAAGCTGATCAGAAGATGGCAGAAGCCAAGACAGAATCGTAGAGCATCAAGAATCGTAGTGTGTCTGCTTTGGAGGACCTCTCCCAGAATCGTAGAGATTTCCAAGTGACTGTCGAGTCAATCTCAAGGAACGCAGAGTGCTCTCAAAATAGTAGAGTCTGCAAGTCAAGAAAGATAAGATCGTAGAATGCCAATCCTTAAGAGATATCGTAGTGTTCTCTTCTATCAGTACCGGATCAAGCCCCAAGGTGGCAAGACACCACGATCAAGATCGTAGAGCATCATCTATCTGTATCAGAAGCATTGAGCCTTGTCCATTTGTTTAAGAATAAATCACAATAAATGTAGAATGGATTATAAACGTTAAAGTCATCGGGAGTCCCAATGTCACAACAGTCATCCTTAGTATGTAACAAAGAAACGTATTGAAGAAGCTAAGAAAAGTACTATGGGTCAGCAGGAAACACCTTTTCAGGTGGTAGGTGAGACAACAGTCTGCTGTATTAGTGGGTCAGACTGTTAATCAGAAGTTGTGCAAAAAGTCTCCATTAAAGCTCAAAGATGTCAAAAACATTTAATGCTTCAACGGATGTCTTCAACGGATACATTTCAAAGGCCTCATATATGCAAAACATAAGCAGATAAAAAAGACAATGCAAGCACTGAACAAAAACGCTGAAGAACACTCAACGCTTAACTTTATGATCTGAAAAAGAAAGCTTGCTCAGCTACTCAGTTCTTTCGAACACAAGCTTAACGACAATTGAGTAGCATAATTCAAGAACTCAACTACTATCAAGTGAAGTAAGAAGTTCCAAGTCAGAAGGACTTAAAGAGTTCTAAGTGAACTGAGAAGTACCAAGTCTGCTGGACTTGAAGAGTTTAAAAGTGAACTAAGAAGTTCCAATACTGCTGGTCTTGAAGGAATCTATGAGATTCAGATATTGTAAAGATACCCTTAGTGGATTTCCTACTCGAGCAATAAAAGAGTGGACTAAGAGCTTTAAGTGCTCTAAACCACTTAAAAATACTGTGTCTCTTATACTCTTGCCATAACTGCTTTACTCCTATTAACTCGTTACAGTAAAACCCCTATTTAGGAATACTCTATATAAGAATAACCTCTACGATATTATAACAAAATTTGGTCTTAATTTGAGCCAGTTATAAATAGGAATAACCTCTAAATTGTAATATGTTATATACTTTTTAAGTCCCGTATTAAAAAACTATATCTCTATATAGTAATAATTTCATATATATATATATATATATATATATATATATATATATATATATATATATATATATATATATATATATATATGAGAGAGAGACAATATTAATTTTAAAAGACTACATTTTCTATAAAAGACTACATTTCTTATAAAGAACTATATTTTTCTATAAAAGACTACATTTCCTATAAAGGACTACATTTTCTTATAAAAGACTATATTTTCTATAAAAGACCATATTTTCCTATAAAAGATTATATTTCCTATAAAAGACTACATTTTCCTAGTTTTAAAAATCTAAATAGGGAGTTCTTATTGATATTTTTGTTAAAGTGGATATTTTTGGGTGTTCGAAAAATATTTTATACCAATACCTCTATTTAGTAATAACATCTCAATTAGAATACAAATAGTTTGGTCCTAAGTCTATTCCTAAATAGAGGTTTTACTGTATATCTTAAAGGGAAAAGAAACAAATCTCAATTCCGATGTGATTAAATCATTATCAATACTAACAAGTTTTTTGCAAAAGAATTTTAAATATCTATTCAACCCCCCCTTCTAGATAACTATTGTGCCTCTGGGAACTAACAGGGTGGAATGTGTTGATTTTGAAGGTATTTGATTAAGTATATGTGTTGCAGTTAATAATGCATCTCCTCAAAAAGAGATAGACAAATTAGCTTGCATCATCATATATCTTATCATATCAAGTAGTGCCCTATTTTTTCTTTATGCCACACGATTTTGTTACGGAGTAGCATGAATTGTTAGTTATCTGGTGTTTCCTTTTTCCTTACATAATTCCTTAAACTGATCAGATAGATACTTGCAGCCTTGGTCAGTTTGGAGTGCTTTAACATTTTTCTCCAATTGATTCTCAACCTCAATCAAATAAAGTCTAAAGCAATCAAGTGCTTCTGACTTATGATTGATTAAGAACGGGTGTCTGAAACGCGTGAAATCATCTATCATAATAAGAAATAAGAATGACTCCACATATATCCTTCACATTCATTGAGCCACATATATCCGAATGAATAAGCTGCAATGGTGTATCTGCCCTTATGGCTTTACCAAATGATTTTCTAGTAGACTAATCTGCTAAGCAGAGTTCACAAGTAGGCAAGTTGACCTTAGAGAGGGGACCTAAAAGATCTTCTCGAAGAAACCTGGTCATCTTATCTTATCTAATATAGCCTAATCTAGCAAGCTATTTAATTGAACTACTATGTTCACTCTCAACAGAAGTAAGATAAAAATATGAATCATTATTATAACTAGAATTAATGATATCCAAAACCATTAAACCATTATTTATAAAACCATATCCATAAACATTTTTTCTGTGAGAAATAATAACTTGTTCTCTTTTAAAAAATATAGAAAAGGGTCTTAAACTAACAAGAACGGAAAATAAGTTATGTTGGACATCCGACACGTAAAGTACACCATGTAGAATTAATGCAGAGCATTCGCTTCCCAGTTTGTAAGTGTCAATTTCTATCACATCCACACTAGAGTCATTCCCCATATAATTATACTTTTTTGCCAGTCGGAATGCGTCGATACTCATCTAACCCAGCTCGATCTCTGACTATGTTGTTCGTTTCCCCGGAATCTACAATCCACAAATGGAAAGATTGAGAAATAAAAGTTTTAGAAGTAACATTACACATAGTTCGATCATAACTAGAAAGTATCTTCTTCGGCTTAATGCATTCACGAGCTTAGGGCCCCATTTTGCCACAGTTGTAGTAGACCATCTTAGCCTTGTCCTTTATCCCAAGTCTTTTTCCTCTTTTCCTCTTGGCACCTATATTTGCGGTATTATTAGGGGCATGAATAGAAGTAACAACGACAAGAACTTTCTTTCCACTATTTCTTCGCTTGGGTTTCCCCTTGTGAGAACTAGACACAATAAAATATGCCTTGGATGACTTTACAACTTTTAAGTGTTCAACCTCAAGCTCTAAGTGATGTTGAATATCATCAAAGCTTTTGATATTCGGGTTGTGGGTCATATTAACCCGCATAGGTTCCCAATTATCAGGGAGTGAGCGTACCACAACTGATATCTGCTACTCATCTGACTAGTCATTGTCTGCAACCTTTAACTGACGAATCATGTTTGACATTATTTGAAGGTGTTTCTTCATTGAATAATCAACCTCTTTCTTATAATCCTCAAATTTGATACTTAACCACACAACCTAGTCAATGAGGTGCCTTCGATATTTTTTTGAAAGCTTCCCACATCTCATAAGCAGTCGAGTACTCTTTTTACTCAAACAAGAAGTCATTGTTCATACTGCTCAAGAGAGTAATACGAACAATTCTATCTTTCTTGAGCCAATTTTCAAAGGCAGTAAATTTTTTAACATTCTCAACATCATCGCTAGCTGGCTTAATTTTAGTAATTAGAGTCTCTTCCACTTCTAACTTCGTAAGTACCACGCGGACCTTACGATGTCATATATCGTATTTATCCCCATCGAAATTGTTACCCTTATTAAGATCGACAATAATTTTTTTGAAGCCATCTAAACAATCGAGAGAAGAGTTCACCACAATATTAACCTATCTTTGTCGTACAACATAAACTTCCTAAAATAAGTATAAACACAAAAAGGAAACTTTGCTAAGTTTGGGAGTCACAATTTGCGTGTATATTTAATTATTTAATTATAGTTATTTAGCGCAAAGATATGCATAAAATTTAAGAATGAAACTAAAAGGAACTTCTTAAATTCTTCCCACTAAGTTCAAACATATATATAAGTGTTTTAAAGCATGTATTTAATCCCTAGTACACTTTTACAAACTTGAAAAACACTTAAAAATTCCAAATATTTTATAAGGATTAAATAATTACTCATACTATTCCAAATAATATGCAACATCATGCAAAACACATAATATAATTATCAAAAAAATTTATACAACATAATAACTGTGAGACCCCGAATTTTATAAAAGTATTCAATTTTTCTATTTTGGTAAATAGTTAAATTGAGAAAAGTTTAAAGTTGAGGGTGATATGTGAAAAATTTTCAAAGTAGACAAGTTGTCATAAAATACATGGTTACTATTCACCCTAGTATTGTTCACTCGGGTATTTGGGGCACTTTTTGTGTCAGAGTGCTATTCACGAGTTACTATTTACGGATTACTATTCACCTAAATTACTATTCATCCGAATATTATTCACTCGGGTATTTGGAGTATTTTTCGTGTCGAAGTACTATTCACGAGTTACTATTCATGAGTTACTATTCACCCGATTACTATTCACTATAGTATTATTCACTCGGGTATTTGGGACACTTTTTGTGTCGGGATACTATTCACAGGATACTATTTCTGAAGTACTATTCACGGGTCCAAATCATTTTTGAGTACAATATTATTCCATGAAGAGATATGCCAATTTTTCAGACCGTTGGTTGAAATTATAATAGTAAATCAATATGGGTCGTTGGTTTAAAGTTATAATAGTAAAATCTTTTTATATAAAACAGAATACTTTTATAAAGTTATTCTATAAATAGAATATATTATATTCTATTATGCATAGTGTTTTGCATAGTAAAATCTTTTCATATAAAATAGAATACTTTTATAAAGTTATTCTATAAATAAAATATATTATATTTTATTATGCATAGTGTTGCATAGTGCCTGTATAGTATTTTGCATAGTAAAATCTTTTTATATAAAACAGAATACTTTTATAAAGTTATTCGTTTTACTAGATTATAAATAGAATATATTATATTTTATTTAAAATTTTTTTTTTTAAATATGGACCGTCAGATTAAAGTAAATCAATCTAGACCGTTCATGAGTTAATTACTATGCAGTCCATTTTTCTATAAATAGAAGCTCATTCCTTCATTATTTCTTACGAATTCACTGAAACTCTAGAGAGAGAAACTATAGAGAGAAAGAAGAAAAGTATTCTGCTACTTCACTACTCATATATTCAGTACTCTTCTTCTTAAGGTAAGGGATATTATTTATTATAATCGTAAGGGATATTATTTGTTGTACCTGTAAGGGATATTATTTTTTTGTATTTGATGAATGAGTTTTATACACATGAATTGGATACATTCGGGCTTAATTTATTATTATTCTCAAGTCTTTTAGAATAGTTTTTAAGTATTTGTGTCCATTCATGCATGTTTTACATTGGTTTGTAGGATTTGGGACAAAAGTTACTTGGATCGACGTTCGGGGTGGTTAGATTCGCGTTTTCGGCTTGTCATTTACACAGCAGTCACTTCAGAGCCAATTTGAGTATTTCTACGGACCTTATTTCGAAAAACTTAAAGAATGAAAGTTGTAGATCTACTTCTTCTATTTCCGGATCATCTTGAATCATCGAAATCGGAATTCGGACGAAGAAGTTATGGCCATTTTTCCAAAGGACGTCGGAGCAGAAAATTTCCAAAAAAAGCACTAGCGCCGGGGCGCTAATTTCAAGGCAATTTCTAGCGCCGGGGTGCTATAAGGCAGAATACCAGCGTCGTGCCCAGCGCTGGGGCGCTGGGGCACTGGGGAAGGGCTTGGTGATGGCCTAGACGCGTTTTGGGCGAATTTTGACACCTTTTTGACTCCAAATTGAATTGGGTTTGTTCCTAACCTAAAAATTTGACTTGTAACCTATAAATACATGATGGGAGGCATACAATAAAGGGGGATTACATAGCTTAGATTAGAGATACACTCCATTAGATTAGACATTAACCCTAGTTCTTATTAGTTTTGGAGATTGAAGCAACTTGGAGATCATTGAAGATCAAAAGCAAGAGGGGAGCATCAGATTTGCTGACAACAGATTCTATTATCTTCTCTTATCATACTTTTATCTTTTAATGTCTATTCAATTGTGGATTCTTGGTTTTAATTAATTAATTATGAACTAACTCTTTTATTAAGATTTCAATTGAACTTTTTATGGTTTTGAATTGATTATTTAATTTATTCTAATTATTTATGTTAAAGTGAATTGTTCATCTTGCTTTGAGCTTATTGATTAATTATCTAATCAATAATTACCTTGTTACTCTAGAAGGAATTGAGAAAGGAATTCTAGGGTTAGAACTGGGCTTGGAAACATGTGACTTAGTTATTTGCACAGTGAATAATTAGGTTTGTGAATAGAATGAGAATATCTATTTGCCGCATGTAACATAAGAGGAATTGGGTTTGTAGCGAGTTTAATTCAATTGTTTTGAATAGAGATATAGCAAAATTAATATGGGTTAAATAGAAGACAATTGATCACTCGAGAGAGGGCTTTTGGCATTTGAGAATTCATGTTAACAATTCAGTAGATATAATAATTGGGATAGTTGAATAATTGATTTATAATTTATAATTGGGGATATTGGAGTCTTAATTCTTATTTATCTGAATTCCATCAATTCTTAGTTGTTTATTTGCTTTCTTTTAGAATAATCTTTTTGTTTTGTTTAATTTAGTTTTCTTAAATCTAGAAATCACAATTATTGGTTGTTTAAATAAAATTGATTTGGTGAAGAATTAGTACTTGGTGATTTTTATTAAATAATTCCTCGTGGGAACGATACTCTACTTTCACTTTATTACTTGTTGACCGTGTATACTTGCACGTATTCATTGATTGCGAAATCAATCAACAAGGTTTTGGCGCCGTTGCCGGGGAATTAATTTAATAATTATTTACCAATATTAATTTCAATCAAATTAGTCTTAATTTAAATATTTTTATTTTTATTTTTATTTCTCATTCTCTTCCTATATTTCTCTCTTTTTAGGTACCATGGATGACTTTGCGTATTAATGGCCATACACGAACATGACTCAATCACGGGGAGCGGAGATTGACAGACTCAAGAAACTTTCTGCATTATCAGCACAGATGGAGACACTTTCGAGGATGCTTGAAGCTTTTGAAGCTCAACGTCGTCAAAGTATGGCGGTTACTTGTGATTATTGTGCTGGAAATCATATGAGTCATCAATGCTCCATCAGTTTCGAGCCGGTACAGTATAGTGGTGATTACCCCAACAGTTATGTCTATCCCAACAACTATCATCAGGATTGGGGGTATCACCCGGATTTTTCATGGAGTAACAATCAAGATCAATTTTATGCTCCAAGTCCAACATACCCACCGGATTTCTCGTGTCCACCTCCACTACAACAGGAAGAACATTCAAATTGGGAGGAAGCCTTGGACAAATTCATTAGAGCTTCTGACAAAAGGAACGAGGACCAAGACAAAAGATTTAATCAAATAGAGCTGCATTTGCAAAGCCAAGGGGCATCGTTAAAGAATCTGGAAAATCAATTGGGGCAGATAGCACATGCGTTGAACAACCGTCCTCAATACACTTGGCTCTATGACATGGATGACAAGACTGATGATGAGCCTGAACCAAATCTGCAACCGGATGTGCCAAATGATATAGATGCTGAAAGTGAAGATAGACTTGTGGACCAAGAAAAGGATTTCGGCGAAGATCTAACGTTGAGTACCAATGAAGATGAGCCAATTTTGATAGTGTCCCATGTACCTTCTCCACCAAAGTTCAAGAATCGGGCAGTTTTGCAAAACCATGCCCAATTGACAGTCATGTCGTAGGCAAAGCTCTTTGTGACATAAGAGTTAGTACAACTGTGGAGTCATGGTGGGTTGAAAAGGAGAAGATAGAGGAAGAGTCCATGGTGTTTAACAAGCTTCCATGCTATAATTTGATCACAAACACAATGGGGAAAGCACCTAGTGGTTTGCCGTACTTAATGGGGATCCTATCTAAAAAGATCATGTTAGGTGACTTAAACTCAATGGCCATTACAATTGGGAACCTACCAAAAGCTATATTATTTCCGATGGATGGAGGGTTCCTCAACTTTCGAAGAGGAATTGGATAGAGAATTGAAGAAGTCAGGCTGAGACTATAAAACAAGCGCTTATTGGGAGGCAACCCAAGTTTAATTTTTATTTTTATTTTTTATTGAGTTTTATATTAGTAGTTTTGAATTTGCATTTATTTAGGATTTAATAAAATTGCTTCTATCATGATTTACAGGTTAGTCAAGTCAAATTCAAGTGGTGTCCAATTTGTTCCACGTGCCTAGCATATTCTCCAAACTTAGTGGACAATGAGGAAGATTGCTATATTTTCATGAAAGTCCTCTGCTTTACTTTTTTATATTTCATCCATTGAGGACAATGTCTTGTTTAAGTTTGGGGGCATTTTAGTGTCGTATTGCATATAGTTAGTTATCTGTATAGTAGTTCATTTTTTTTATGTGTTAGCATTGTGTTTTTTTAGGTTGCATATAGTATATGGTAGTATATTGCATATTCATATATGTGTTGCATTAGTATGTGTTCGTGTAGTATAATTACATTTTTTTGTATGAATCTGTGCGATTAGTTGGTGTGATCTTAGCTCGGCCTATGAGAAGATTGGTATTAATTGTTAAATTGAACAATATTGATAATTGATGATGAGTTCTAATTTTAATCATGATGATAATCTGAGCCTGTCTAAAACTTATGTAACCGGTTAGCACTTAAAGTTTAACTGTTTTAATCCACTTGGTTCAAGGGTTTCATAATTTGTTTCTGAGGGAAAATCTTGGTTAAAATTTAAGGAAATTAGTGAACTGGCGGTAAAGGTTGGAATGACGTAAAAGCTTGAGTTTGGGGGAATCTATGGGGTATATATATATATATATACAAAATGAAAAAGAGAAAAAAAAAGAGAAAAAATGATGAAAAGAAAAAAAAATAGAAAATCCAGAAAAAGAAAAAAAAGAGAATAAACACTGTGGCATGCTTGTCTAGTTTGGTGGCCTTTGTTACTTGAGTAAGTAAGCCCGAGGGGATTGTCTTTACACCTAGCGCCCTAAGGTCTTAATGACTTGGGAGTCGTTGGTCGAAAGCTCGTTAAGGTAGCACTGAAAAGCCTAAGGGAATAAGACATTGCACAGCCATGAAAAAATAAATAAATAAAAAACACGAGAAAGAGCAAAAATGCCCTCGTGATTGAATAAAAGTATAAATAAATCTTGTATTTACCCTTAGACTTGGTAATTGCTTAGTTTTAACCGGAGTTGTCATGTTCACAAAAGTAATTGAATTGAAACTGAAATTTTCCTTCTAAAAAGTTTGTTATGTGATTATCTTGAATTGTGGTTGGTTAGAATGGTTAACAAGCACACACACACAACATGGGTGATGACAGGTTTGGATTGACTAATTAGTTAGAGTTATGAATTTTGATTTGATCGGATATATTGTTTGAGTACCAATGGTAACTTTGAGGCCTGTTGCTATATATCATACTGATTTATTACTGGGTTCGTATGTATATTAGGAAGTAGGTCATGCATATGCATTCATGTAGTTGAGTTTGTTTGTTTATTTTTTAGTTCTTTTGTGTTTTTGCTTGAGGACAAATAAATGTTTAAGTTTGGGAGTATTTGATGAGTGAGTTTTATACACATGAATTGGATACATTCGGGCTTAATTTATTGTTATTCTCAAGTCTTTTAGAATAGTTTTTAAGTATTTGTATCCATTCATGCATGTTTTACATTGTTTTGTAGGATTTGGGACAAAAGTTACTTGGATCGACGTTCGGGGTGGCTAGATTCGCGTTTTCGGCTTGTTATTTACACAGCAGTCACTTCAGAGTCAATTTGAGTATTTCTACGGGCCTTATTTTGAAACACTTAAAGAATGAAAGTTGTAGATCTACTTCTCCTCTTTCCGGATCATCTTGAATCATTGAAATCGGAGTTCGGACGAAGAAGTTATGGCTATTTTTCCAAAGGATGTCGGAGCAGAAAATTTTCAAAAAAAGCACTAGCGCCGGGGCGCTAATTTCAAGGCAATTTCTAGCGCCGGGGTGCTATAAGGCAGAATACCAGCGTCATGCCCAGCGCTGGGGCGCTGGGGAAGGGCTTGGTGATGGCCTAGACGCGTTTTGGGCGAATTTTGACACCTTTTTGACTCCAAATTGAATTGGGTTTGTTCCTAACCTAAAAATTTGACTTGTAACCTATAAATACATGATGGGAGGCATACAATAAAGGGGGATTACATAGCTTAGATTAGAGATACACTCCATTAGATTAGACATTAACCCTAGTTCTTATTAGTTTTGGAGATTGAAGCAACTTGGAGATCATTGAAGATCAAAAGCAAGAGCAAGAGGGGAGCATCAGATTTACTGACAACAGATTCTATTATCTTCTCTTATCATACTTTTATCTTTTAATATCTATTCAATTGTGGACTCTTGGTTTTAATTAATTAATTATGAACTAACTCTTTTATTAAGATTTCAATTGAACTTTTTATGGTTTTGAATTGATTATTTAATTTATTCCAATTATTTATGTTGAAGTGAATTGTTCATCTTGCTTTGAGCTTATTGATTAATTATCTGATCAATAATTACCTTGTTACTCTAGAAGGAATTGAGAAAGGAATTCTAGGGTTAGAACTGGGCTTGGTGACATGTGACTTAGTTATTTGCACAGTGAATAATTAGGTTTGTGAATAGAATGAGAATATCTATTTGGCACATGTAACATAAGAGGAATTGGGTTTGTAGCGAGTTTAATTCAATTGTTTTGCATAGAGATATAGCAAAATTAATCTGGGTTAAATAGAAGGCAATTGATCACTCGAGAGAGGACTTTTGGCATTTGAGAATTTCTGTTAACAATTCAGTAGATATAATAATTGGGATAGTTGAATAATTGATTTATAATTCATAATTGGGGATATTGGAGTCTTAATTCTTATTTATCTGAATTCCATCAATTCTTAGTTATTTATTTGCTTTCTTTTAGAATAATCTTTTTGTTTTGTTTAATTTAGTTTTCTTAAATCTAGAAATCACAATTATTGGTTGTTTAAATAAAATTGATTTGGTTAAGAATTAGTACTTGGTGATTTTTATTAAATAATTCCTCGTGGGAACGATACTCTACTTTCACTTTATTACTTGTTGACCATGTATACTTGCACGTATTTATTGATTGTGAAATCAATCAACAGTATTCATGAAGAGAACTTCTGTTATTCCATTCTTTATTATTCTGTTAGAATAACCTGTATACGCGGACTACCCTATACTTGGTGAAATTCTTCTGTAATTCCATTCTTTATTATTATGTTGGAATAACCTGTTTATGCGAAGTACCGCATATATGGTGAAATTCTTCTATTATTCTGTTCTTTATTATTCTGTCGGAATATCATGTCTGTGCGTTTACGCCAGACCTGGTTCCATTATTTATTATTCTGTCGGAATATCCTGTCTGTGCGTTTTACGCCGGACCTGCTTCCATTATTTATTATTATGTCGGAATATCCTGTCTATGCGTTTTACGCCGGACCTGGTTCCATTCTTTATTATTCTGTTGGAATATCCCGTCTGTGCGTTTTACGCCGGACCTAGTTCCGTTATTTATTATTATGTTGGAATAACCTATCTGTGCGGTCTATCGCATGCATGGTGATTTCTTTTGTTATTCTATTTTTTATTATACTCAGTTGGTTAAAAACTTTGATTTCTATACTCCATAAAATTAGTGGAATATCCTTGATATTTGCGCTTTATCCAGTATCTTTTCATGAAAATATTCTTCTGAGCATTCTTGAATTTTACTCTACAAAGAAGTATCATGTTGACAATTTGCACGTTATTGGTTCCTAGATAAATTAATTCTTGAACTTGTTTTATTGAATTATTATGTCATTGTCATCATCCTCTTGTTTATATTATGTTGAAATTCATCTGTAGCCTATAGTGCATAGATGGACTTGGTATGATTATGACCAGGGATTATTCGGTATAATTATGACCGTAATGTTACAAATGATGTGGAAAAAAAAGTCTTCATTGGCCCGTAGTGCATTGATGGACAGTTTTTGGTATGATTATGGCTATGGATTCTCTTTGACCGTAGTGCAAAGATGAATTGTTTTATGGCATGATCAGAACCGTTGATGAAAACATGATTATCTTTAGCCGTAGTACATGGATAATTCGTAGTCGTGATACTAAAGAATATCCTTGGCCGTAGTGCAGGGGTGATTCAATGATGTGGATTATTTATTAAGCTGAGACCCAGCGATAAAAGTGATGAAAAACCTTTTAAATCATAGAAGATAGTAGATTTTATTCCCTACTTGACTCTTCTAATGAATTGCTTGTTCCGCTGCAGTTAAACTTGATAGTTATTGTATTTTATCAGTTTAACATTGTTGAAGACTAATGATAATTTATTCTGCATTATCTTAGTTATAATATTTCTTACTGGGCTAGTTGAGCTCACCCTTTCTTTCACTGTTCTCTTCAGGAAATGAGAACGTAGCTGGGACTAGTCGGAAAACAGAGTGATGATCCTAGATGTTTACATTAGTAGTCCTCACTATTCTGTTAAATAGTGCGATAATAAATGTAATGAGTACTCCATTGAGTGTGGATATTGTCTAGATAACAATATTTGTATTAAAACTCACAACATATGTTTTGTCGTATTTTACACGACTGTTGTATAATTAGTTTGTATTTGTATTCTGTACCATGTATCTGGCGACCCAAGATGGGTGATGTATACCTAATTTTGGGGGCGTCACAATAACAGGTTATTAACATTTTGTAAATTTCCTAAAATTTTCTGAATAATACACAATTTATAACAATAATTAAACTTGCATAATTTGGAAAGAAAATTAGTTTAGGCCATTATATAAAATCAATTTTCAACACCCTTGGTTAATAAATGAAAAATAGCTCCTGATATCTATGAAAAATGTTGGACAAAAAACCTTCTTCCCAATATTTTACAAACAATTTTAACTACAAATTTAATTTATGAAAATTGTAGGTATATTCAAAAAAATAATTTTAATATATGAAAAAAATTATAAAATAAAAAATAAAAATTAATGTAAAAATTTCACAGCTGGAAAAAATCGGGAAGGCAGCGGGTGAGTTGCACAAGCCATTACTACGTGTGTGTGTCGCACCCAGGCGCGCGCGGCGCGAGTAAAGCCAACCAGGCTGTTGACGTGGCGACCTATGAAAAGTCCATGTGACAAAAATTAACCGGCCATTTTGACTGTTGATTGTGGCACGTGTCAACATGTGATTATGCCACGTGTCACTCTGGTATATATATATATATATATATATATATATATATATATATATATATATATATATATATATATATATATATAACTATATAACTCCCATGGTTAATATATATAATTCTCAAGTTGTATGTAATTCTTGTTAGAATTTGAGCAAAAATTGAAATGAGTTTCATTAATCATTTGAAATTAATTCACATATCAATGTGTTCTACTCCATGAGTAGATTAAAATTAACTCTCAAAGATCACCTTTGGAAATGACAATAAATATTTGTGGGAAGGTAAGTCCCACATCGGTTAAGAACTAAATATTAAATGGGTTCATATACATTAAAATTGCTCTTGAGTTTGGGTCCTAAAGGGCACCCCACTTTTGTGGAAGGGAGAGGACCTAACCAAGCCTTAGTTCGAACCCACTCGTGTGCGCCACTGACCAGTCGACCTGGCCGAGCTCGGGCTCGGGCTCATGGATAGTAGGTATGGGTCCTTGTATATAATTTTTTGGACAAAATTTATTTAAATTTTGTTTATTATCAAAATTGTGTCGTTTTGATAAATGTTATTTATTATCAAAACTATGGCGGTCTGCCGAACGGACGCGTCGTTTTGGGAAACTCTATCTTCCTGAACCAACTCCCCAAAACTACGTCATTTTTGCCTGAACGGACGCATCCTTTTCTGCTAAGCCTAAAACTACGTTGTTTTTATTTTGCTAAGCCTAAAACTACGTCGTTTTTGGCTCGTACAGACGCGCCCTTTTAGTTAAAGCCTAAAACTACGTCATTTTGGCTAAACAGTGCCTTTTCAATGGGTGGTGTCCCATCTGAAGGGTCGCTAACCCCTCCTATAAATAGACTAGGGGCAGCCACTTCTATCATTCAATTCACAAGCATTTCAAACAATTCTAGTCTTATAATATTCATTATTCATAATTAATTTAGAGAGAGAGAGTTCTGAGTTTTATATTTGGTTCGTTGAGTATACTATTTGGAGTGCTAATATAATATACGTTGTCATTGTATCATGAGAAACAAGTGCAATCAACTCTAAGCACCATAAGACGGACATAATTTTCTTAAGGACATTGTAACAAGTACTGACCTTGACAAATTCACTTCTGTAGTTTTGAGATAAGTTAATATATATATATATATATATATATATATATATATATATATATATATATATATATATATATACTGTCCATTCATTTACTAACAACTCCAAAGTACATAAATGGAAAAAAATTTATACACATTCATTGTATCTAGACAATAAACCATGTGATTATATCTATCGGGTCGTTTGCTCCATGGGCACTCCCATCTGGACCAACAAAATCCAAACAACATCCACAATCTACAAATACAATCCACAAAATCTCGAACAACTTTCACAATCTACAAATACATGTACAATACAAATTTAAAATTTTTAAAAAAATACATAAAACAACAAATTGAATTCCAAGGTTCCCCCAGAAATTGGTCCGACATACCACCGAGTTGTACAGGAAATGAAATTTCTCAATTTTCATTTACCAGCTACTTCTAGATAAAGTGAGGGTATTTAGATAATTTTTCTGTTGCTAAAAAGAGTATGTCTGCCGCCACTTCTTCTAGCAGTAAGGATAAAATTAAGTTTAATCTAAGTCCAATATTCTATTTTTTATTTTAATTTTTTTTTATAATCTGGTTTGGATTAATGATCATAAAGTAAATAACATCTCATGAGAAACTCGTTTGCTTTTTTACTTCTTCATTTAATTTGGGGCAAAAATCACTTTTACCCCACTGTGGTTGTAGTATTTTAAGCAATTAGTCACTGTGCTTTAAAAATATTCAATTGACCCACTGTGATTTTTAAAAATGTACAATCAAGTCATTCCGTCCAATTTGACTAACAGACGTCTAAAAATATCATACGTGGCTTTTTGAAAAAAAATAAATATTACGTGTATTTGCTGACTGGGCGGGAGAAAGCTTAGTTATCCTACGTGGCTTTTTTCTTTTCCTTTTATCTCTTTTCCAAATAATACAAATAATATATTAAAATTTTTGTATCAATGAGATATATTACAACATTATATTAATTTCTACAAAAATTAAAAATAAAAAATCATTAATTACGTGGGAAAAAATAATTAAAATAATAATAAAATTAAAATTAATATTTTACATCATTTTCTTTATTTGTATTCTTTTCTTTATCTCTTTTCCTTTCTTTTAATAATTATTTTTATTTTAAAAATTAATACTAATATATATTTTAACGATATAAAAAAGGTAAGTACATAATTAACATAAAATAGAAAATTTGATACAATTAGCAAAAATTAGTTAAACAAATGACATAAAATTAAAATTAATTATACAATCATTAAAATGGCATAAAATTAAAATTAATTATGTAATCATCAATTCCAAATCCCCTCTTTTCAACTTCATCTTCTTCAATGTCTCATCCAACGCCTCGTCGACTGATCGCTTCCTCTTCTTCGATTCTTTCCCCTTAGGTTTCCCCCCAATTTCTTGATTTTGAGAATTGTTCAGCTTTCTTTCCAATTTGAGCGATTCTGGTACTTTCTCCTTCCACTAACGGTGGCGACCTTGGATATAGTGAATGTAAGACCCCGAATTTTATGAAATAAAAGTATTCAATTTTTCTACTTAGTAAATGGTTAAATTGATAAAAGTTAAAGTTAAGGGTGATATATAAATTTTTTCAAAAATACGCAAGTGGTTATAAAATATTCATTGTTGTCGGGGAATATTCGTTTGGTCGTGAAATATTCTTTCTGTCGGAGAATATTCGTACGACGGCGCAACCATTTGTGGGTCCCATAATAGAATAACTGTCGAATGAAGAAAATGACAAAATTGAGTTTTTATAAATTACGGCGTAATTGTTACCGTTAACACTGTTAGAATACCTGGTGGTTAAAATACAGTAATACGCGTAGTTGCACAGTAGCACACGGTATTGCACAGTATTTTTTTTAATTAATGATTCTTACGTAAGAAGACACTACTCAATAATTGTTACAGTAGTTATTGTTTAATATTTTATTTTATTGATTCAATAATTGCTGCGTTGATATTTTATATTATTGTTGTTTCAATAATTGTTACTGCACAGTATTTCTCATTATCAGATCAATAATTCATATTATTTGAATAATATTATTAGATAACATTATTGGCAATGTCTAGAAAGTTCTGTCTAAGGAGAGGTTTAGACACCTAATTGCGCGCCAGTAAGGAGAAATTCTTATTGGAAAGCCCCCTCTTTCCTGAGAACGGCCTGGTTGTCATAAATGTGATTCATATGATAAGGAAATATTTATTTTATGTGGATATAAATAAGGGATATATTTTTGTGGTTAAAAATGAAGGAGTTAATGTTGAGGTATTTTATCTGTATTTTTGTCGGAACGGAGGTATTGAAAATCAAATTAGGGTTTTTGAGATATATTTTGCGAGGGTTATAATTTTTAATCCGACCGTTGGATCGTGGTAATTTTTGGATATGTTATACATATATAAGTTGAGTATATGTTCACAAATTTTGAAGCGTTAAAAATGAACGTATGATTTGTTATGAATTTTACGAGATGACTGGTTCAGAAATTGTTGAATTTTCAAAGTTAATCATTTTGGTAGAAAATTCTTGAATTGGTGGGCCCCACTCTAGGTTGGTAAAGAAATATGCAGAGATTTTTATTCAAATGTGGTGGGTGAGAATAGTAGCATGTAAAGCCATCAGGTTGCAGGTTAAGTCTGCTTCGGCGTGCTAACAATTTCCTATAAATAGAGGGTTAAGTTAGAATTAAAAATCACACCAGAAACAAGTTTTCTCTCTTTCTCTCTCTAGATTATTAAGTATATTTTGTGAGTATTTAGATACTTGGTGAGTTGCTATTCATCAGTGCAAGTTTTGTTCAGCGTTATATCCGATATCCGGTCAGAAGTGCTGCTATTTTGAGGTAAGGGATTTTAAGGGTTATTATGTTTTTTTAGTTCGTACTTCTTCCGACCATCAGAAAATTCTGAAAAAAATTTAAAATAATATTTTGATGAGTTTTATTGATTGTGTCCAAAAATGGTGATTTTTGGACGTATAGATTAAGAGTTATGAATTTTACGGAAAAAGACTATTTTAAAAGTAACCGCTTATAATTCCTTGTGGTTAACTCCAAAATTGATAAAATTTTTACTGGAAGTATATTTATATTATATCAGTATACTCTGTGAATTTCGGAATTTTGGGATAAAAGTACAATTTATGATAAATATCTAAATATTCGGCGGTTTTGGCCATATGAAAAATAGTAAATGAATTTTAAAAATTCTGAGAGAAATATATGTTCACTATGGGACTATATTATGCTAAATCTCAGAAAAGAAATATTTTTGGAATTGATTTGGTATTTTTCATGGAAATAGACTAGTTATGAGTAAATGAATTAAATATGTTATGTGAAATAAGAAAATTGGAAAATAGGATTTTATGGCTTGAGAATCCTATATGAGGTATATGCAGATTTTTTATGAGGGTTTTTGGTTATTGGTGATGAAATCTTATGAGTTTGACATTTTAGGATGATTAAATGCATTATTTAGTAAAGTGTAAACAATTAAAATAAATTATTTATAAGCTTAAGAAATATTATTCTTTCAATATCATTATACCAAAATATTGGTATGTATTTTATTATGGAATTTCTACCTTTTTGTGTCGGGGTTATTATTCATGAGTTACTATTCACGAGTTACTATTCACGGGTAATATTCATGACAAAAATTGGTTTCTTTTTCTGACCAAATTATAGTTGATTTATGAATATTACTCTTGAGATTAAATCTATATGTTGATCATATTATTTTTATTATCATATATAATATTTTTATAACACTGATGTTAAAATTCTCTTTCACTTGAGTGTAAAGATAGATAGATTATTGGTATGATCATGACTTTGGGTTCTCTTTGGCCAGTAGTGCAAAGTTATAATTGACTAGTATGATCATGACTATTGAACTTATAATTGAATATCTTCAGCTTAAGTGCAAAGGTGAAATGATCAACATGGTTATAATTATTGTTTATATAAATGATTATATATTTTTTTGAGATATTAATATATTTGGCCTGTAGTGCAAATATGAACTGTTGATGAATATATTTGGCTTGTTGTGCAAATATGAACTGCTGAGGAATATCTTTGGCTTGTAGTGCAAAGATGAACTGGTGATGAATATCTTTGGCCGATAGTGCAAAGATGAATTGGTGACGAATATCTTTGGGCCGTAGTGCAAAAATGAAGTTATTAGTATGATTATGAACAGGAACTGTGATTTGGTATAACCATGATCTTTGATGTTTCAGGTAAAGACATGTGATGAAAATTATCTTCGTCTTGGGTGCGAAGAGGAATTTAGAATCACAATTATGATTATGAGTTATTCATATGTTTGTGAACCAGAACTGTTAATTGATGTTACAGGGATAAAATATTATTGGTGGATTTTTAACATGGAGAAGATAATAGACTTTATGGTCTATTTGACTCTTCTAATGGATTGCTCGTTCCGCTGCAACTATGGTTGAAAATTTTTATTATCTACCATATGTTCTAAATCTCTGATTTATTACTAATGAAGGCTATTGATAATTTAATTATCTTTAGTCATGATATTCTTTACTGGGCTAGTTGTGCTCACCCTTTTGCTTCACAATTCCTTTCAGGTAATAAGTGTGTAGCTGGGTCGAGCGAGGGTAACGAGGAAATAGAACGGTGGTCTCTAGCTGTGGAGGTTCTCCCGAAGCAGTATAGAAAAGTTCATTTTGTAGTTTTATTTGGTGAATCCAATAGGGTAAGGTGTGCCCAACGTTGGAAGGGTGTTATGCCACTATCATAAAAGATGTCTAACGACATACAACCTCGTGTCATCATAAGACAGGGATGTGCTCATCCACTTGCTGAGTATATATACGAGCACTACCTATATAATCTTGGTGTTTGTTTGAAGTATAATTCTCGTTTTTCTTTGGGGTCTATTGGGTCAACCAAGGATAATTCTGTGGCCATATGATATCTATCATAACCTAGACGCATGGCCTCCCATGTACGAAGGTTTCCTTGAGCACTTCCTAAAGATTCTAATTTCTAAAACAGTTTTTGACTATACCTTTATGTAAGGTTTCATTGTGAGGTGATGTCCACGGTTGGAACATGAGTCACATTTGGTATATATTGTATCCAAACTCACAACATATGTGTTATTATATTTTGCACGACAATTATTGTAATAAAATTGTAGTTGTTTTCTGTACCATGTATTTGGCGACTCAGAATAGGTTGGATGGAATGGACCTGTTTTGGGGTCGTTATATTTTGGTATCAGAGCTTAGGGATATGGTCTCTGACGGAGATCGGGGAATAGAACTAGGAAGGGAGAGACGAGTAATATCCTTCGCTAGTGTGTCCTACCTAAGCTTATTTGTTGGTCAATCATAATATCGGGATATTATGTGATATGTTAATTTGTTTAATTAACCCTTATTTTGAAGCTGTATTCTAGAATGATATCTGATATTAAAAATACAGGAGATGAGCAATGGAGAAATCATTATGACAGGGAAGATGGAATCTGAAATGAAAGTAAGGTATTCTCAACTTTTTGAAATACTAGGTACGTAAATTTTGGGGACGAAATTTCATAAGGAGGGGAGATTTTAAGATCTCGAATTTTATGAAATAAAAGTATTCAATTTTTCTATTTAGTAAATGGTTAAATTGATAAAAGTTAAAGTTAAGGGTGATATATGAATTTTTTTCAAAAATACGCAAGTGGTTATAAAATATTCATTGTTGTCGGGGAATATTCGTTTGGTCGTGAAATATTCTTTCTATCGGGGAATATTCGTACGACGGCGCAGTCATTTGTGGGCCCCATAACAGAATAACTGTCGGATGAAGAAAATGATAAAATTGAGTTTTTATAAATAACGGCGTAGTTGTTACCGTTATCACTGTTGGAATACTTGGTAGTTAAAATACAGTAATACGTGTAATTGCACAGTAGCACACGGTATTGCACAGTATTTTTTTCAATTAATGATTCTTACGTAAGAAGGCACTACTCAATAATTGTTACAGTAGTTACTGTTTAATATTTTATTTTATTGATTCAATAATTACTGCGTTGATATTTTATATTATTGTTGTTTCAATAATTGTTACTGCACAGTATTTCCCATTATCAGATCAATAATTCATATTCTTTGAATAATATTATTAGATAACATTATTGGCAATGTCTAGAAAGTTCTGTCTAAGGAGAGGTTTGGTCACCTAATTGCGCGCCAGTAAGGAGAAATTCTTATTGGGAAGCCCCCTCTTTCCTAAAAACGGCCTGGTTGTCATAAATATGATTCTGTAATATTATTTGTGAATAATTAATTATTGATTCATATGATAAGGAAATATTTATTTTATGTGGATATAAATAAGGGATATATTTTTGTGGTTAAAAATGAAGGAGTTAATGTTGAGGTGTTTTATCTGTATTTTTGTCGGAACGGAGGTATTGAAAATCAAATTAGGATTTTTGAGATATTTTGCGAGGGTTATAATTTTTAATCCGACCGTTGGATCGTGGTAATTTTTGAATATGTTATACATATATAAGTTGAGTATATGTCCATAAATTTTGAACCGTTAAAAATGAACGTATGATTTGTTATGAATTTTACGAGATGACTGGTTTAAAAATTGTTGAATTTTCGGAGTTAATCATTTTGGTGGAAAATTCTAGAATTGGTGGGCCCCACTCTTGGTTGATAAAGAAATATGCTGAGATTTTTATTTAAATGTGGTGGGTGGGAATAGTAGCAGGTAAAGTCATCAGGTTGCAGGTTAAGTCTGCTTCGGCGTGCTAACAATTTCCTATAAATAGAGGGCTAAGTTAGAATTGAAAATCACGCCAGAAACAAGTTTTCTCTATTTCTCTCTCTAGATTATTGAGTATATGTTGTGAGTATTTAGATACTTGGTGAGTTGCTATTCATCAGTGTAAGTTTCCTTCAGCGTTATATCCGATATCCGGTCAGAAGTTCTGTTATTTTGAGGTAGGGGATTTTAAGGGTTATTATATTTTTTTAGTTCGTATTTCTTCCGACCATCAGAAAATTCTGAAAAAAATTTGAAATGATATTTTAATGAGTTTTATTGATTGTGTCCAAAAATGGTGATTTTTGGATGTATAGATTAAGAGTTATGAATTTTACGGGAAACGACTATTTTAAAAGTAACCGCTTATAATTCCTTGTGGTTAACTCCAAAATTGATGAAATTTTTATTGGAAGTATATCTATATAATATCAGTGTACTCTGTAAATTTCGAAATTTTTGGTTGAAAGTACAATTTATTATAAATGTCTAAATATTCGACGGTTTTGGCCATATGAAAAATAGTAAATGATTTTTAAAATTTCTGAGAAAAATATATGTTCAATATGGGACTATATTCTGCTAAATCCCAGAAAAAAAATATTTTTAGAACTGATTTGGTATTTTTTATGAAAATAGACTAGTTATGAGTAAATGAATTAAATATGTTATGTGAAGTAAGAAAATTAAAAAATAGAATTTTATGGCTTGAGAATCCTATATGAGGTATATGCAGATTTTTTATGAGGGTTTTTGGTTATTGGTGATGAAATCTTATGAGTTTGGTATTTTAGGATGATTAAATGCATTATTTAGTAAAGTGTAAACAATTAAAATAAATTGTTTATAAGCTTAAGAAATATTATTCTTTCAATATCATTATAACAAAATATTGGTATGGATTTTATTGTAGAATTTCTACCTTTTTCATGTCGAGTTACTATTCATGAGTTACTATTCACGAGTTACTATTCACGAATTACTATTCACGAGTTACTATTCACGAGTACTATTCATGACAAAAATTGGTTTCTTTTTCTGACCAAATTATAGTTAATTTATGAATATTAGTCTTGAGATTAAATCTATATGTTGATCATATTGTTTTTATTATCATATATAACATTTTTATAACCCTGATGTTGAAATTCTCTTTCACTTGAGTGTAAAGATGGGTAGATTATTGGTATGATCATGACTTTGGGTTCTCTTTGGCCAGTAGTGCAAAATTAAATTATTGACTAGTATGATCATGACAATTGAATTTATAATTGAATATCTTCAGCTTAAGTGTAAAGGTGAAATGATCAACATGGTTATAATTATTGTTTATATAAATGATTATATATTTCTTTGAGATATTAATATATTTGGCCTGTAGTGCAAATATGAACTGTTGATGAATATATTTGGCTTGTTGTGTAAATATGAACTGTTGAGGAATATCTTTGGCCTGTAGTGCAAAGATGAACTGGTGATGAATATCTTTGGCCTATAGTGCAAAGATGAATTGGTGACGAATATCTTTGGGCCGTAGTGCAAAGATGAAGTTATTAGTATGATTACGAACAGGAACTGTGATTTGGTATAACCATGATATTTGATGTTTCAGGTAAAGACATGTGATGAAAATTATCTTCGTCTTGGGTGCGAAGAGGAATTTAGAATCACAATTATGATTATGAGTTATTCATATGTTTGTGGATCAGAATTGTTGATTGATGTTACAGAGATAAAATATTATTGATGAATTTTTAACATGGAGAAGATAATAGACTTTATGGTCTATTTGACTCTTCTAATGGATTGCTCGTTCCGCTGCAACTATGGTTGAAAATTTTTATTATCTACCATATGTTCTAAATCTCTGATTTATTACTAATAAAGGCTATTGATAATTTAATTATCTTTAGTCATGATATTCTTTACTGGACTAGTTGTGCTCACCCTTTTGTTTCACAATTCCTTTCAGGTAATAAGAGTGTAGCTAGGTCGAGTGAGGGTAACGGGGAAATAGAACGGTGGTCTCTAGCTGTGGAGGTTCTCCCGAAGCAGTATAGAAAAGTTCATTTAGTAGTTTTATTTGATGAATCCAATAGGGTAAGGTGTACCCAACGTTGGAAGGGTATTTTGTCACTATCATACAAGATGTCTAACGACATACAACCTCGTATCATCATAAGACAGGGATGTGCTCATCCACTTACTGAGTATATATACGAGCACTACCTATAATCTTGGTGTTTGTCTGAAGTATAATTCTCGTTTTTCTTTGGGGTCTATTGGGTCAACAAAGGATAATTCTGTGGCCATA
The DNA here is from genome assembly GCA_016801055.1 of Panax notoginseng. Taxonomy (NCBI): domain Eukaryota; kingdom Viridiplantae; phylum Streptophyta; class Magnoliopsida; order Apiales; family Araliaceae; genus Panax; species Panax notoginseng. The sequence goes on from CM029018.1 coordinate 178,980,251, forward strand.
TAATATCTATCATAACCTAGACGCATGGCCTCCCATGTACGAAGGTTTCCTTGAGCACTTCTCAAAGATTCTAATTTCTAAAACAGTTTTTGACTATACCTTTATGTAAGGTGTTATTGTGAGGTGATGTCTACGGTTGGAACATGAGTCACATTTGGTATATATTTGTATCCAAACTCACAGCATATGTGTTGTTGTATTTTCCACGACAATTGTTGTAATAAAGTTGTAGTTATTTTCTGTATCATGTATTTGGCGACTCAGAATAGGTTGGATGGAATGGACCTGTTTTGGGGTTGTTACAGTGAGTCTCACAGATCTTTTTATCTTCCATAACCGACCTATTGCACCGCCATTTTCGGTCGTCGGTTCTGTTGCACCGGATATTTTTCGGCAAAGACTCTTTCTTCGTCACTAGGTGTTTTTTTTCCTGGAAAGCTTGAAACTTTCTCAAGAAAATTGACAAATTTCTAGCAAAATTGACAAAAATAGATACAGAGGACTGGGGGAATTAGGATTTTTGGTGGCTATAATTATAAAGTTATGTAAATTAAAATTAATGATTGTATAATTAATTTTAATTTTTATGTCATTTGTTTAACTAATTTTTGCTAATTGTATCAAAAATTTTATTTTATGTTAATTATGTACTTACCTTTTTATATCATTAAAATATATATTAGTATTAATTTTTAAAATAAAAATAATTATTAAAAGAAAGGAAAAGAGATAAGGAAAAGAATACAAATAAAGAAAATGAATTAAAATATTTATTTTAATTTTATTATTATTTTAATTTTTTTTTGCCACGTAATTAATGATTTTTTTAATTATTTTTGTAAAAATTAATATAATGTTGTAATAGATCTCATTGATACAAAAATTTTGATATATTATGTGACACCCCCAAAATTAGGTGTACATCACCCATCTTGGGTCGTCAGATACATGGTACAGAATACAAATACAACTTACTAATACAATTGTCGTGTACAATACGACAAAATATAACTGTGAGTTTGAATATAATTATTGTCTACTAGAGACTATACAAACTCAAAAGGAGTCCTCATTACAATTATTGTCACACTATTTAATAGAATAGTGAGGACTACTAATACTATCATCTGGTCCATCACTCCGTTCTCCGACTCGTCCCAGCTATATTCTCATTTCCTGAAGAAAACAGTGAAAGAAAGGGTGAGCTCAACTAGCCCAGTAAGAAATATTATGACTAAGATAATGCAGAATAAATTATCATTAGCCTTCAACAGTGTTAAACTGATAAAATATAACGAACATTAAGTTTAACTGCAGCGGAACAAGAAATCCATTAAACGAGTCAAGTAGAGAATAAAATCTACTATCTTCTATGATTTAAAAGGTTTTTCAACACTATTATCGCTGGGACTCAGGTTAATAAAATAATCCACATCATCGAATCACCCCTGCACTACGGCCAAGGATATTCTTTAGTATCACGACCATAATTATCCATGCACTACGGGTCAAGAATATTTGTGTACTCATTAATGGTCATGATCATGCCAACAACTGTCCATCAATGCACTACGGGCCAATGAGGACTTTTACCACATCATTTGTAACATTACGGTCATGATTATACCGAATAATCTCTGGTCATAATCATATCAAGTCCATCTATGCACTACAGGCCACAGATGACTTTCAACATTTTATAAACATGAGGATGATGACAATGATATAATAATTCAATAAAATAAGTTCAAGAATTAATTTATCCAAGAATTAACAACGTCCAAATTGTCAACATGATACTGCTTTGTGGAGTAAAATTCAAGAATGCTTAGAAGAATATTTTCATGAAAAGATACTAGATGAATCGCAATTATCAAGGATATTCCACTAATTTCATGGAGTATAGAAGTTAACACTTAACCAACTGAGTATAATAAAGAATGGAATAATAAAAGAAATCACCCGGTATGCGATAGACCGCACAGACAGGTTATTCCAACAGAATAATAAATAATGGAACCAGGTCCGGCGTAAACGCACAGACAGGATATTTCGACAGAATAATAAATAATGGAACCAGGTCGTGCGTAAACGCACAGACAAGATATTCCGACAGAATAATAAATAATGAAACCAGGTCCGGCGTAAACGCACAGACAGGATATTCCGACAGAATAATAAATAATGAAACCAGGTCCGGTGTAAAATACACAGACAGGATGTTCTAACAGAATAATAACAAGACGGAACCAGATCCGGTGGAAAACACACAGACAAGGTGTTCCAACAGAATAATAATAAAAACGGAACCAGGTCCGGTGTAAAACACACAGACAGAATGTTCCAACAGAATAATAGAAGAATGTCACCAAGTATAGGGTAGACCGCGTATACATGTTATTCCAACATAATAATAAGAAATGAAATAACAACTGTTCTCTTCATGAATAAGAAAGAATAACACCCCTTACCGTTTTAAAGAAGAACTGAAATAAGGAAGTAGTTAAGTAGCAGAATACTTTTCTTCTCTCTCTCTATAGTTTTTCTCTATAGTTTATATCTCTAGAGTTCAGTGAATTCGTAAGAAATAATGAAGGAATGAGCTGCTATTTATAGAAGAATGGACTGCATAGTAACTAATCCATGAACGGTCCAGATTGATTTACTTTAATCCGACGGTCCATATTTAAAGAAAAATCTTTTAAATAAAATATAATATATTCTATTTATAGAATAACTTTAATAAAGTATTTTGTTTTATATAAAAAGATGTTTCTGTTTTATTACGTTAATAATACGAATAAAACAAAACTTCATTATCGCTAAATAATTCATATTATTAACTGACAATAATTGAATCAAACTGAGTGACTTCTCACATAAGTATTAATAATCAATACCGTGTGCTACTATGCAACCACACGTATTACTGTACTTTTACTACCGAGTAGTTCAACAGTATCAATGGTAAAACTTCCGCCGTTATTTTTAATAAAATATTTTTGTCGTTTTCTAAATCTGACAATAATTCTGTTGTGGGGTCCACCAATGATTGTGCCGTTGTACGAATATTCCCTGTTAAAACGAATATTCCCCGACCAATCTAATATTATATAACAACTTGCGTACTTTACAAAATTTATAAATATTACACACAACTATAACATTATATCAAATTAACTCCATATTATTCAAAAATGATATTTATAAAAAATTCATCTTTATTTATAAAAGTTGGGGTCTTACATATTATTTGGAAAAGAGATAAAAGGAAAAGAAAAAAGCGACGTAGGATAACCAAGCTTCCTCTCCCCCAGTCAGCAAATACACGTAATATTTTTTTTTTTCAAAAAGTCACGTAGGATATTTTTAGACGTTTGTTAGTCAAATTGGACGGAATGGCTTGATTGTACATTTTTAAAAACCACAGTGGGTCAATTGAATATATTTAAAGCACAGTAACTAATTGCTTAAAACACTACAATCACAATAAGGTAAAAGTGTTTTTTGCCTTTAATTTGCTATTGGACTGAGAAATTTAATTGAGTAGTTCTGGGGCGACCGTGTATGGCGACCGGACTTGGCGACCGGTCCAATTTTTTTTATTTTTATTTTTTAAAATGTCTCCCAAATAATTTATAAGATTTACTGGAACTGGAATTTTTACAGAAAAAAATATTTTGGATGTCATTTGGATACATGTAAAAAATATGCCTGTACAGACTGTACATGCATATTTTTTACATGTATCCAAATGACATCTAAAATATTTTTTTTATATAAAAATTTCAATTCCAGTAAATCTTATAAATTATTTGAGAGATATTTAAAAAAAAATAAAAAAATAAAAATTGGACCGGTCGCCAAGTCCGGTCACTATACACGGCCCCCCTATACTTTTTCAATTTAATTTGGTGATCTAAACTAGGCTGGGATATATATAGACTGGCTCCGTTTTAGGGGGTGGGGTAACATTTTTTTGGGTAAAAAATAGAAAAAATTTAAATTAGAATAAAAAAAATAAGGTTTTTTTGTAAATTCTCTTTTATATTGCAACTGAGTTTAAAAAAAAATAAAAATAAAAATAAAAATAAGCTTCACATTTAGATTACTATATTTTATAGGTAAATTAGTTTTGTTTTTATCTTATTTTCTTATTCTTATCTTTGCAATTTGTATGTAACAGTAACATACTAAAAAAAAGAAAAAAGAAAACTTGTGCCTTTCTTCTACTCCATGGACCGGACCACCAATGGTTAGATTGTCAAGGCCAATCACATCCATTCACTGAGACTAAAATATAAGAGTCCTTTACACTATCCTGACACCAAAGTAGGGCCTAGTTAGTTTGTTGAGCCCACTTTTCAGGCCCCTTTGTGGTCCATTTGTTAGATAAAAACAAATGGCGTCCACACCATCACTGACACGTGTCACCATCTTACTGTCCCTACCATATATATCGTGCAGCCACCACCGTTCATCTCCCTCAACACCATCTTTGCGTCATTAAGGAATAAGCATTGTGTTCTAGGGTTTGTTTTTCTTTTCCCATGGTTATTGCATCCATTAAAAAAAGCCCACACTTTCTCTCTCTAAAAGTCTGAATTTTTTTCACTTTTGCCCCCAAAAGTTTCCATTTATAATCAAATCATCTGGGTTTTTTTCTTCATTTCATTTCATTTCCTGGTTTTCTAATTAAACATGTTGTCGTTTCAAGACCCAGATGATGACGGCGGCGCCTCCGATATCAGCACCAGCGCCGGCGAACCTGGAGATGGTAACAATGGGTTCTCTAAGCCATCCAAACCGGTGGAACCCGTTTTCAAAGAAGAGCCAACAGATTTGGATCCCCAATCACAACCACCCATGGGAATGGTACCCTTGATGCAAATGCAAATGTCCATTCAGCCGGCGCCGGAGTCCGCCGTTGCCCGGAGGTCGTTGACCAAGGATCGCCACACGAAGGTCGAGGGCCGGGGGAGGAGGATCCGAATACCCGCCACCTGTGCGGCCAGAATCTTTCAGCTGACTCGGGAACTTGGACACAAGTCAGACGGCGAGACCATCCGGTGGCTACTGGAACACGCGGAGCCGTCGATAATAGAAGCTACCGGCACCGGAACTGTGCCGGCGATAGCCGTATCGGTCGGTGGGACCCTGAAAATCCCAACAACAGCTACCAATCAAGAAAGCAACGGCGGAAATGATAAGACGAGGAAAAGGAAAATATCATCAGGTACTGGAGAGTTGTACAACGTGCATGATAACAACAATATTTCTCAACCCTCGGGACTCGCGCCGATGGGACCCACCACGGTTACGGCGGCTCAAGGCCTGGTACCCATTTGGGCGGTTAGCAATGCCGGCATGATGATCCCCTCCAATACCTTTTGGATGATGCCGGGTCCGGCGGCGAATTCCCCAAATCAAGCTCAGGTTTGGACGATTTCCCCCTCGACGACGCCGGTTTTCAACGTGTCAACTGGGGCGGTTTCGCCATTTGTTCCTCCGGCAGCGGCGCCCATGTTTAATCTTCCGGCGGGGGTTGAAATACGGGCACCGTCGCCGGTTTTGGGAAATAGTGTAGTGGGGGCAAAGGCGGGGACGAAGAGGTCGAGTATGGCGCCGGCGAGCGTGAGCTCCGGCACCGGCGGTGGAAAAGCGCATATGTTGAGGGATTTTTCATTGGAGATATATGAAAAAAAGGAGTTGGAATTTATGGGGATAAGGAGTGTGAATCAACAGCAGCAAACTGAGTCTAATCCTACCCACCAAAACAAAGAGAATCAATAGAAGGGGAAAAGAGTATTAGAAAAAAAATATGATCATTTTCAAACTATGAGATCCATTTAGGTATTTCTAGAATAACAATTTTAATTTGTTTTAGTGGGATTTGATTATGGTTTCAATTGTAGTTAGATTTGTGTTTAATTTTCTGACATTATTTTGATTTCTTTTCAATCAAGTAGAACAAATTTGCATTGAAAATTATGTGTATTACTCCTTCCTTTTGCATGAATTTGTTGGTAGGTAAATTCCTTTTCTTGTGGATGTCCAAAAACATTTAATGCCCCTTATTTTTAAGTTTTAACGAGTAATTCAAACATAATACAGTAGGTGTTAATTTTTTTACCGTAAAAATAAAAGATAATTAAAACTTTTAAATGAATAACAACAAAGACGAAGTTTGGAAATATTTTTCACTCGGGGACCAAAAAAAATATATACTTCGCTCAAACACAAAAAAAATTTGTCACTTAAAGTTATTATGGTTTAAACAAAATTATGTGCTTATTTTTTCTTTATTAAATATAATAAATAATTATTTTTTCTCAAAAGATGAGGGACCCAAAGAAAAAAAATTCTAAAATTTAACGAACTTAAAAAGAATTTCTAAAAAGTGTGGCCCCAGGTCCCCACGCAGTAGCTCTGTCCTAAGTAGCAATAATATTTTTGTACCTTCTTTATTAAATAGAAAATCTCAAAGTCTTTTTTTTACCTGCTCTCTCTTTGTAATTATAAATTTTCGGTGTGATACTGAATTAGAGTTCCTCTTCTATACGTTTTTGCGGGCTAAGGGCCTGCTCAGTAGGGACAAGATAACCAATCTGTAGGCCCATGGGCCCAGAAGTTTTCAGTAAACCTAACACAATTGCCTCTTATATAATGGGCCCACCAAACAAAGTCCTTGGAGTCCTAACTTCATCTCTCAAGCACTATTTTAAGGTGCGGGCCCAAATGGACATGGGAAGAAGAAATAGGTGGGTCCATTTGACGTTGGGGCCTTTCTCCACCACCGTCCCTTCAATGTTATTGGAGGATTTTCTTACGTGGGACCAATTTATACAAGTGTACGGTCGTATTTGGCTTTCGGTTGGAGAGTCCTCATCCTCCCCCCTATTTGGCAATTTGTAAGCTTTTCATTTGTCTGGTCCTACCACCTTCAGTTCAGCATCATTTTGCACTTTTATGCTGGGTTTGTGAGTTTGGATAGGAGCAAGGGCGGAGCCAGAATAAAAGGTATAATTATATATTTTATTATATTTTTAAAAATAATTACAATAATAGTATACTCATAAAATATTTACATAATTAATGCATTTAAAATTTTATTTACATAATTAGTGCAATTAGGATTCTTTAATTTAAAAAATTAGTATGCAATTAGGATTCCTTAATTTAGGGGATTAAGATTGATTTACTTATTAAATTAAGTAATTAATAAAATCCAACTACTTCCAGATATGTTAATTATTATTTTCTTGCGGAGAATCTCGTCCTCATTAGAAACCTTAGATGGATCAAACTCCTCTTGAGCGCCGTCGTCAAGCTCGTCGGATCCGATTACTGATTTGAGGTCATTGGGATCGGAGAGAAGGAGGAGGAGGGCGGCGGTCAAGGCGCAGAGGTGGGCGCTGTAACGGGGACGACGCCTTCCGCGGAGGTGCCTAAGCATTTTTGATTAAACTTGGGGGAGTGTGGACTGAGGTCTCCGCCGGTAAATGGAGTAGAATGAATACAAACATGAAAAATGCTTGCAACTGCGTGTGAAGGAAGAGAGAGAAAGATAAAAAGAGATTCAAAGTGACAGGAAGCAGTGGAAAAGTGCAGCCTTTTATTACTACTACTACTACTCTCTCTCTCTATATAGTATTTGCTTTGTTGTTGAAATTATTTTTTATTTTTATATCCAGAAGATATTATAACCGACTTATTAATATATAGTGCAGTTGGTAACCAGACATTCACATCAAGGTAACCAAATCTTCATACCAAGGTAACCGATCTACATCCACACCTGCAGTTTTTTCATAGTGCAGTTGGTAGCCAAACATTCATACCAAGGTAACCAAACTTTCCGACCTAAGTAACCAATTCATACTGCAGGTGTGGAGGTATATTGGTTACCTTTGGTATAAAGTTTTGGTTACCTTGGTATAAAAATTTGGTTACCTTAGTACGAATGTTTGGTTATCAACATTACATTACACATCACTCTCTTATCTCTCTCTTTCCTATGCAGTGTTCTTATTTTCTTTTGGACATAAAATTGGAATTAGAATTTCTAGACGCTCTGTTTCACTGGCGAAGGGGAGGAGGAAGATGACCTGCGAAGGGGAGGAGGAAGATGACGTTGTCAAACTTTGAATATTTGAATTTGAATTTTTTTTTTGTGTTAGATCCAAGATATTTGAATTTGAATTATTAATTATAAAACTACTTGATTTTAGGTTTCCTTATTATTGTGAATTGAATCTTATACTAATTTTCTAAATTAAGGAATCCTAATTGCACTAATATTGTAAATAAATATGGGAGAGTGTATTATTTTTATAATTATTTTGTGCATGCACTAATAGTGTAATTACTTACTAAATGTTGTATATTATTGTAAAGGACCTAATTTTTTTTGTCTTGGACTACCAAGAGATAGATCAAAAAAGACTTTTGCAGAACAAATAGCTTAGGTTATCTTATAATACATATATGCATAATCCCTAGCCTAGAACATTGGCTAATTCTCAATTTTACACATTATAACCTCTTTGAGGTAAATTCTCAAACACAATGCCTACAACACTTAGATTCCAGAATTTTATAAGACTTTAAACGAGTTCTAACCAAAAAAATTCATAGAATCCTTCCATATTATTCCATATAACATAAACAATACTCCCCATACATTAATTCACAACCCATGCATAGTAATTATATCAACAATTATATGTATATTTTCAATTTCCATGAACTTACATAAACGCATGGCTTACCTCTTAATTTAAAGTTTAATTGATGCAGTCCCTTGCATTCTTGCTTCAAATTTGTTTTTACTTCCTTCTCGTGACAATTCCTTGCTCCAATTCAGTTTGCTAACCTCAATTCATAGAGAATTATTCTCCTTCAATTTCAGTTTCTAAAGAGTTTAGGTTAATTCTTTGTTTATAGAGAGAAAACAAAGCAATTTAGTAGTCTGAGAATATTTTAGGTATAAGCTCATAGACTCTCTCTCTCTCACTCTCCATTTATCAGATGAAGAAGTGATTTGTGGTACTCCTTCACCGCTTCACGTCGGCAGGTGTCGCTGCCATGGCCTTAGAGTCGCAGACGTAGGAGCAGATGGGGTGATTTGCAGCAAATTCACTTGGGCTACGTACCGCCCACCATAGCTCAAGTGTGGCTCCGCCCCTGGATAGAAGGGAAAGGGATGGAAAGGAATTACGAAGTCACTCTCTTATCCTATTTTATCTTTTATTCCACGATGATGAATGATAACTTTCTTAAAATTAAAAACAAGGGTTAATATATATATATATATATACACACACACACACACACGACCAGCTTTTCCAGCGAATCAAGTGAGCGAACTCAAAAAATGATCCGTCTATAACGATGGACAAAAACGTCGCTATAGCATAGAAAATTGACTTTCTATGCTATTACGATTTTGTCTGTCGTTATAGCCGATTTGTTTTTGGGTTCACTCCTAAGTTCGCTAAAGAAGCTCTTTCTATATATATATATATATATATATATATATATATATATATATATATATATATATATGAGCAATGATCCATAACATCTATTTGCTATGGATCAAAAATGGGTAAATAGCATCCTAACCTTCTGTTACAATTATGGAGGGTTGTGATTTAAAAGGACAACATGTCGTCCGCTAGTTATTCTAGCGGACTTGATTATAATAAATTGTGGACAACTATGCCCCAAGTCAAGCCCATGTCAAGCGTGTATTTTAACTTGTTCGTTAGTTATTCTAGCAGATGACTAGTGGGAGTCACACAGATTGCAAATAGTGATACTATTTGCCCATTTTAAATCACAACCCTCCATAATTGTAATAGAAAATTAGGATGTTATTTGCCCATTTTTAATCCATAGATCTATTTGTTATGGATTAAAAATGAGCAAACATCCTAATCGTCTATACCCAAAAACAACGGCTGTGATTTAAAAATTGGCCACGGCATCCACTAGAATTTCTAGCGGACGGATAATTGCCTAGTATTATACCCTCTAAATGCTAACAACTTCCCCTGGACTTGCTATGATTATTGAATCTGTACCGGGTCATTGTTATTGGTAATGCCATTAGGTGCCGATTATACCCCGTGCTAACAACTTCCCATGGACTTTATGTGATTATTGAATCTGTATCGGATCACTATTATTGGTAATGCCATCTTTGAAAGTCAGAAATTCAATTTTTTTTAAATTCAGTCCGCTAGAATGACTAGTGGACGGCTGTGCTTTCTTTTTAATCCAAGCCATTCATAATTGTAACAGATGGTAGAGATGATATTTGCCAATTTTTGATCTATAGCAAATAGATACTATGAATATATGTATATAATATTTTTGTTGTATCTTTTATATATGTAAATTTGGAATGCATTTTGTTTGGATTAATCTGCATTTTAGAATATTAAACTAGATACAAACCCGCGCGTTGCAACGGGATTATTCAAATTTTTAATAATAAATGTGTACGTACAATTAATAAATTAAAATATAATAAGAAGATAATATATTATTGTACGATGATCAAATTTTACACAGAAAAATAAATTAATATACATTATAGGAGGTAGTGGTGAGAATTTACCTGTTTGTGCATTACACTCTAAGTATGTGACTATTGCTTTTAAGCTAGTGGCAAAGTAAGTGACCTCAACTTGTGGACAAATCATATTTTCTACTCTTCCTTTTTTCTATTTTTTTTTAGTTTTTCTTGACCAAAGTGTAGCCAACTGAGATTTTAATCATTTTTTGTATCCATAGAAAATGTAAAAATAACACTTAAAGATAACCACCACCTCACTTAAAATCATACAAATACTTTTCATTTGAGAATAAAAAGAAAACACAACTAAATTCAGAAAAAAAATCATAGCCATCGCCTTTAAAGCGCCAATCATCGTCACTACCAGTAGTGCTACACACCCTCAAATACTTGTATCATCATTTCACTGCAAGCATTTAAAAGAAAATAATTAGGCAAAAACATGTAATGACGCCAAGAAAGAAAAATGTAACAATAAAGCCAAGCCCCTGTTAATCAAGGCTCAAACTGGCCTGTTCATCACAGGTCCAGTTTGACCTGATTTTAGTTCCATCCTACCTCTGCAGATTTTGGCCATATAGATAGCTTAGACATGTGCAATATGGTCACACAAGATCACTTTTAACATAACCTTGCTTTAATGGTTTTGCATGATTTTGACTTTTGGAACTCACATTACACATAACAAATAACACATGAAACCTTATTGTTGATAACTCGTGGCTGGCTATACTTTGGAACTATTTCCAGCAAGCATTCTTGATCTAACATAAGTTTATTATGGCCTAGCATGGTCAAAATCTCTAATTCCCTGTCATTGCCCCAAATGACATAGTTGTAAGCATGGATTTAGCATTATAACTCAAAACAACCCCAAGCTATGTTAAGGTTAACATTGAGGCATATATGCAACATGTGATTGCTAAACAAATTATGTACATGGTCAAGAGTTCGTTACTTTATAGCTAGCATGTCATTGACACATAACAATCCCATTACTTGAGCTTTAGACATAAAACTACATAGCTATCCAAGTTAATCCTAAGCCATGTTACATTTAATATCTAAGCATCCAAGTAAGCATTTGATTATTATTATAACACATAGACATGGTCCTGGACTTGACGACATAGTTAACATAACATATAACACCAAACAACTGTCTCTCAAGCATTATATCAAACACTGTAAGTGCAATCCATATAAGCACACTACATGGATTTATTTATACATACAAAGCACAAGTACTCCTTCATATATTCCAACCTTATGACTCCTGGACCCTTCATGGTCCCCAAACACAGCACAACAACAACAACCCCAACCATATATGATCAAACAAATTAAAAAAAATGAATGGACAGTTAATATATAAAAAGATGGGTTGTAGTTACCTTCTTGCTTGTTTGAATAGACTCGAATTGTTGGCACAATTGGGATAGAAATCTACAAGATGTTTATCCTTTGAGGTTGAGTCTTCTTCGCCGTTTGAAAGAATTTAAATTATTACAGAATTAATTTAGTTGCCATATTTGAATATATGATCCCAGATTTAGGGGAATTTGGGAAATGAATTTAGGTTTTTTACAGTCTCATATGTTATGTTAGATGGTCATTTGTGTAAAGGGTAATTAAGAGCATTAATTAGGATGGACAGGTGTTGAATCTTTAGAATGACATATGTCAACTTATTGTGATGTACTGTGATTTAGTATATATAATAGATGTCTCTCTCATATCAATATTTTATTTAATGCTATACTAATGCTCATTTTTAATATAAAAAGTCTTGGTTAAAACAACATTTTCATTGTACCGGTTGTCACCTTAAAATGGAGAGCAGCATCATATTCATAACATACAGGCATATAACATAACTAGTTAACTTGGTGATTTTTGGGTCATGTTTTTTTAAGGATTATAATGATTATAATTTATAGATAATTCTAAGATTATTAATTCTAAGATTATAATCTCGAGATTATAATATTTAATTGAACATGATATTAAATAATCTATCATATTAAGTCATTTTATAATTTCTGAACTAATAATTCTAAGTCTAAATTTAAAAACAAACAAGATACTTGAGATTAATAGTCATATCTCAATTATAATATTTACAAACAAACATAGCCATAGTGCTAAAATTATGGAAATACTTGGTTGGTTATGGGTGAATATAATGTGTGTTCTTTTTTTTTGTGTGTGCTAGTTCTGATATATATGTTGGGCCATAATACTTTTCATACTGGGCCAGGCCGAATGGGCTTGTCCTTTGGTCTATGTCACTTTGGTCATGTTGGGTCAAATGAATTAGGCCCCACTACTTGACTACACTATTGGGCTTAGTCATTGGGTCAGCCCATTTCATAAGGTGTTACTTATCCTATCTTTGACCGATAATCATCACAAAAGGCAGCAGTTGACTGTTATGTCTGCCACCTTTCTGCATGGCATTAATGAGGATGAGACTCCGATTGTCGGCGGGAGGTAACAGTGGTAGCAGGTAGGAAAATAAGCTGTACACTTTCGGCTGAGATGACCGGGGTGGAGAGGAGGTGTCAGGAGATAGTGGGTGGCACAGTAAACCGGGTCTGGGGAACGTATGGGGCAAGGATCACAAAAGGAAAAGAGGTAACAAAACACTACACACAACATTATCTTGATTCACATTCACTCAGACACTGTTCATTATTTTCCTCCATTGTTAACCTTGTGATCGTCTGTACTGACTCTCATGCCGGAGCTATCCCCCGACGGTCAGGCCGTCAAGCTTTTGGTGTTGACTTGTTGAACTGTGCAGGATCATAGCGTCTTACGTGATTGGAACGTGGGAGAAGATCTTGGCGTTAACATTGGCGCTAGAAGGAGGGCCTGTTCTAGTGTCCTGAATATTTTTCAATCACAAACCTTGTTCGTTTTACGTCGGTGTTCGTGGGAAAGAGTAGGACACCTACACCTGAGGGGCAGCCGAGGGCTGCCAGTGAATCAGTACCGCGAGTATCTGTGAAGGACCGTTTGGGACCTGCACTAAGTGTTCACGCCAGCACGGCGTCCAAACGATCGCATGGAGATTCTCGTCCGAGAGCTGTGAGTAAAGCCAAGCGACAGCTAGTTTTTACAGCTGAGAAAGGGTCCGGTCATGGCCGGAAACAAGTAGAAGGCACCCCGCCTAGAACTCGATACCGGGATGACCAGGACGAAAAGGCTGCCCACTTGGCTAAGATGGCAGATGAAGCTGACAGGGCCATGGAGGCGCTTGTGAAGCAACGGCGGGACATAGCTGAGCAGATGTCCCGAATGGCAGAGCTGAGGGACGAAGCTTCCAGCTATGTCCAATCTGAAGAACGGGGGCATCAGAGTGGGAAAGAGCCTGTTCATTCCAGACGCGAGTCTCAGGATCGACTTCGGGAAAGAAGAAGGTCCAGAAGCCCTACTCCTCAAAGATCGAAGAAGGCACATCACCCTGTCGCTTCTAAGGAGTAGGGTCGAAGCGAACGAAGGGGTCGGTCCAGAGATCGTACTCCGGAGAATACTAAGAAGGCGCTCGTTGTTGCACATTCCCACCGCAGCAGCCGGGCACTGAGACGAAGCAGATCTAGAGGCCGTACACCTGAAAGTCCACCGAGGGCGCTCCGCTCTGTGGACCATCATCGTCATAAAAGCCCCTCGAAAGTGGGGGGTTCTATTGTAAAGCACCGGTCCACCCAGAAGAGAGAAGGGTCACCGAAAAAAGAAGCATCGTCCCAACCCGAGGGCGTAGAATATCTGGTGAAAGAGGTGAAGGAGCTTCGGAGGCAGCTTGCCGAAGTACAGAAAGTGAAAGATATTTCGGGAAAGAAGGCATCCCCTTTTTCCGCGGAGATTCTGAGAGAAAAGGCTGACCCCACCAAGAGGTTGCCTCATATTGAAAGTTATGACGGATCGGGGGATCCTTACGACCACAGTCAGGCGTTCGACCGACTGATGGATTATTATGACTTTAGCGATGCTGCTAAGTGTCATACTTTTGTCACGACACTCCGAAAGGATGCCAGGCAGTGGATGGGGACTTTGCCTTCAGATTCGATTTCATCCTGGACGGATATGTGCAGTCAGTTCCACGCCCGCTTCGGGAGCAACAGAAGAAGAGGGAAACCAACTGGCTCATTGGCTCAGGTTTGGCAGTTCTCGAATGAGTCTTTGGGCCAATATGTGAAGCGATTCCGTGAAGCAGTCGGCCAAGTGACAGACCTGAACGATCTACAAGCTGTGGGACTGTTTTAGAACGGATTAGATCTGGTCAAATCGGAAAAGTTGGTGAAGAAGTTGATGTTTCACCACCCGAAGAGTCTCTCAGAAGCCTTCGACAAGGCAGAAGGCTATATTGTGGTAGAGGAGGCCATGAATAGCCTCAAGCGTCCCTCTTCGGATCGGCTTAAGGAGACAGATCGGGACAGAACAGAGGGAGACCAGAGTAGAAATGAAGGAGATAGAGGCCGTCGCGACGGAAAATCAAAGAAATATAATAATAATTGGAGGCAGGGTGGAGAACGCTCGTCCGCTCCCGCTCAGAGGGTAAACAGGACATATACGGTGCTCAACGCCGACAGGGCTGTTATCTTGGAGCAGATCAAGAATCAACCTATTTTTGAACCACCTCGAGATAACTTTAAGCCCGGAAAAGGGAATTCTGGTAAGTATTGTGACTATCATCAAGCCTCGGGTCACGATACGAACGACTGTGCTAGTCTGAAAGATTTTATCGAGAGAAAGGTGCAGGACGGGGCTTTAGTTCATTATGTGGCCGCCCGAACGAACCAGCAGCAGAGTAGAGGACCTGTTCAGGCAGCCCAACCAGTTCAGCAAATGTTCCCCGCTCCCGAACCACCCGCAAGGCAAGTAATTGATGTCATCACTGGGGGCACTTCGGGTAAGCTTGTTGGAAAGAAGCGCCGAAGCTATCTGGATTCGGTCATGTCAGTGGCGGGTACCCTTCCGAAGCCCGATAGACCATTCCCGGGTACTGTAATTTCCTTTACCGATGAGGATTACCCTTCGAAAACTATCGAACCGCACGAGGGATCATTGGTTGTGACGGCACAAGTGGGTTCGGTGGACATGAAGCGCATGATGATCGACAACGGGTCTTCTATGGATATCCTATATGCTCATGCTTATCAGAGGATGCATCTTGATGGGCAGAAGATGGAGATCGGACAGGAGGCCCCTTTATACGGCTTCAGCAACGATCCGGTCAAAGTGGCTGGAACCATTGAACTGCCGGTTATCTTCGGAACGGCCCCCTAACAGGTAGAAATCATTTGTAAATTTTACGTTGTGAATGTAGATTCTTCTTATAATGCTATTTTGGGGAGACCCACTTTAATTGCTTTACAAGCTGTAACCTCTATCCCTTATTTCAAAATCAAATTTCCTACGGCTCATGGGGTTGGGGAGGTAAAAGGAGATCTGGATCTGGCCAGAAGGTGTTATAGAAATGCCGTGATCACTTCGGGAGTAGGAGTGTCGAAGCAAAAATAGACCATGGCAATAGAGATCGAACCCTTCACGGAAAGCAGCTCAGAACCGTTGGTCATGCCAGCCGAAGAAACAGAAGAGATAGAGCTCGTCCCGGGCAAAGCGGACAAGACAGTGAAGATAGGTTCGGGCCTGCCGGAACCTCTCAGGAAGAATCTCATTGAACTCCTGCAGTGCTATGTTGACATCTTCGCCTGGGAGCCTCAGGATATGCCGGGAGTGAGTAGGGATATTGCTGAGCATCGGCTAGAAGTGGATCCGTCGAAGAAGCCAGTTCGGTAAAAGAGGAGGATCTTCGCGCCCGAGCGCCAGAGAATCATCGATGAAGAGATTGCGAAGCTGCTAGCTGCTGACTTCATCTTCGAGATCGACTATCCGCAATGGATGGCAAACGTGGTACTGGTCCAGAAGCAGAACGGGAAATGGCGGGTCTGCATTGACTACACAGACCTGAATAAAGCTTGTCCGAAGGACTTCTATCCATTACCCCACATTGACCAGCTCATCGATGCAACTTTGGGGTATGCCTTGTTAAGCTTTATGGATGCATTCTCTGGCTATCATCAAATCTCCATGTGTGAAGAGGATATACCGAAGACGGCGTTCATTACGCATCGGTCGGTATATGCCTACAAGAAAATGACCTTCGGCCTCATCAACGCCGGGACCACTTACCAGAGGATGATGAACTATGTTTTCAGGCGTCAGTTGGGCAAGAATATGGAAGTATATGTGGATGACATGATTGTTAAGAGCATGCTGGTGCACAAACATTTGGATGACCTGGAGGAATGCTTTCAAACAGTTCGTCACCACAAATTGAGACTGAATCCTACCAAGTGCACCTTCGGATTAGGGGCTGGTAAATTTTTGGGTTACCTGGCCAGTCAGAGGGGAATTGAAGCCAATCCAGAGAAGATTAAAGCGATCTTGGACATGAAGACTCCTCAGTCGTTTAAAGACGTTCAGCGTCTGACTGGAAGGATTGCAGCTTTGAGGAGGTTTATGTCCAAATCGGCAGAAAGGTGTTTGCCATTTTTTGACACATTGAAAGGGCCGAAGAATGCCAAGACGTTCCAATGGACTTCGGAATGTGAAGACGCCTTCCAGAGCATCAAGTCCTACTTATCTTCGGCGCCTTTGTTGGTGAAGCCCGCTCCTGCTGAGCCTTTATATTTGTACTTAGCAGCTAGTTCGTTGGCAGTAGGAGCAGTCTTGGTGCGAGAAGTTGGAGGTAAGCAGCACCCGGTTTATTATGTAAGCCACGTCCTTCGGGATGCCGAAACAAGGTACCCAAATATTGAAAAGTTTGCTTTTGCTTTAATAACTGCTAGTAGAAAGCTTAGGCAGTACTTCTAGGGTAGGTTGGTAATAGTATACACAGATCAGCCTTTGAAGAAAATTATGGGCAAACCTGAGGTATCGGGGAGATTAGCTGCATGGACGATGGAGTTGTCTCAGTTCTTCGTTGAATATCATCCCCGAACTGCCATCAAGGGGCAGGCCTTGGCTGATTTTGTGGTCGAGTGTTCGTTTTCTGAAGCCGATGAGGCTGTAGCAGAAGCTGGAGGATCTGACATCATAGTTGCGGCTCTTCAGCAGAAACAGAGTTCGTGGACGCTGTATGCAGATGGGTCTTCTACCGCAGACGTCAGCGGAGCAGGGATTATTCTGACTAGTCCCGAGGGATTCAAGGTGCAACAGGCCATCAGATTTCAGTTTAAAGCGACGAACAATGAGGCAGAGTACGAGGCAGTGTTGACGGGATTGCGACTAGCTAAGAGTCTCGAAGTGCAAAGAATAGTTATCTTCAGCGACTCTCAGTTAGTCGTTAAACAAGTCTCCGGGGAATACGAAGCCCGAGGTCATCGAATGATCAAGTATTTGGCGGAATTGAAAGAACGGCTTCAGTATTTCCAGTTCTACGAATTCCAGGGGGTCGAACGTGATGGCAATTCCATTGCCGATGCACTCTCCAAATTAGCCACTACGGATGTTAACGTTTTTGATGGATCAGTGTACTTGGAAATTCTGCAACATCCTAGTGTTCATCATGAATCGGTAATGTGCGTGGATCGAACCAACTGTTGGTTGACCCTATACCTGGAATATCTGGCAGATGGCGTTCTACCTTCGGATCAGATGCTGGCCAAGAAAATCAAGTACAAGAGTGCTAATTTCGTTCTGATAGATGGGGATTTGTTCCGAAGAGCCTTCTCATCTCCACTGCTAAAGTGTTTGACTCCGTCCGAAGCCGATTATGCTCTTCGGGAGGTTCACGAGGGCATCTGTGGCGACTATATGGCTGCTAAGTCGCTGGCATACAAAGTTCTTCGGCAGGGATACTACTGGCCAACGATCTTCAAGGAAGCAACTGAATACGTCAAGAAGTGCGAGAAATGCCAGCTCAACAGTACGATCCCACATCAGCCACCGGAAGAGCTATACTCGATTCTATCTCCTATACCCTTCGCTGTCTGGGGGATTGATATACTGGGTCCGTTACCGAAAGCTAAAGGGCAGGTCAGTTTCGTCGTCGTCGCTATTGATTATATGACCAAATGGGTCGAGGCGAAACCACTCCGGCTGATAACGGAACAGGAGAGTCTGAAATTTATGAAGGAATCCGTAGTGTTTCGCTTCGGGATCCCTCAAGTGGTGATATCAGACAACGGACGCCAGTTTGTGGGATCAAAATTTGAAGGATTTCTGAAGGAACTAGGAGTCCAGCACAGGAAGACTTCAGTGGCTCATCCACAGTCAAATGGGCAGGTCGAGGTGACTAACAGAACACTTCTAAACGGGATCAAGCGCAGATTGGATGAAGCCAAAGGAAGATGGCCGGAAGAGCTGCTCAGCATATTATGGGCTTATCGGACGACTCCGAGGACTACAACGGGGGATTCACCTTTCAGACTGGCCTACGGTACTGATGCCTTGGTCCCAGTTGAAATTGGATCTCCAAGTCTTCGAGTTAGTCAGTTCAGAGAAATATACAACGATGAAAGACTGAAAGCCAACCTTGATTTACTTGAAGAAGTCAGGGAAACAGCCTTGGTCAAACTTGCAGCCTATCAGCGAAGAGTGGCTAAGCATTATAACAAAGGGGTAAAGCTTCGCAGGTTCGAAGTAGGAGATTTCGTTCTCAGAGAAGCCGAAGCATCTACGCCTCAAAATTTGGGGAAGCTGATGCCGAATTGGGAAGGGCCATATGAAGTCATAGAAGTACCGAAGCCGGGGACTTATCGGTTGAAGGCTCTGGACGGATCAGAAATCAAAAATACTTAGCATGCAGGTAGGCTTCGAAAATATTTTCAGTAGCTACATTGTCAGTACACTGGAAGTCTGTAAATGGTTTCAAGTCATCATCAATAAAAATTCCTTTCTTTTCAAGCAAATCTTGTCTTCATTGTTGTTAGTATCATCGGTGTAAGGAGGTTCGGGCGGACTCGCTGGCCATTCGATGGTAGCCTCATTGGCAGGTGTTCCTTATGGCTTCGTCAGGCCCTTCGTGGTAGGCGAACGTCATTGGTGTAAGGAGGTTCGGGTGGACTCGCTGGCCATTCGATGGTAGCCTCATTGGCAGGTGGTCCTTATGGCTTCGTCAGGCCCCTCGTGGTAGGCGAACGTCATTGGTGTAATGAGGTTCGGGCGGACTCGCTGGCCATTCGATGGTAGCCTCATTGGCAGGTGGTCCTTATGGCTTCGTCAGGCCCTTCGTGGTAGGCGAACGTCATCGGTGTAAGGAGGTTCAGGCGGACTCGCTGGCCATTCGATGGTAGCCTCATTGGCAGGTGGTCCTTATGGCTTCGTCAGGCCCCTCGTGGTAGGCGAACGTCATTGGTGTAAGGAGGTTCGGGCGGACTCGCTGGCCATTCGATGGTAGCCTCATTGGCAGGTGGTCCTTGTGGCTTCGTCAGGCCCTTCGTGGTAAGCGAACGTCATCGGGATAAGGAGGTTCGGGCGGACTCGCTGACCATACGATGGTATCCACATCGGTAGGTGTTCCTTAGGACCTTGTCAGGCCCTTCGGGGTAGGCAAGTGTCGTCATTCACACTTCGTCAGGCCCCTCACGGCATCTACCTCACACTTTGGTAACAAATAAGTATCCCTTTACTTTGTTATTATTGCCTAAATTTTTCTAAGTGTTGAGTTCGGAATGCCACGTTCTTTAACTTTATCTTATCTGTTATACGACTTGCCTAGTTGTTAATTAACAGTTTAAGTTAAGTCCTCGAAAGAGCTTGCACATTCTTTTAAGATTGGATCGATATTGAAGTGTTGATAAACAGTAAATACACCGAAGTTATAAGGAATAATGTTGATATTTTATTTACATAATGCTGTTTACAAAATGATAGAAGCTTTACAAGAATCCTAACAGCTAAGGGAAAAGAGAATCATCTTCAGGGATCGGCTTCGTCTTCCGAAGAATCCAGGATGGTCGGGTCAACCTTGGCAGTGACAAGTCTTGCCTTGTCTTTGCTTCGGCATTCGTCGTATCCATCCGAGAACATCTGGATGATCTCCTCGTTCAACTCGGCAGATTTCCGGTATTCTTGTTGAACTTCCCTCCGAAGATCTCCGGTTAGAGGAGGACCCAAATCTCTCAAAGCCCGAAGTTCACGGAGCTCCTCTTCGAGTTTTGCCTACTCCTTCAGATGTCTCAAATCCCTGGCTTCAAGATCATGTACTTGTACCACCAGACTCTTATTGGTCTTCACCATTGTCTCGTTCTTCCCAACAAGGACCTCGTTTCGATGAACCAGGTCTATGTTCGTAATAACGGTCAGTTGGTGGGTGGCCTCGGCTGTCTCCAGTTTCTCTTTTAAATTATTTACATCCTTCTGGAGGCATTCATTATTAAAGAGAGTGGTACCGTGGGCCCTTCTCTCTCTCTCCAGAGCCGACGCCAGAGTAGCCTTCTCTCGCCTAGCTGCATCTTCTTCGGCTTCGGATTCTTTGTATCGGGGAAGAAGCCTCCCGAAGACAGCATTGGCCTACAGACATTCAAAGATAACCAGTGAATTAGTAGAAGAAGCAGATGATTCCTAAATATTTTAATTAAATAAACTAACCTTAGCCTGATAGCTCATGCCTTCTTCGATCAAATCCCTAATCGAGCTGTTTCCGAACCGATGGTCATCAGTCTCCCGGACAAAGGATTCGAACAGCTGGAAAGGGAAGTTGGCATTAAACTCCGGCCATATGGTGGGAGAGGATGCGGCTTCTCGCCTAAAGGCGGAAGGAGAAGATCTTGCCGAAGAGGGCACTGATGGTTCAGGGGGCGGTGGTGGTTGATCTTCGAAAGGTTGTTTCCTTTTACGAGACAGAAGTGGAGACTCGGTTGGGTTTTCGAGCTCGTCTTCGGAAACGTGAATCTCCACAGGAATAATGATAGGCAGATCGACTACAGGAGGAGGAACCCGAAGCTCATCAGCGGACAGAGGAGTCACCTTGGTCTTCCTCTTTTTAATCCGAAGAGCTTGCACTCGCTCGTTCGCCGGCATGTCAATCAAACTCGCTGCAGAAGCTGATTGAGATCCTTGAGGATTTGACCGGACTTTTCGAACTGCCCTCTTCTTCTGTCGAGGTCGGCTAGGTTCCTCCGTAGGTTCTGATCCATGGAAGACTTCCGCGTCATGGGATTCCGAAGCCGGAAGTTCTTCCTGTGGGATGTCGGTGGGGGATGATGATGATTTACCCGAAAGGAATTTATCCAATTCCCTTCGGTCGATCGATGTTGGTTTTATCAAAGATAGTTTATGGTCATATAATCATGCTTGTTTGCTCAAGAGCCCGAAGCTCCACTCCTTTAGGGGAATCCTCTCGAGAATGCTTGCCATTTCTTTCACGCGCTCCTCTGGAATGTCCCCAAAGTCTGCAGAAATCCGCTCGGAAGTGGTCCATTCCGGGATAGACGGGATTTCAGGCCCCTTCACGAAAAACCATTCTCTGTGCCACCCCTTGTTGCTCGAAGGGGTATCCATCAAAGATCGCTTCTCGAACTTGGCCTTGGGCTTGGGGGACTGTTTGCTCAGCACCTTAAAGCCCCGTTCCTGAGATTTCCCGGCCGAGAAGAGAGTGAAGAAGGAATCGACTGTTGGGGGTATCCCCAGCTCATAACAGAATGCTATGAAAGCCAAGATGTGGATGTACGAATTCGGGACCAGTTGGGCGAATCCCACTCCGATAAACCCCAGAAGGGTAACGAGGAAGGAGTGGAGAGGGAATCTAACTCCCTTCTCTAAGATGGTTACCGGCACGGCGGTCCACCCATCCGGTCGTTGGTACATCCGTTCGTGTGGTTCCAGAGCTCTCACCGGATGGGTGTCCGGAATCTGGTACCGACTCCTGATGGCACGCAGCTCGATTTCGGTAATGATGGAGGGGATATTGGCATGAGGATATTGTTCTTCACTCTCAAAGAACTCGGAGGGGTTGGGTAGGAGGTTTAAAGAGGTCCCGGCAAGGTTAGCCATGATTTGGGGGTTAGGGTTTGGAACTGACTCAATAGGGTTGTGTGTAGGAGGAGTGATGGAAATCGGAACAGCAAGAATAGGGGTGGAGTTGTCAGAATCTTGGGCCGCCATTGTTACTGAGATCTTGCAGGAGAGAAAGGAATCGGAGAGAAGGAGAAAATACTGTATATCAAATTCAAATTAAGCTGGTAAAGTCGTCAGAATTGGGGAAAATAGGCTTTTATAGCGGTCTTTTCAAAATTTACACGAGAACCGAGGGCGGCGCATTAATTGGAGGTAATGATGTGGGAGAGGAAGGGGTAACGTCCGATTTTGGTTTTAATGGGTTATCCAAGGTGGGCCGGCGCTTGTTGGATCCCTTTTCACTATGGACTCACACTATTTACAGTCTTCCATTAAACGTCCTGTTTAATAAAAGACTGGGGGGCAATGTTGGGCCATAATACTTTTCATACTGGGCCAGGCCGAATGGGCTTGTCCTTTGGTCTATGTCACTTTGGTCATGTTGGGTCAAATGAATTAGGCCCCGCTACTTGACTACACTATTGGGCTTAGTCATTGGGTCAGCCCATTTCATAAGATGTTATTTATCCTATCTTTGACCGGTAATCATCACAAAAGGCAGCAGTTGACTGTTATGTCTGCCACCTTTCTGCATGGCATTAATGAGGATGGGACTCCGATTGCCGGCGGGAGGTAACAGTGGTAGCAGGTAAGAAAATAAGCTGTACACTTTCGGCTGAGATGACCGGGGTGGAGAGGAGGTGTCAGGAGATAGTGGGTGGCACAGTAAACCGGGTCTGGGGAACGTATGGGGCAAGGATCACAAAAGGAAAAGAGGTAACAAAACACTACACACAACATTATCTTGATTCACATTCACTCAGACACTGTTCATTATTTTCCTCCATTGTTAACCTTGTGATCGCCTGTACTGACTCTCACGCCGGAGCTATCCCCCGACGGTCAGGCCGTCAAGCTTTTGGTGTTGACTTGTTGAACTGTGCAGGATCATAGCGTCTTACGTGATTGGGACGTGGGAGAAAATCTTGGCGTTATATATATATATATATATATATATATATATATATATATATATATATATATATATACGGTCCGGATCTTAAGCTTACCTCTTATCTAACATACTTTGCATAACCTCCTTTAGCGCGGATCGGGCGACGTTTCGGTCCGTCGCTATAGGTTCTTTCCGTCGTTATATGTTGTCACTGGCGGATCTACTGAATTTTGAAAAGTTGATTTTTTATTTATTTTTAATTTTATAAAATGTTTAGTGAAAATAAAAAAATTCAGACTAAAGATTATTAAATGTCTCAAATTTCTATTAACACTAACGCTCCACTCTTTTATATTGTTTATTAATTTACATTGAACATGATATTTTTGCGTCTATTGAAATGAGGTTATCATTGCAATAGTTTCTAGCAATGAAGTTTCGAAAAATGTTATTATAAATAATATTTTAACAATATTATTTAATTTTGTAATTTATTTTAAAGGACACGGGAGACGAGGGACCTCACGTTCTTGCACGGGGTCTCTTGTAATAACAATGTTTTAAAAAATTATAAAATATTATTTTATACAAAACATGGGAGGAAGTGTATTCAATTACATAAAACGACCTCGGTTTTATATGATAGCTCACACAATTATTTGCAATGTCTCTCACATTCTTTTTTGCCTTTATTTTATTATATTTTATTTTTTTTATAAATTTTTTGTTTTAAAAAAATTGACCCCACTGAACTAAGGGGCTGTATCCGCCCCTATATGCTGTCCGTCGCTAAAAGTTAAGACGATGATTCTATATATTGCGACGGACCGAACCGTTGTCCGGTCCGTCGCTAAAGGGGGTTTGCAAGGTATGTTAAATAAGGGGTGAGCTTAAGATCCGGACCGTATATATATATATATATATATATATATATATATATATATTATATATATTATTTTTTAATTAAAATTTATATTGCCATAGTTAAGAAGAAATCCTAAATCTACCCTGCTAGTTGGTGCTCTTGATGAATGAATTAAATTTTATTTGGACTCATTTACACTAGGTGGACCGAGTCAATTTAGACCAATTCACAACAAGTACTAGGTGATAAAAAAGTAATAACCTTTTAAACATTACATAAAGAATTTGGACAAGTGTAGGTCTTTTGTCCTTTGAAATTTGGATACTAAAAAGAGCCAGAAGGGTGGGTGTACAGTGAAAGACTGATAGGTATTTTCTTCTTTGAAATGAAAATTTCCAAGCAAGATGCAGGGTAAAACTAGTACATCAATACAAATTGGTGATTAATTCCAACATAAAAAATTCCTTTATAACACTAAAGTTTAGCTTGAAGATATATGATCCAAAATTTTTCATTAAAATAAGTACAATCTTGTAGTAATCACACAATTTATTTATTTTGTTCAACCAACAAGGTTAATAAAAAAAAATTTGTACAAAACAACTCAATATACTCGCTCCATCTGTTTCAAACTATAAGATCATTATTAACATTTAAATATCAGTACGATAAATTTTCAAACTCCTAATTGAGATGATTCATTAGAAATTATGAAAAACGAAATCTTAATATTTTTTAGATAGTTTACAATAGTGGTCTTATATATTTAAATTTTAGAGCATAGGGAATATATATATATATATATATATATATATATATATATATATATATAGCTTTGTATATACATATAGCGAATGGTGAACCGTCGCTATAGCCCAAAAAAACTGCAGCCTACACAGCTGTGTATATACATTTTTCTTATATATATATATACACATATATATTGTATAACTTTTATATATAATTTCATTACTCATTAAACTGTTTTTAACTTAGAATAGCAATCTGTACTGAAATTGTAAACTGTTTAAAATGGTGTCTATGTTAGGAAATTACAAGGTTTGATGGAACTAACAATGCTACAAGACTAAAGAACATCAATACCTAGGTTGCTAGGCAAAGGGCTGCAGAATATTCTAATGATACAAATTTACTAACTATATATATAATGGATATACGTAACAGCTGTAGGTGATAAAAGAAGTTGGATATAGGAAGAATGACAGGCCTAGGATGAAACAAATTTGATAGTGGAAGAGTTTTTATGAATCAAAAATGATTGGGACACTTGCTCCAATAAAAAATTCCTCAAAATTGGCAATAAAATTTGATTTATTACATTAACATAATCTTTTTGCAAATTTGGTTTATTTAGTATTGTAAGATAATTATGTCAGTATTTAAAATATATATTATGCGTCTATCCGATCCTTTTTTATTGGGTGTAACGTCCCATTACGCGTTGTGATATAATATAATATTAATATGCATGCAATACTTAAAAATAATAATTATTGATGACATTTTTAACTTTAATATTGTATCAACAATAACATTACAATATTTGTAATGTGAAGTTATTGCATTAAGCTAACTACACAATTTTCTTGCAGCAAAGGGAGCACACATTAACATTATCGGGTTTGTGATTTATATAAACCGATATCATCCAAATGTTGCGTTTCTAATTTAAATAAGTCGAAAACTTTTTATAAACCAACAAGTATAAAATTTGAAGTGTACTAAACAGTAAACGCTCCATAAGCAGGTAGACGAACAAACACATTATATTTCAAAGTAAATGAAATGAATGATATGCAGCATAGACCTTGAGAAAACAATGACTTCATGTTATACAGTCCCTTAATGATCCTAGAAAGCCTTCTTCTTTTTTTCCCCATATATTACAAAATTTAAAAAAGAATTAAAAACTAAAAAAAAAACAGGCGATGATCACACCATCATGCAGGCTGCAGCAGCAACATTGTTCCAGCAAAGCTCCAAGAGGTGGTACGGACATCACAACTATCAAAGCTACCTAGCCCTATATATATATGAAATCTATACTTCATAAACATCCAACTTCACTAAACAGTATTCAGAACTACCAAGTAATGGCCAAGGCATTGTTGCTTTCTCTACTCTTTCTTGCAGCTTTAGTTCTTAATGCTCACTGCAGTGAAAGGAAGGTAAAACATTTTACTTCAATCTAGTAATTGCAGTTATGTTTTCATTAAAAAGTAGAAACCGCGCGCACCAAGTATGAAGAGTTTGGACTTCAATCTAGCATTTGCAACTTTTGCAGTGTTTGGCACCAAACTCATGCACGTTCATGAGTTAAATAAGTTGTTTCTGGGCAAACAAGTGCATTTGAACTTCTAAATGCACTAAACACACTAACCAAACAAGCCATGCACTAAGAGAATTTGATGTTTTTGTGTAGGTTCATATTGTGTACATGGGACAACAGCCTAAGGGTGATGTTTCCCTTGCATCCGCGCACCATTCCATGCTGAAAAATGCACTCGGAAGGTTTTTTATCCCTAGTACTCTTACTACATAAATAACCAAACTGAGCCGCCAGTTCATACATACGTTTGCCTCTCTAAATCTATTACATTATTTAAAGACTTTATGTTGTGCAATTGCAGCGCATCAGTTGCCAAAGAATCGCTAGTTTACAGTTATGGGAGGAGCTTCAACGGATTTGCAGCCAAGCTGACAAGCGAGGAGGCAACAAGGATTTCAGGTGAAATTATCACAAATTATAGCGAGTATATATAGAGAACATATAGGTTTGTAATTTTCCATTGGTACTTAAAAAGAGAATGTGATGAAATTGCAGGAATGAGAGGAGTCATTTCAGTGTTTCCGAGCCGTATCCTAAAACTGCATACTACAAGGTCTTGGGACTTCACGGGGTTACCTACAAACAAAGTTGGAGGTCCTGAAGAAGGAGATGTCATTATTGGGCTTCTTGACACTGGTAAATATATGAAAATTATCGTCGGTGCTCTGCTTATTGTTCTATTTTACAAGTTTATCAACTCGTGCTATTTTGGAATACAGGAATCTGGCCAGAATCTGAGAGTTTCAATGACAAAGATTTAAGCTCTCCACCAACTAAATGGAAAGGAACATGTCAAGGACCTAATTTCACATGCAACAAGTAAGCATTATATCTCGTGCTAATCGATAGTATGTTATGAATAAAGAATCTGCCATTAAACGGGGAAATAAAAGAGGAAAACGCCCAACTACAATTGCAAGCTAGATCAGAAATGAGGCTGCAGCATTTAGTATAAAGAGATTAATGAAAATGTGCAAGTTCAGTTGCATACCGGCTAAAGATTAATTCTTATTTTCAGTCTTCAAATCTAAAACAAATTCAATGCAGTGCAGAAGTTCAAGTTGCTGCCATATTTTCCATCATTGAAGCTCTTATAGCCTATGATGGGTGCCACCATATTCTGATTAGAGTCTAGGAGAATATAAGCATATAACACATCAAACAAGCAAAAATGCAATGTTACTGCAAAGATTCTAGTCAGGCTTCTCGAATTTCAGTCAAGTAGACAGACTAATGATAAGTTTTATGACATAACAGCAAAATCATTGGAGCACGCTACTACAACAGCGAGGACTATTATGACATTACCGACTTCAAATCCCCGAGAGACGCGGAGGGACATGGAACTCATACTTCTTCAACAGCTGCAGGACGTGAGGTACAAGGAGCGAGTTACTTGGGCTTAGCCGAAGGGCTAGCAAGAGGGGGAGTTCCTGGTGGAAGAATAGCAATGTACAAAGTCTGCTGGTCCTTTGGATGTTCTTCAGCAGATATCCTTGCAGCATTTGACGATGCCATAGCAGATGGTGTGGATATCATATCAGTTTCACTTGGATACGACTTTCCACAGGATTATTTTGAAGACCCCATTGCTATTGGATCTTTCCACGCCATGAAAAACGGAATATTAACCTCAAATTCAGCAGGAAATTCAGGTCCTTACCCAGTGACAGTTTCCAATTATGCACCCTGGACACTGACTGTTGCTGCCAGCACCATCGATAGGAAATTTGTTGCCAATGCAGTGCTCGGTAACGGACAAATTCTCTCAGTAAGTTGAAAACTTCAGTACCTGATTTATAACACAACAATTCATTATAGATATCTAAACTAGTTCCTTGCCAATTCTTATCATACTATTGTCTTCACAATGAAAGGGGCTCTCGATTAATAGCTTTGACCTCAACGGAACTTCATACCCACTAATCTGGGGAGGAGATGCTGCGAACTATACAATTGGTTCGAATCCGCTTATCTCCAGTTTTTGCATAACCGGAGCCATGAGTTCATACATTGTTGAAGGAAAGATTGTCTTTTGTGAAACCCTTTGGGATGGCTCTGGCATTCTATTAGCCAATGGTGTAGGTACTATAATGGCTGATTCATCTATCACTGATTTGTCCTTCAACTACCCATTACCAGCAACTGTAATCAGCACAGAAGATGGTCTCAAAGTTCTGGATTACATTAGAACGTCAGAGTAAGTATTTTCTCGATCCGTTTCCTGCAATTAGTAAGATAGCATCAAAGCAGTTCATATTATCATTTTAACTGAGATAAACCAAACCTTTCAGCAACCCAATAGCGACTATTCTGGTTTCGGAGACTCCAAAGGATATCATGGCCCCTATTGTTGTTTCCTTTTCTTCTAGAGGACCCAACCCAATAAGCCCGGACATTCTTAAGGTGATGAATGATTTTTTGGTTTAAACCGAATGCTTTATTTACTTGTCACTATCGATTCTAACTATGTTTCGTGTCTTGCACAGCCTGATCTCACCGCTCCTGGTGTGGACATTCTTGCTGCCTGGTCTCCGGTGTCACCTCCCTCAATCTACTACGGGGATACCAGGAGTGTTAACTACAACATAATATCTGGCACATCCATGTCTTGCCCACATGTCAGTGGCGCTGCAGCTCATGTGAAGGCTGCCCGCCCAAATTGGTCTCCTGCTGCTATTAAATCTGCCCTCATGACAACGGGTGAGAACTAATAACTAATACTCATTTGCAAATACCCTGCTCAAAAAACTTGAGTCTGAATGTCTAATATTGCTATTTCTCTATGATCAGCTACTATAATGGACCCAAGGAAGCATGAAGACCTGGAATTCGCTTATGGATCTGGACATATTAACCCACTTGCTGCAGTGAACCCGGGGCTTGTCTTTGATGCATCCGAGACAGATTACATAAATTTCCTCTGCAAACAAGGCTACAACACATCCACCCTTAGACTTGTCACTGGGGATGATAGTGTCTGTAATGGCATAACACCGGGACGAGCATGGGATCTCAATTACCCCTCATTCTCACTATACGTTGAAGATGGCGAGCAGGTCATGGGTGTATTTACTAGGACAGTGACCAATGTTGGCGCGCCAAACTCAACTTACTCAGCTAGTTGGTATTCACCTGGTAGCATCGGCATTAGCGTGGAACCTTCTTTCCTGTCATTCGCTGCAGTTGGAGAGACAAAATCTTTCACGGTGAAGGTCACGGGGCCGAAGATTTCACAGCAGCCAATCATGTCAGGTGCTATTACGTGGAGTGATGGAGTTCATTTTGTGAGAACTCCACTTGTGGTGTATAACTATCTCCCTGGTGCTCCTTACAATCTTGAAACAGACCAGCAGAGCTTCTCCATGCCTGCAAAGAAGACAACTTTTGAAGTCTCTTCAATATATCAGAAGAAAGCTGCTTTTGGACACAAATAAATCAGATCAAAGACCAACGGGATGGAAGAAATGTAAACCTATTACTTCCTCCATTAGTTAGAGAATTCCATGTTTTTTACTTTGTGATATTTGGATGGGACCTAAGTCCCAGGCAACAAGTGTCTGAAATAGGTAATTTGTCAACTCTAAAGCGTATTAAGCGAAATAAAACCACAAAGTAATGCTTGCTTCTATGTATGTTTGTGTGCATTAAAATGGTTCTCTAAATATAATTTAGAAATCTTATTATGTTTTTTTTTTTGAGTCATCCGAGAATATGGAAAGGAAAGTGCTCTTAAGTGTGAGAACTTCAATCCCACATTGAAATAAAAACTATAAATGAGTTGGCTATAGAAGGAGATAGGCCTGGGTATTTGAATAATTCCCATGAGAGTGTACCCACAAGTTTGTGCAGATTTAAACTGATAATCCAGAAACTCAAAACTAGTTTTGCACCGGTAGCAGCTGTTTCCTGGTCAGTTGATTATTTGGGAAATGTAATCAAGATGGGATATCCGTAGATCCGGCGAAAGTAGAGGCGATAATTAGTTGGGAACAACCAAAGACACCAACAGATGTGCAAAGTTTTTTAGGTTTCGCAGGATACTACAGGAGATTCATCAATGATTTTTTAAAATTGTCTAGTACCCCGACAAATTTAACAAGGCAGTAAAGTTTGTCTGGTTCCCGAGAACTAAAGCGAAGATCGAGTGAAGTACCAGTGCTATCTTTGCCTAATGATACGGGTGATTTCGTAGTTTACAGCGATGCGTCGCATAAAGGACTTGGGTGTGTTTTGATGCAACACGACAAGGTCATAGCGTATCGTCACGTCAGTTGAAAGATTACAAGAAATAATATTCTACTCATGACTTGGAGTTGACGGCGGTGGTATTTATCTTAAAGATATGGAGACATTATTTGTATGGAGAGAAATGTGAGATTTACCCATACCATAAAAGTCTGAACCTTATGTTCACACAACAAGAGCTGAATATGAGGCAGACGAGGTGATTAGAATTGATCAAAGATTATGATTGCGAGATTCTGTATCACCCAAAAAAAGCCAACATGGTCGTCGACGGCTTAAGCAGAAATGACAGGAGAGGTTAGAAATGTTAACTGCTCAGGAGGAGCTCATTAAAGAAATGGAGAAAATGGAAATTGAGATAAGACATCCAAGGCAGTCGAAAGAAAAATTGTTTAACATGGAGACTCGTCTAGTTTTATTGGAAAGAGTAAAGGAAGCTCAAGATCAAGATAAAGATTGTGGAAAAATAAAGAAACAGGTGACAGAAGGAGAAAACACTAAATTCAAAATAGATAAAGAAGGATTGTTGAGATTCGAAAGAAGAGTGCGGGCACCAGCGGTACCTGAGTTAAAGGACGAAATCTTACGAGAGGCACACAATTCTAATTTCTTAATTCATCCGAGCAGCACGAAGATGTATCAAGATCTTTGGCAACACTTTTGGTGGCCCAATTTGAAAAGAGAGGTGACAGAATATGTCAGTAAATGTCTAACTTGTCAAAGGGTTAAATCAGAGCATCAGAGATCGAGTGGGTTGTTACAACCACTAGAAATTCTGGAGTGGAAATGAGAGCACATAACAATAAATTTTGTTTTGGGGCTTCCGACTACTCAAAAGGGTTATGAAGCAATATGGGTTATTGTGGATCGATTGACAAAGTCAGCTCACTTCTTGGCAATTAAGATCAGATTCAACCTAAATCAATTAGCTAAATTGTATGTTAAAGAGATTGTTGCAAGGCATGGTGTCCTAGTATTGATTGTGTCAGATCGAGATCCGCGATTCATATCGAATTTTTGGAAAAGTTTAGAAGAGCGTATGAGAACACAGTTGAGATTGAGTACGACATATCATCCTCAAACTAATTGTTAGAGTGAAAGAATAATATAGACGCTAGAGGATATGCTGAGAGTATGCGTTATGGATTTTAAGGGTAATTGGGATGATCATCTATCTGTGGTCGAGTTCGCGTATGACAATAGTTATCACATAAGTATAGGAATGCTGCCTTATGAGTCATTGTATGGGAGGAAATGTAGAACCCCATTGTGTTGGGATGAGGTAGGAGAACGTAAATTGTTAGGACCAAAATTGGTTTAGCAAATAGCGGATATTATCCGGGGGATAAGAGCAGGACTGGTAACTGCTCAAGACAGACATAAGAAGTGCATATTTGCATCGACAAAAAAGAGATTTCGACATAGGGTTATTCTTGTTTTTAAAGGTATCTCACTAGAAAGGAAAAATTAGATTCGGGAAGAAAGAAAAATTAAATTCGAGATTCATTAGACCTTTCAAGGTGTTAAAGCGAATACCTGAGGTAGCTTATGAAGTAGCTTTACCTCCAGAATTGGAGCATATTCACTACGTGTTTCATGTGTTGGTATTGCGAATTTATAAACACGACTACAAGCATGTAATAGAATATGAACCTATTCAGGTGGAGAAAAATGTTAACATACGAAGAAATTCTTGTTCAAATAGTTGATAGGAAAGAACAAATTTTACGAAATAAAATAATACCCTTTGAAAAAAGTAATATGGAGAAACCACAATGTTGGTGAAGCTACGTGGGAACTCGAGAAAAGATGAAAAAAAATTATCTCCATCTCTCTGAGTAACGTTGTATTTGAGATTCCGAGGACGAAATCCTTATAAGCGGGGAATAATGCAACACGGAAATTTTGTGTGTTATGTTATTGAAATATAATAAATATTATGTGTTTAATTTTTTTATACTTTATTTTATTTCATTTAAGTGTTCTATTATTGTTTTATATTTAATATTTAGTTGGTTATTTCATTTTAATTATTGTAAAATAAGGAAAAGAATGAATATACATTATTATAATTGTATATTTAAATTAAAAATGAAAAGGAAAGCCAACATAGTTTAGCTTGAAGAAAATTCTGACATAAAGTTATGTCTACAAGAAATGATTAATTGGCGTTTATTTAATTTCATTGGTTAGTTAAATATAGATTTTAAGTATTGAATTTAATTAAATTACATGAGACAACATTTTAAATGATGTGAATAAAGAGTGAATATTGGCCGAAAAGTTATGTGATGAAGTTGATACATTATATTTTATCAACTCATTAAATGAAAAACTAGGTTCCCTAATATTTTTGGGACGAAATTAATATTTTACATTTTATAAACCACATGTGAAAATACTAAGGACCATGTTAATCAACATAGCAGCCATATATGTTAGTAAGCCCAAAACATTGAATTTTGTAATTCAATCTTGTTCCTTAAGCAATTCGGTAGCCCAAATGGGGGAGGAAAAGAACTAAGTTCTACTTGAGTTACACAAATCTGTTAGTTCAGTTAGTTTAACAAGTCAGTTGGGAGCTAGGGACTAAGTAGGGAGGCTGGGACATGATGGATTTCTTAGGGGCTGGGTAGCTTGCTCTGAGAAGTGTCTAGCAGTGACCCTAGGGGTTAAGTAGGGGGCAAGTTTAGGCCACTTGAGAGGTCAGAGGGCTGACGGCAGGGGGTAGAGCTCGGCCATAAAAAGCTAGCTCCTCCACCCCAAGCTAGTTGGAGCCTGTAAAAAGGGTCTTAACTTATTTGTATAGAAAGCCTAAACCAGTAATAAAATACCTTGGTATATGGTCTAAATATATGACCAGATGTTAGGATCAAAGGCTTAAACAAGAAATTCAAAAAAATCAGGAAACTAGCCTAAAAAATCATTTTTGACTACAGTTTTGCAGCAGATAGAGAGAGGAAACTGAGATTTTGGAATTTTTGGTTAAGGCTCAATTTTTGCATCTTAGAAAGGTGAAGTAAAGGGATCTAGGTCTGTTCCAAGTGTTGATAAGATAAGAAATGCAAAGAAGTGAAGTTTGAGTATGTAAATCCTTAGTAATAAGAGGTTTAAAGGGGTCAAAACCATGAGCATCAATAGGAAAGGCAAGGTAATGTTTAAGAGAGTCTTAACTAGGCATAATGCAGGTGTTTACATGAGCACGTGTTGCCAAAAGTTGAGTTTGGCATGTTAGAACCAAAGTTAGACCAATCTGGGTCTGTGAAGAATATCCCAGATTTAGCCTTGTATTGGGTGACCTTGGCTTGCTTCATTAGTATACTAAACCTACAGAAAAATATTTTGTTATATGATCTAAAAACATGCCCAGGTTTGAAAGCCAAAAGACTATCACAAATATTCAGAAAAATCATCAAAGAGGGCATGAAAATCATCTCTACTGCAGTTTCTGCAGTAGAGTTGAAGGTGTTAAACACCCATATTGATCCACTATTTTGAGGAACCTTAAGATATTTTTTCAGTTGACTAAGCCTATGGAAAAATACCATGAAGTAAGTTCTAAATGTTTACACAAACTTGGAATCCTAAAGGTTAACATAAAAAATTATAAAAATCACCAAACAAGGTAACAAAATTCAAACTCTGCTGCAGTTACAGCAGAGTTAAGGTGGTGAACCACCTGTTTTGGCTTACTATTTTGGGAGGTTTCTTTTAGTTGTTTCCATGGACTGAAAATGGAATAAAATTCTACCATGTATGGTCTAAAAGGTTGCCTAAACTTGAAAGTTAAAAGCCTATTAAAAAAATTCATAAAAATCCCCAAAGTACCCTAGAAAATCATATTTTCTGTTTTTAAATCATGATGGGGAAATGGAATTTGATGCTTGGAAACGTCATGACACGACTTAAAAATGATAATTGAAGTGTATAGCGACCAAGAAACTATATAATGTTCTGTTTAGACCAAAACGGGCGTGTTTAATGATAAATATGGGCTAAGAATGTGATGTATACTATGTGATCTTTGATATAATTATGTGAGTATGTCATCAAGTCTATTGCATAAAGTTATACTTGAAAGTATGTGGTAATTATGATTGATGTCTATAATAGTAATAGCTTAGCTTATGTGGCATATGTGAGGTATAGCAGTAGTTACTCAACATGCTAAGGTGTTAATCTAGATGATATCATTACACATCAAAGTAATATAGGAGCTATACTTTAATGTAACTAAAAGGGCCAAAATTATATACATGTAGGCTATTCAGTGACAATATAATATTATTAAGAGTTAAACGACGCGAAAGGCAAGTACTCAAACTAAAGCTTATAATTTCAAGTTATCTAACTTATTGAACTGTAAGCTTTTAAATTCAGTTATTCATATGATATTTAAAGTATGTTAATGTCATTGTTTCGACTAGATAAATGTTGAAAATTCAGTTATATATTCAAATTCATGAGAAGCTCAGGTAATGTTCTCCAAACCATATTGTTGTGGTGTGAATTTCTATATTAATGTTGTGAACGAACAAACTTTTTATAGGGGCATATGATATCAGACGTTATGATTCTGGTGGACACGTATAGTGTCTTTTAGACTATTATGTTGTGAACAATATAGAGTACTTAAGTTGATCCCCTAAAGTATAAGTCTAGAATATATTCAGTTTTTATATATGTTTATATCTGTGGGATGTAGTTTCAGTACTGTCAATTCCAGTACATAGTTCAATGGTCATTTGATCCTACAGCATGCAAAAGTCTGATTTTTAAGCTCAAAATACTCGTAGAACTGTTTTGTTTAGAATGATATAAATTGTAATTTAACTATTATCTGTTTTCAAATCAGTCCATTTCTTAAGCTCACCCTTATTGAGCTCACCCCGAGCTCACCCTGCCTTTTTTTTTAAAAAAAACATAACTAATAAAAAATGTATAATAATTTTTGTATTTGAAAGTTTTTTAAAAAAAAAGTATTTTGGGTGTGATTTGGATACATATAACAAAACAGTGTTATACAGTCTGTACAACACTGTTTTGTTATATGTACCCAAATCACACCCAAAACACTTTTTTTAAAAAACTTTCAATTTCAAAAATTATTATACATTTTTTATTAGTTATATATTTTTATTTTAAAAAAAAAGGCAGGGTGAGCTCGGGGTGAGCTCAATAAGGGTGAGCTTAAGATCCTTGCTCGTTTTCAAATTATGTTATGTTCAACTATTTTATACTTGCTGAGCAAGTTTTTGCTCACCCTTGCGTTGAATATAATGTTTTCAGTTAAAACCGAGAAGGCAGGTACTTCCAGAAAAGATAAAGGAAATGGCAAAGTCGCGGAGTGATATTATTATTAAGCGCTTGTGCTTAAATAAGTTTAGATGTATTGTAATGAATGCTTTAATGCTATATTTAGTATTGACAAAAAGCACTTTTACCCCACTGTGGTTGTAGTATTTTAAGCAATTAGTCACGGTGTTTTAAAAATATTTAATTGACCTACTATGGTTTTTAAAAATATACAATCAAGCCATTCCGTCTAATTTGACTAACAGACGTCTAAAAATATCATACGTGACTTTTTGAAAAAAAAAAAAATATTACGTATATTTGCTGACTGGGCGGGAGGAAGCTTAGTTATCCTACGTGGCTTTTTTCTTTTCCTTTTATCTCTTTTCCAAATAATATATTAAAATTTTTGTATCAATGAGATCTATTACAACATTATATTAATTTCTACAAAAATTAAAATTAAGAAATCATTAATTACGTGGAAAAAAATAATTAAAATAATAATAAAATTAAAATAAATATTTTACATCATTTTCTTTATTTGTATTCTTTTCCTTATTTCTTTTCCTTTCTTTTAATAATTATTTTTTTAAAAAAATTAATACTAATATATATTTTAATGATATAAAAATGGTAAGTACATAATTAACATAAAATAGAAAATTTGATACAATTAGCAAAAATTAGTTAAACAAATGACATAAAATTAAAATTAATTATACAATCATTAAAATGACATAAAATTAAAATTAATTATGCAATCATCAATTCCAAATCCCCTCTTTTCAACTTCATCTTCTTCAATGTCTCATCCAACGCCTCACCGACTGATCGCTTCCTCTTCTTCGATTCTTTCCCCTTATGTTTTCCCCCAATTTCTTGATTTTGAGAATTGTTCGGCTTTCTTTCAAATTTGAGTGATTCTGGTACTTTCTCCTTCCGCTGACGGTGGCGGCCTTGGATATAGTGAATCTCATAGAGCTTTTTATCTTCCATGACCAGCCTATTGCACCGCCATTTTCGGTCGTCGGTTCTGTTGCACCGGATATTTTTCGGCAAAGCCTCTTTCTTCGCCACTAGGTGTTTATTTTTCCCGAAAAGCTTGAAACTTTCTCGGGAAAATTAACAAATTTCTAGCAAAATTGACAAAAATAGATACAGAGGACTGGGGGAATTAGGGTTTTTGGTGGCTGTAAATGTAAAGTTATGTAAATTAAAATTAATGATTGTATAATTAATTTTAATTTTTATGTCATTTGTTTAACTAATTTTTGCTAATTGTATCAAAATTTCTATTTTATGTTAATTATGTACTTACCTTTTTTATATCATTAAAATATATATTAGTATTAATTTTTAAAATAAAAATAATTATTAAAAGAAAGGAAAAGAGATAAGGAAAAGAATACAAATAAAAAAAATGAATTAAAATATTTATTTTAATTTTATTATTATTTTAATTATTTTTTGCCACGTAATTAATGATTTTTTATTTTTAATTTTTGTAGAAATTAATATAATGTTGTAATAGATGTCATTGATACAAAAATTTTGATATATTATTTGGAAAAGAGATAAAAGGAAAAGAAAAAAGCGACGTAGAATAACCAAGCTTCCTCCCGCCCAGTCAGCAAATACACGTAATATTTTTTTTTCAAAAATCCACGTAGGATATTTTTAGACGTCTGTTAGTCAAATTGGACGGAATGACTTGATTGTACATTTTTAAAAACCACAGTGGGTCAATTGAATATTTTTAAAGCACAGTGGCTAATTGCTTAAAACACTACAACCACAGTGAGGTAAAAGTGCTTTTTCTATTTAGTATTATTATTAATTTGTATGAATGATGTAAATGTTTAAAAACCTAGGATTATAAGTTAATGTTGGATTAGAATTATGTAAACTAAGACTGGTTTAAGTTTGTATATGAATTAATGAATGTATATTATCATAGTATAGTGTGCACCAAACCCAAGGTAAAGGTAACTCAGATTTGGGGGCGTCACAACAACCATCTTAAGAAAACTTCAGACTTAGAGAAGGAGTATGAACGACTGAAGATTGAAAAATCGACTATATTTGAAGCTGACAAGAAGAAAATCATCGAGGAATACCAGGAATCGCCTGAATTGACCAACCAAATCATCTCTTAATTCGCCGAAGGTTATCAAAGCCACAAAGAAAGAATGAGGGAGAAGATGCAGGTAGTTGGTCTCGACACCTAGATCCTGGATTCCTCTGATGATGAAGCCGACCCTCCTCAGCAATAATTGTAATATTTTTCCCTTCTCTTTTTTTATACAAATAATCTCCAATGTACAAATATTTGAAATGAATGAAAAAACTATACTTTAGCAAAATTGAATGCTCATTTTCATTAATAACTTGAAATAATTTACAGAGTCATAAAATAAAACAACTTGGCATACATTATTGATAATACTTACTAAGCCTCCCGACATGTCAAGTGTTTTTGACTTTTGAACCATCCCTTGTTCGAAGCTGGTAAGTACATGGCTTCGACACTTCAATAACTTCATAAGGACCTTCCCAATTAGGCATTAATTTTTTGAGCTAGTTTTTGGGGCAACGACGCCTCCACCTCTCAAAGAACTAGATCTCCAACCTCGAATCTCCTTTGTTTAACTCTCTTATTGTAGTGCATGGTTGTCCTCTTTTGGTAGATTACTAGTCTTGCCAAGGCCGACTCCCGAACCTCCTCCAATATATCTAGATTGAGACAAAGATCTTCATCATTATATAGTTCTTTATACTGGCTTACCCGAAGTGAATGAGACCCGATCTTAACAGGAACGAGGGCATCAGTCCCATAAGCCAACCTAAAAGGCGTATCACCTGTTGTCGGTAGAGGAATAGTCCGGTACTCTCACAAAACACTGAGAAACTCCTCGGGCCACCTCCCTTTTGCTTAATCCAACCTTATCTTATTCCCATTGAGCAGAGTTCGATTAGTAACTTTGACCTAACCATTGGACTGAGGATGTGCAACCGTAGTCTTTTTGTGTTGAATACCCAAGTCTCTCAGAAACTCTTCAAACTTGGACCCCCCAAAATGTCTTTCATTGTCCGACACCTGCACCATAGGAATGCCGAATCAAAAAACACAAACTCCTTTAGAAACTTCAAACACTTGTGCTCTATGATAGTCCGAAGTGGTTAAGCCTCCACCCATTTGGTCATAAAATCTATCGCCACAACCACAAAGCTGACATATCCCTTGGCCTTTAGAAATGGGCCCAAAATGTCGAACCCCCAAACAGCAAATGGGATCGGTGATAAGACCGAG
Source organism: Panax notoginseng (assembly GCA_016801055.1). Classification (NCBI taxonomy): domain Eukaryota; kingdom Viridiplantae; phylum Streptophyta; class Magnoliopsida; order Apiales; family Araliaceae; genus Panax; species Panax notoginseng. Next base: position 179,019,931 of record CM029018.1, read on the forward strand.
AACAATTCTTTAGGCGGTTGATGAGGAACAAAACTATTTAGATGGCACTTAGGGCACTTCTTTACATACTATTTAGCCTCTTGGAAGATTATCGGCTAGTAGTAACCTTGCTGAATAACCTTATACGATGAGTAGGTTTTATACCTATGAATTCGACATTATTAAACTTAATTATTGCTATCTTTAATTGTTTTTTAGTATCTTTTTATGTGTTTTATGTTTATTTCTTGTAGGTTGGAGCTGGAGGGACAAATTGGTCATTTGGGAGAAGAAAAAGGTCCAAAATCATTAAAATTAGAGCTGAGTGGCATTTTTGTAAATACGCAGTCCTGGTCAAGCGCCTAGGCGCTTGGAAATGGCCTGGGTTGAGCGCTTAGGCGCTCATGTGCGGCTGAAGAAGGATTTTTCTACTGCTAAATGGGTTTTTGAAGCCAAAAAGGAATCTAAAAGAGGGTGGAGACCAATACAAATAGGAGAAGACTTTAGAAAAGACGTATCACTTAATTTTTCTAGAGAATTGCAAAGAGAACAACGAAGAAAAACACGAAGGAGAATTGCAAGGGTTGAAGACCAAAGAGAGAGTATTGGAGCAATTTTAGAGTTTCTTCTTCTCTTCTCTTGTTTTATCTTTTGTAATTATTTGGGATGTTTGGATTATTAATCTGGATAATGTTTTTCTTTATTATTATTGTGAACTAAATTTTCATTAAGATTGCAACGGAACTTGGTATGCAGTTTAAATTGAACCTTCCCATTGAATGAAAGTTGGTTTTTATTGAATTGTTTACCATATCTTATATTTATTAATTAATTATTTGGCCAACAATTACTGTGATAATCTATATAAAATAGAAAGATGGAGTATAGATTGAGATCTGAATATGATAACATCTGTTCATATAATCTGAATAGGGTTAATATGATTAGCATGTAGGATAGGAATATACCTAAGTGTCTTTTGTATCCATTGAAAGAATTTGTGCGTTAAACCCTAATTAACTTGATTCACATAGGAATATAGTGAGTTGATTAACTGGGGTGTTCCTTGTAATTCTGTGTCTTAAGAATCGGATTTAGGAGGATTTGTTCACGTGTCTTTGGAAGAAATGCGTGAATTTTATAAAGTATTCTTGGATAATGATTCATATTAATTAATTGATTTAAATGGGAAGTAAATTGATTTAAATGAAATATTAAGGGAAGTTGTAATCTTAACCTGTTAAATCTGCAGTTATTCTTGTGAAATTCTGATTTTAATTATTAGTTTTGTTAAGTTTAATTTTCAAATCACAAACAATATTTCGTAGTTTAAAATAGGATAAATTGCATTGGAATTAGAAATTAATAAATATTAGTCTATTTCCTCGTGGGAACGATATCCTTGCTTGCTGAATATTACAATTGAACGCGTATACTTGCGTGTTCAAGTGCTATTAAGAAATAAGGCAACAAGTTTTTGGTGGCGCTGCCGGGGAATTTAATTTAATATTTTTTCATTATTAATTTCAATCAAATTAATCTTAATTTAAACATTATTTTATTTTATTTTATTTCTCACTCTAGTCTAATTCTTTTTCAGGTACCATGGACAACTATGACTATCATTGGCCATATTCGAGAATGACTCGGCCAACGGAGGCAGAGAATTATGGACTCGATGAATTGTCAGCACAATTTGGGACACTTTCGAGGAAGATTAACGCTTCATCAGCATAATTTATTCAAAGTGTAGCGGTAATATGTGAGTATTGCGGAGGAAACCATCCGAGTCATCAATGCGCCATCAGTTTCGAGTTGATACAATATAGTGGCAACTTCGACGATTACCCTAACAATTATGAATATTCCAGTAATTATCATCATGACTGGGAGAATCCGCTAAATATTTCACGGAGCGATGACAATCTAGCACAACCCTTTGGTCCAAGCCAATCATACACTCCTGAATTACCAGTTCAAGCTCCTAATCATGAAGAAGAAAGGATTTTAAACTTGGAGGGACTTATTTCTAAGTTCATGGTTTTGATTGAGGAGCAGACGAATAGTCAGGAGATGTCGATTCAAAATATTGAGAACCAAGTGGGATAACTTTTCAACGCCATTATCAATCGCCCTCAAGGTGAAGTGTCAAGCAACATGGTTCCCGAGACTTATGGATTGCCCACGCTAAATCTGGAAACGGATGTGCCAAAAGAAAATGATGTGGAAAGGGAGGAGACAAGTGGGGAGCATGAAAAGAAGGTCGCCAAAGATCTAGCCTTGAGTTCTAACATAGATGAACCGATTTTGATAGTGTCCCATTTATCTTCTCCACCCAAGTTTAAGGATCCAACTAGATTTGCAATCTCGTGCCAATTGGAAGCCATTTTTTCGATAAAGCTATATATAACATGGAAGCTAGCTTAAAATTGGTGCCATAGTGTGAAGAGAATGGGAAGAGAGATGAAGAACCAGTTGTTCTGGAAAAGCTTCAACGCAAAAATTTGTGCACAGATACAACTCGAAAAATGCCTAGTTATTTGAAGGTTGTAAAAAAGAATCTACCTAAAAAGAACAAGCTCGGTGAATTTGAATCAATAACCCTTACTGATGGGAAACTCTCGGAAGTTACGTTATTACTAATGGATGGAGGGTTTCTCAAATTTCGAAGGAGAATTGGATAGAGAAAGTTGAAGCAGTCGGGCTGAGGACGTTAAACTAAGCGCTCACTGGGAGGCAACCTAGACTTACATTTTATCTCCTTAAATTTTAGTTCATTAATTTTATTTTAGTATTTTATTTCATTTAGCTATATATTTTATCTTAGTTTAGGGTTGTATGTTCAGTTGTAATCTCCTTGCAAATGATAACTGAGAATTGGGTTCATGGCTTGCAGGTTAGAAGGATAAAAGAGGACAAATTTTGGCTAAGGCTGGCCCAAGCGCCTAGGCGCCCAAAACAAGCCTATTCCAAGCGCCTAGGCGCTTAACTGCAGAATGCCCAGACACGCCCAAGCGCCTAGGCGCCCACTCCAAGCCATTTTCAAGCGCCTAGGCGCTCACCATCACCAACAGATTATGTTCCCAAGCGCCTAGGCGCTCCAACCTTCATAATTTCAAGCGCCTAGGCGCTCTACCTGTGCACTTGAAAAAAAATAAAGCCCTAAGTAAGGCAATTCTAATTCAAACCTAATTCTTTTCACTCCTAATTCAAAAGCAACTCCTTCCAAGCCCTTGCACCACAATAACACCAACTCTTGCACTCTCCCAATCAAAATCTAATTCATCTTCTCCAAACCACAATCAAGAAAAAAGCAAGCTAAAGTCAACTTCTTTATCTCCTATTTGGATTCCAACTGCAACAATTCAAAGCAAAGTTCAAGTTTCAAGATTTGCTCTAAACCAAGTTTGGGGGAGGTTCACACAAGGGTCTAAGCCTGCAAGTGATTGGCGCTCCATAACAGTTCCCACTACCTCCACCCTTGTCCGTGTACCCTCCCGACTGACTTAGCTCCTGAGGATGATGCTAATACAGAAGTAGTAGATGATACTGATGAAGAGTAAAGCTTCAATCTTTCAGGGAAGTCATCAATGCTTAATTTCTTATTTTTTTTTATATACAATGAGGACATTGCATATGTTACGTTTGTGGGTGCTTTCTTCTAGTTGCATTGCAGTCATTTAGTCACATTCATTTAGTATTAATTTTGTAGTTTTACATGTAGTTTTCATTCTAATTTCTTTATAAAAAAATTCAAGTATTTGCATGTTTCTAGCTGTTAGATAGTTTAAGTCTGTTTTGGCCAATGATGAGATTGGAATTGAGTAGACAAGTATAGTATTGACTGTTAAGACTTTGATGTGATTTCTTGTCATGATTTGAATCTTTACCTGTTTGAACCTGATATAATAAGGATAGCACGGTAAAAATAACTATGTTGACTGATTGAGTCTAAATTGACACGTAATGGACTTCTTGAGGATAATACTAGTTTGAATGAATGAAAGATATGAAGCGGAGATGACTGAATTTAGACAAAAACTTAAGTTTGGGGGAAAAATTTGGGATATATAAGCTATAAAAAAAAGAAAAAGAAAGAAAAAATAAAAAATTACCGTGGCTAGTCTTGTTTCGGGTTGTTACTTGAGCAAGTACGCCCGAGGTGATTGTCTCTACACCTAGCGCCCTAAGGTCTTTTATGGTCTGGGAGTCGTTGGTTGAAAGCTCGCTAAGGGGTAGCACTGTTAGCCTAATGGAATGAGACATTGCACAGCCATGGTTAAAAAAAAGACAATAAAACGGGAAAATAGCAAAAAGCCCCCATAATGATAAGTAAAGCATAAGTATCCCGGATTGGACTCTTGAATTTGGTGCATGTTTGACTTTAGTTGGATCTAGCTTGTTCGTGAATTTTATGAGTTTACACTGTATGATGCCTTTAAAGAGATCTATTATGTGTTGTATTTAGCATTATATTATTTAGCATTGTTGTTGAGCACACACGCACTATATCAGTAATAACATGGTCATATTTGATGATTGACGAGGAAATTATTGATCTGTCTTGGTATGATGTACTAGCATGTTTATGGTGATTTCTCCGAGGTTTAATGAATAGATTTTGATCTGTTTGACTGCTGGAATTTTAGGCATGTAGATAGCTGCATTTGCATTTAATATTTAGTAATTGCACTGTGTTTTGTTGCTTGGGGACGAGCAATTGGTTAAGTTTGGGGGTATTTGATGAGTATGTTTTTTACCTATGAATCCGATATTATTAAACTTAATTATTGCTATCTTTAATTGTTTTTAGTATCTTTTTATGTGTTTTGTGTTTATTTCTTGTAGGTTAGAGCTGGAGGGATAAATTGGTCATTTGGGAGAAGAAAAAGGTCAAAAATCATTAAAATTAGAGCTTAGTGGCATTTTTATAAATACGCAGTCCTGGTCAAGCGCCTAGGCGCTTGGAAATGGCCTGGGTTGAGCGCCTAGGCGCTCATGTGCGGCTAAAGAATGATTTTTCTACTGCTAAATGGGTTTTTGAAGCCAAAAAGGAATCTAAAAGAGGGTGGAGACCAATACAAATAGGAGAAGACTTTAGAAAAGACGTATCACTTAATTTTTCTAGAGAATTGCAAAGAGAACAACGAAGAAAAACACGAAGAAGAATTGCAAGGGTTGAAGATCAAAGAGAGAGTATTGGAGCTATTTTAGAGTTTCTTCTTCTCTTATCTAGTTTTATCTTTTATAATTATCTGGGATGTTTGGATTATTAATCTGGATAATGTTTTTCTTTATTATTAATATGAACTAAATTTTCATTAAGATTGCAACGGAACTTGGTATGTAGTTTAAATTGAACCTTCCCATTGAATGAAAGTTGGTTTTTATTGAATTGTTTACCATATCTTATGTTTATTGATTAATTGTTTAGCCAACAATTACTGTGATAATCTATATAAAATTGGAAGATGGAGTATAGATTGAGATCTGGATATGATAACATCTGTTCATATAATCTGAATAGGGTTAATATGATTAGCATGTAGGATAGGAATATACCTATATGTCTTTTGTATCCATTGAAAGAATTTGTGCGTTAAGCCCTAACTAACTTGATTCACATAGGAATATAGTGAGTTGATTAACTGAGGTGTTCTTTGTAATTCTGTATCTTAAGGATCGGATTTAGGAGGATTTGTTCACGTGTCTTTGGAAGAAACGCGTGAATTTTATAAAGTATTCTTGGATAATGATTCATATTAATTAATTGATTTAAATGGGAAGTAAATTGGTTTAAATGAAATACTAAGGGAAGTTGTAATCTTAACCTGTTAAATCTGCAGTTATTCTTGTGAAATTCTGCTTTTAATTATTAGTTTTGTTAAGTTTAATTTTCAAATCACAAACAATATTTCGTAGTTTAAAATAGGATTAATTGCATTAGAATTAGTAATTCATAAATATTATTCTATTTCCTCGTGGGAACGATATCCTTGCTTGCTGAATATTACAATTGAACGCGTATACTTGCGTGTTCAAGTGCTATTAAGAAATAAGGCAACAAGTTTTTGGCGCCGCTGCCGAGGAATTTAATTTAATATTTTGTCATTATTAATTTCAATCAAATTAATCTTAATTTAAACATTATTTTATTTTATTTTATTTCTCACTCTAGTCTAATTCTTTTTCAGGTACCATGGACAACTATGACTATCATTGGCCATATTCGAGAATGACTCGGCCAACGGAGGCAGAGAATTATGGACTCGATGAATTGTCAGCACAATTTGGGACACTTTCGAGGAAGATTAACGCTTCATCAGCATAATTTATTCAAAGTGTAGCGGTAATATGTGAGTATTGCGGTGGAAACCATCCGAGTCATCAATGCGCCATCAGTTTCGAGTCGATACAATATAGTGGCAACTTCGACGATTACCCTAATAATTATGAATATTCCAGTAATTATCATCATGACTGGGAGAATCCGCTAAATATTTCATGGAGCGATGACAATCTAGCACAACCCTTTGGTCCAAGCCAATCATACACTCCTGAATTACCAGTTCAAGCTCCTAATCATGAAGAAGAAAGGATTTTAAACTTGGAGGGACTTATTTCTAAGTTCATGGTTTTGATTGAGGAGCAGACGAATAGTCAGGAGATGTCGATTCAAAATATTGAGAACCAAGTGGGATAACTTTTCAACGCCATTATCAATCGCCCTCAAGGTGAAGTGTCAAGCAACATGGTTCCCGAGACTTATGGATTGCCCACGCTAAATCTGGAATCGGATGTGCCAAAAGAAAATGATGTGGAAAGGGAGGAGACAAGTGGGGAGCATGAAAAGAAGGTCGCCAAAGATCTAGCCTTGAGTTCTAACATAGATGAACCGATTTTGATAGTGCCCCATTTATCTTCTCCACCCAAGTTTAAGGATCCAACTAGATTTGCAATCTCGTGCCCAATTGGTAGCCATTTTTTCGATAAAGCTATATATAACATGGAAGCTAGCTTAAAATTGGTGCCATAGTGTGAAGAGAATGGGAAGAGAGATGAAGAACCAGTTGTTCTGGAAAAGCTTCAACGCAAAAATTTGTGCACAGATACAACTCGAAAAATGCCTAGTTATTTGAAGGTTGTAAAAAAGAATCTACCTAAAAAGAACAAGCTCGGTGAATTTGAATCAATAACCCTTACTGATGGGAAACTCTCGGAAGTTACGTTATTACTAATGGATGGAGGGTTTCTCAAATTTCGAAGGAGAATTGGATAGAGAAAGTTGAAGCAGTCGGGCTGAGGACGTTAAACTAAGCGCTCACTGGGAGGCAACCTAGACTTACATTTTATCTCCTTAAATTTTAGTTCATTAATTTTATTTTAGTATTTTATTTCATTTAGCTATATATTTTATCTTAGTTTAGGGTTGTATGTTCAGTTGTAATCTCCTTGCAAATGATAACTGAGAATTGGGTTCATGGCTTGCAGGTTAGAAGGATAAAAGAGGACAAACTTTGGCTAAGGCTGGCCCAAGCGCCTAGGCGCCCAAAACAAGCCTATTCCAAGCGCCTAGGCGCTTAACTGCAGAATGCCCAGACACGCCCAAGCGCCTAGGCGCCCACTCCAAGCCATTTTCAAGTGCCTAGGCGCTCACCATCACCAACAGATTCTGTTCCCAAGCGCCTAGGCGCTCCAACCTTCACAATTTCAAGCGCCTAGGCGCTCTACCTATGCACTTGAAAAAAAATAAAGCCCTAAGTAAGGCAATTCTAATTCAAACCTAATTCTTTTCACTCCTAATTCAAAAGCAACTCCTTCCAAGCCCTTGCACCACAATAACACCAACTCTTGCACTCTCCCAATCAAAATCTAATTCATCTTCTCCAAACCACAATCAAGAAAAAAGCAAGCTAAAGTCAACTTCTTTATCTCCTACTTGGATTCCAACTGCAACAATTCAAAGCAAAGTTCAAGTTTCAAGATTTGCTCTAAACCAAGTTTGGGGGAGGTTCACACAAGGGTCTAAGCCTGCAAGTGATTGGCGCTCCATAACAGTTCCCACTACCTCCACCCTTGTCCGTGTACCCTCCCGACTTACTTAGCTCCTGAGGATGATGCTAATACAGAAGAAGTAGATGATACTGATGAAGAGTAAAGCTTCAATCTTTCAGGGAAGTCATCAGTGCTTAATTTCTTATTTTTTTTATATACAATGAGGACATTGCATATGTTACGTTTGTGGGTGCTTTCTTCTAGTTGCATTGCAGTCATTTAGTCACATTCATTTAGTATTAATTTTGTAGTTTTACATGTAGTTTTCATTCTAATTTCTTTATAAAAAAATTTAAGTATTTGCATGTTTCTAGCTGTTAGATAGTTTAAGTCTGTTTTGGCCAATGATGAGATTGGAATTGAGTAGACAAGTATAGTATTGACTGTTAAGACTTTGATGTGATTTCTTGTCATGATTTGAATCTTTAACTGTTTGAACCTGATATAATAAGGATAGCACGGTAAAAATAACTATGTTGACTGATTGAGTCTAAATTAACACGTAATGGACTTCTTGAGGATAATACTAGTTTGAATGAATGAAAGATATGAAGCGGAGATGACTGAATTTAGACAAAAACTTAAGTTTGGGGGAAAAATTTGGGATATATAAGCTATAAAAAAAAGAAAAAGAAAAAAATATGAAAAATTACCGTGGCTAGTCTTGTTTCGGGGCCTTTGTTACTTGAGCAAGTACGCCCGAGGTGATTGTCTCTACACCTAGCGCCCTAAGGTCTTTTATGGTCTGAGAGTCGTTGGTTGAAAGCTCGCTAAGGGGTAGCACTGTTAGCCTAATGTAATGAGACATTGCACAGTCATGGTTAAAAAAAAAGACAATAAAAAGGGAAAATAGCAAAAAGCCCCCATAATGATAAGTAAAGCATAAGTATTCCGGATTGGACTCTTGAATTTGATGCATGTTTGACTTTAGTTGGATCTAGCTTGTTCGTGAATTTTATGAGTTTACACTGTATGATACCTTTAAAGAGATCTATTATGTGTTGTATTTAGCATTATATTATTTAGCATTGTTGTTGAGCACACACACACTATATCAGTAATAACATGGTAATATTTGATGATTGACTATGAAATTATTGATCTGTCTTGGTATGATGTACTAGCATGTTTATGGTGATTTCTCCGAGGTTTAATGAATAGATTTTGATCTGTTTGACTGCTGGAATTTTAGGCATGTAGATAGCTGCATTTGCATTTAATATTTAGTAATTGCACTGTGTTTTGTTGCTTGGGGACGAGCAATTGGTTAAGTTTGGGGGTATTTGATGAGTAGGTTTTTTACCTATGAATCCGATATTATTAAACTTAATTATTGCTATCTTTAATTGTTTTTAGTGTCTTTTTATGTGTTTTGTGTTTATTTCTTGTAGGTTAGAGCTGGAGGGATAAATTGGTCATTTGGGAGAAGAAAAAGGTCAAAAATCATTAAAATTAGAGCTTAGTGGCATTTTTATAAATACGCAGTCCTGGTCAAGCGCCTAGGCACTTGGAAATGGCCTGGGTTGAGCGCCTAGGCGCTCATGTGCGGCTGAAGAAGGATTTTTCTACTGCTAAATGGGTTTTTGAAGCCAAAAAAGAATCTAAAAGAGGGTGGAGACCAATACAAATAGGAGAAGACTTTAGAAAAGACGTATCACTTAATTTTTCTAGAGAATTGCAAAGAGAACAACGAAGAAAAACACGAACGAGAATTGCAAGGGTTGAAGATCAAAGAGAGAGTATTGGAGCTATTTTAGAGTTTCTTCTTCTCTTCTCTAGTTTTATCTTTTATAATTATCTGGGATGTTTGGATTATTAATCTGGATAATGTTTTTCTTTATTATTAATATGAACTAAATTTTCATTAAGATTGCAACGGAACTTGGTATGTAGTTTAAATTGAACCTTCCCATTGAATGAAAGTTGGTTTTTATTGAATTGTTTACCATATCTTATGTTTATTGATTAATTGTTTAGCCAACAATTACTGTGATAATCTATATAAAATTGGAAGATGGAGTATAGATTGAGATCTGGATATGATAACATCTGTTCATATAATCTGAATAGGGTTAATATGATTAGCATGTAGGATAGGAATATACCTATATGTCTTTTGTATCCATTGAAAGAATTTGTGCGTTAAACCCTAATTAACTTGATTCACATAGGAATATAGTGAGTTGATTAACTGGGGTGTTCTTTGTAATCCTGTGTCTTAAGGATCGGATTTAGGAGGATTTGTTCACGTGTCTTTGGAAGAAACGCGTGAATTTTATAAAGTATTCTTGGATAATGATTCATATTAATTAATTGATTTAAATGGGAAGTAAATTGGTTTAAATGAAATACTAAGGAAAGTTGTAATATTAACCTGTTAAATCTGCAGTTATTCTTGTGAAATTCTGCTTTTAATTATTAGTTTTGTTAAGTTTAATTTTCAAATCACAAACAATATTTCGTAGTTTAAAATAGGATTAATTGCATTAGAATTAGTAATTCATAAATATTAGTCTATTTCCTCGTGGGAACGATATCCTTGCTTGCTGAATATTACAATTGAACGCGTATACTTGCGTGTTCAAGTGCTATTAAGAAATAAGGCAACAAGTTTTTGGCGCCGCTGCCGGGGAATTTAGTTTAATATTTTTTCATTATTAATTTCAATCAAATTAATCTTAATTTAAACATTATTTTATTTTAGTTTATTTCTCACTCTAGTCTAATTCTTTTTCAGGTACCATGGACAACTATGACTATCATTGGCCATATTCGAGAATGACTCGGCCAACGGAGGCAGAGAATTATGGACTCGATGAATTGTCAGCACAATTTGGGACACTTTCGAGGAAGATTAACGCTTCATCAGCATAATTTATTCAAAGTGTAGCGGTAATATGTGAGTATTGCGGTGGAAACCATCCGAGTCATCAATGCGCCATCAGTTTCGAGTCGATACAATATAGTGGCAACTTCGACGATTACCCTAACAATTATGAATATTCCAGTAATTATCATCATGACTGGGAGAATCCGCTAAATATTTCACGGAGCGATGACAATCTAGCACAACCCTTTGGTCCAAGCCAATCATACACTCCTGAATTATCAGTTCAAGCTCCTAATCATGAAGAAGAAAGGATTTTAAACTTGGAGGGACTTATTTCTAAGTTCATGGTTTTGATTGAGGAACAGACGAATAGTCAGGAGATGTCGATTCAAAATCTTGAGAACCAAGTGGGACAACTTTTCAACGCCATTATCAATCGCCCTCAAGGTGAAGTGTCAAGCAACATGGTTCCCGAGACTTATGGATTGCCCACGCTAAATCTGGAATCGGATGTGCCAAAAGAAAAGGATGTGGAAAGGGAGGAGACAAGTGGGGAGCAGGAAAAGAAGGTCGCCAAAGATCTAGCCTTGAGTTCTAACATAGATGAACCAATTTTGATAGTGCCCCATTTATCTTCTCCACCCAAGTTTAAGGATCCAACTAGATTTGCAATCTCGTGCCCAATTGGTAGCCATTTTTTCGATAAAGCTATATATGACATGGAAGCTAGCTTAAAATTGGTGCCATAGTGTGAAGAGAATGGGAAGAGAGATGAAGAACCAGTTGTTCTGGAAAAGCTTCAACGCAAAAATTCGTTCACAGATACAACTCGAAAAATGCCTAGTTATTTGAAGGTTGTAAAAAAGAATCTACCTAAAAAGAACAAGCTCGGTGAATTTGAATCAATAACCCTTACTGATGGGAAACTCTCGGAAGTTACGTTATTACTAATGGATGGAGGGTTTCTCAAATTTCGAAGGAGAATTGGATAGAGAAAGTTGAAGCAGTCGGGCTGAGGACGTTAAACTAAGCGCTCACTGGGAGGCAACCTAGACTTACATTTTATCTCCTTAAATTTTAGTTCATTAATTTTATTTTAGTATTTTATTTCATTTAGCTATATATTTTATCTTAGTTTAGGGTTGTATGTTCAGTTGTAATCTCCTTGCAAATGATAACTGAGAATTGGGTTCATGGCTTGCAGGTTAGAAGGATAAAAGAGGACAAATTTTGGCTAAGGCTGGCCCAAGCGCCTAGGCGCCCAAAACAAGCCTATTCCAAGCACCTAGGCGCTTAACTGCAGAATGCCCAGACACGCCCAAGCGCCTAGGCGCCCACTCCAAGCCATTTTCAAGCGCTTAGGCGCTCACCATCACCATCAGATTCTGTTCCCAAGCACCTAGGCGATCCAACCTTCACAATTTCAAGCGCCTAGGCGCTCTACCTGTGCACTTGAAAAAAAATAAAGCCCTAAGCAAGGCAATTCTAATTCAAACCTATTTCCTTTCACTCCTAATTCAAAAGCAACTCCTTCCAAGCCCTTGCACCACAATAACACCAACTCTTGCACTCTCCCAATCAAAATCTAATTCATCTTCTCCAAACCGCAATCAAGAAAAAAACAAGCTAAAGTCAACTTCTTTATCTCCTACTTGGATTCCAATTGCAACAATTCAAAGCAAAGTTCAAGCTTCAAGATTTGCTCTAAACCAAGTTTGAGGGAGGTTCACATAGGGGTCTAAGCCTGCAAGTGATTGGCGCTCCATAACAGTTCCCACCACCTCCACCCTTGTCCGTGTACCCTCCCGACTGACTTAGCTCCTGAGGATTATGCTAATACAGAAGAAGTAGATGATGCCGATGAAGAGTAAAGCTTCAATCTTTCAGGGAAGTCCTTAGTGCCTAATTTCTTATGTTTTTTTATATACAATGAGGACATTGCATATGTTACGTTTGGGGGTGCTTTCTTCTAGTTGCATTGCAGTCATTTAGTTACATTCATTTAGTATTCATTTTGTAGTTTTTCATGTAGTTTTCATTCTAATTTCTTAAAAAAAAATTCATGTATTTGCATTTTTCCAGCTATTAGATAGTTTAAGTCTGTTTTGGTCAATGATGAGATTGGAATTGAGTAGACAAGTATAGTATTGACTGTTAAGACTTTGATGTGATTTCTTTTCATGATTTGAATCTTTACCTGTTTGAACCTGGTATAATAAGGATAGCACAGTAAAAATAACTATGTTGACTGATTGAGTCTAAATTGACACGTAATGGACTTCTTGAGGATAATACTAGTTTGAATGAATGAAAGATATGAATAGGCGGAGATGACTGAATTTAGACAAAAACTTAAGTTTGGGGGAAAAATTTGGGATATATAAGCTATAAAAAAAAGAAAAAGAAAGAAAAAAATATGATAAATTACCGTGGCTAGTCTTGTTTCGGGGCCTTTGTTACTTGAGCAAGTACGCCCGAGGGGATTGTCTCTACACCTAGTGCCCTAAGGTCTTTTATGGTCTGGGAGTAGTTGGTTGAAAGCTCGCTAAGGGGTAGCACTGTTAGCCTAATGGAATGAGACATTGCACAATCATGGTTAAAAAAAAACTGTAAAACGGGAAAAGAGCAAAAAGCCCCCATAATGATAAGTAAAGCATAAGTATCCCGGATTGGACTCTTGAATTTGATGCATGTTTGACTTTAGTTGGATCTAGCTTGTTCGTGAATTTTGTGAGTTTATACTGTATGATGCCTTTAAAGAGATCTATTATGTGTTGTATTTAGCATTATATTATTTAGTATTGTTGTTGAGCACACACGCGCTATGTCAGTAATAACAGGGTAATATTTGATGATTGACTAGGAAATTATTGATCTGTCTTGGTATGATGTACTAGCATGTTTATGGTGATTTCTCCGAGGTTTAATGAATAGATTTTGATCTGTTTGACTGCTGGAATTTTAGGCATGTAGATAGCTGCATTTGCATTGAATATTTAGTTATTGCATTGTGTTTTGTTGCTTGGGGACAAGAAATTAGTTAAGTTTGGGGATATTTGATGAGTAGGTTTTATACCTATGAATCCGATATTATTAAACTTAATTATTGCTATCTTTACTTGTTTTTTAATATCTTTTTATGCGTTTTGTGTTTATTTCTTGTAGGTTGGAGCTGGAGGGACGAATTGGTCATTTGGGAGAAGAAAAAGGTCAAAATCATTAAAATTAGAGCTGAGTGGCATTTTTGTTAATACGCAGTCCTGGTCAAGAGCCTAGGCGCTTGGAAATGGCCTGGGTTGAGCGCCTAGGCGCTCATGTGCGGCTGAAGAAGGATTTTTCTACTGCTAAATGGGTTTTTGAAGCTAAAAAAAATCTAAAAGAGGGTGGAGACCAATACAAATAGGAGAAGACTTTAGAAAAGACGTATCACTTAATTTTTCTAGAGAATTGCAAAGAGAACAACGAAGAAAAACACGAAGGAGAATTGCAAGGGTTGAAGATCAAAAAGAGAGTATTGGAGCTATTTTAGAGTTTCTTCTTCTCTTCTCTAGTTTTATCTTTTATAATTATCTGGGATGTTTGGATTATTAATCTGGATAATGTTTTTCTTTATTATTAATATGAACTAAATTTTCATTAAGATTGCAACGGAACTTGGTATGTAGTTTAAATTGAACCTTCCCATTGAATGAAAGTTGGTTTTTATTGAATTGTTTATCATATCTTATGTTTATTGATTAATTGTTTGGCCAATAATTACTGTGATAATCTATATAAAATTGGAAGATGGAGTATAGATTGAGATCTGGATATGATAACATCTGTTCATATAATCTGAATAGGGTTAATATGATTAGCATGTAGGATAGGTATATACCTATGTGTCTTTTGTATCCATTGAAAGAATTTGTGCGTTAAACCCTAATTAACTTGATTCACATAGGAATATAGTGAGTTGATTAACTGGGGTGTTCCTTGTAATTCTGTGTCTTAAGGATCAGATTTAGGAGGATTTGTTCACGTGTCTTTGGAAGAAATGCGTGAATTTTATAAAGTATTCTTGGATAATGATTCATATTAATTAATTGATTTAAATGGGTAGTAAATTGGTTTAAATGAAATACTAAGGGAAGTTGTAATCTTAACATGTTAAATCTGCAGTTATTCTTGTGAAATTCTGATTTTAATTATTATTTTTGTTAAGTTTAATTTTCAAATCACAAATAATATTTCGTAGTTTAAAATAGGATTAATTGCATTGGAATTAGTAATTGATAAATATTAGTCTATTTCCTCGTGGGAACGATATCCTTGCTTGCTGAATATTACAATTGAACGTGTATAATTGCGTGTTAAAGTGCTATTAAGAAATAAGGCAACAACGCCAACGCCTTAGCACCCATATGATCACCACAAATCCCCTTATGGACCTCCAGAAGTACATACTCTGTTTCGAATGAAACTAAACACTTCAACAAGGGTGAAGAGAGAGCACGCCAATACAAATCACCATCAATCAGTACGAAGTTCGAACTCATGTACTTTATTTTCTTCACTAACATCCAATCCAATGATAAAACCCAATCACTTAGGTATTCTATGTTGGGTGTAAGTAAACAGTCCGATCTCCCCACCACCAAGACCTCCAAGTATACCGAACCTATGAATAAACTTGACTCCATCGTAGCCAACTTAGACAGGAATCAGCAATAGTATTGTTTGACCAATCCACTCCTTGGAAGGTGTAAAAACTAAAATAATAGATCCGATCCTTGACTTCGGCCAGATATTTAGACATTCTTGACCCCGAGCCTCATACTCCCACGATCATTGCTTAACCACCAACTAAGAGTCACTGAAGATGATCAGCCTATGAACCTCCAAGCTCTTAGCCAATCGTAATCCCAGCAGAATCATCTCATACTCAGCTTCATTATTCGTTGCTTTGAACCTGAAGCGGATAATCTATTGTACCTTGAACCCCTCCCGACTTGTTAAAATTACTCCAGCCCTACTGACATCGGACGTCGAAGACCTATCCACATACAACACCCATAAACTCTGAACCGCCCGAATGTCTAAAATCGAAACCACAAATTTCCCCATCCAATTGGTGGGGTCGGGTTCAGAAAAAGAGCATTTCACCACATACAACGTCCACGCTGTTCAGGGGTAATACTCCAATGAAAACTGTGTCAACTCTATAGCCCAAGTAGCAAGTCGCCTCGACATATTCGAATGGTTTAACACCTTCTTCAAGGACTAATCCTTATACAGCACTATTAACCGACCCTAGAAATAATGCCAAAGTTTTCTACTAGCTGCTATCGGTGCAGAGGCAGACTTCTCCAGGATCGGATAACTGGTTTTCGCATCCTGAAGGGCATGACAAACATAGTAGACGGGGAACTATTTTCTTCCCGCCTCCCAAACTAACACAACTCCAACTGCCAACGATATGGCCGCCAAGTATAGATATAAAGGTTCCGAAGAAACCGACTTCATTAACAGAGGCGCCGAAGACAAGTACCTCTTTATTCCCTGAAAAATATCCTCACACTCTGAAGTCCACTGAAATGTCTTCTTATTCTTTAGCCTCTTCAGAGTGTTAAAAAAGGGCAAACACCTTTCTGCCGACTTAAACGTAAACCTCCTTAATGCTACGATCCGACTTATCAACCGTCGTACATCCTTGACCGTTTGAGGAGACTTCATGTCTAATATCGCCTGAATCTTCTCCGGATTAGCATCAATACCTCGTTTTCTCACCAAATACCTAGGAAATTTTCCTGACCCTAGGCCAAACGTACACTTTGTCGGGTTAAGCAGAATATTGCAATGCCAAATAGTCTGGAAACAGTCTTCTAGATCATCTAAATGCTTCCGAACAGATAAGCTCTTGATGATCATATTGTCTATATATACTTCCATGCTTTGGCCCAACCATTTCCTAAACATATAGTTCATCATCATCTGATAAGTCGCACCGGCATTTAGCAGCCCAAATGTCATCTTCCTATAGGCATAAATTGCCTGATGCGTGATAAAAGTCGTCTTCGGGATATCCTCCTTATGCATCGAAATTTGATTATACCAAAAATGCATCCATGAAATCTGTATACCAAAGCATACCCTGATGTAGCGTCAATTAGTCGGTCGACGTGTGGAAGCGGATAGAAGTCCTTCGGACACGCCTTATTCAAATATGTATAGTTTGTTTCTAATACTTTTCCTTCAAAATAATAATTATTTTTAGAACTTTTTAAAAATAATATTTTATTTTAAATATAAAAAAATTAATTATTTCAAAAAGAATATTTTATTTAAATTATTTTAAGAAAATATTTTATTTTAAAATATTAAATTAAATTATTATTTAAATAATATTTTATTTTACAATATTAAAAATAAAAATTATTTTTAAAAAAGACTTTTTATTTTAAAATATTAAATATAATTATTATTTAAAAAAAATATTTTCTTTTAAAATATTAAAAATAACTTTTTTTAAAATAATTATTTTATTTAAAAATATTAAAAATAAATATTTTATTTTAAAATATTAAAAGGGGTTAGGTCAAACTAGTTCGGGTTGGATCAAAATTTGGTCAAAATGGATCGGGTTAAGGTCAAATCGAGTAGGAGGAACGGAAACGCCAAAAAACATCACTTTAAGAACCTAACTGACAAAAAATAAATTTTAATAATGATTTTAAAAATAAATGACAACTTGAAAGAATAAAAATGATAAAAATGTCATTGAGCCCAAACAATTCTATTCAAGCTATTAGAAAACCTCATTTTCATAATAACTCGATCTTTCACGGATCAATTACATATTCTATTATATTTTTTAAAATAATTACAACAATAGTGCACTCATAAAATATTTACACAATTAGTACACTTTTCATATTTATTTACAATATTAGTGCAATTAGGATTCCTTAATTTAGGTAATTAGTATTGATTTACTTATTAAATTAAGGAATTAATAAGTAAACTCCTCTCCCTCTTCATTTCACTCTCTCAGAAATACAAACTCAGTCTTCATTGTTACACAAATTCTTCCCGCTCTCTCTTCTCCCTCATCCGCCGTCCGCTGCCGTGACGCCGACCCTCTGGTTAGACCTTTCTTTCTGAGACGGTGGTTTAACTTTACGACAGTCTCCGACGCATCTAGCAGCGGCAGAATCAGCTTCGCCTCCGACAGTGTCTGTGCAGTTGGGAAGAGAGCAAATGCAGGCAACAAAAAATACATCAAGGTCACCGGTGTCTACTGAAGAGATTGATCGTCGGCACTATTATTGTCGCCTTCCGCCGCCACCTCCACCTCCTCTGCCGCCTCCACCTACTCCTCTGCCGCTTCCATTATGACTGCCTCCTCCTCTGCCTCCGCCACCTCCGCCTCCATTAACCGTCTCCTGAATTTTTTTTTTCTCATAGTGCAGTTGGTAGCCAAACCTCCATACCGAGGTAACCTATTCAGTTTTATTAGGTTGTCAATTTATTTTGAATGTGATCCAGTTGGTAGCCAAGCTTTCATACCAAGGTAACCTATTCAGTTTTATTAGGTTACCAATTTTATTTTGAATGTGATGCAGTTGGTAGTTAAACCTTCATGCAGTTGGTTGTCAAACCTTCAGACAAAGGTAATCACTTCAGTTTTATTAGGTTACAAATTTATTTTGAATGTGATGCAGTTGATAGTCAAACCTTCATACAAAGGTAACCATTTTAGTTTTTATGGGTAACCAAATCGTTAAAAAAAAATTCAGAACAATAACTCAGGTACTTCCGGAGATTTGCGACGGAAGAGAAGGATGATGAAGGGGAAGAGAGGGCGATGTAACGACGGCGCAACTAAGGACTTCTGGAGATTCGCGGCGGAGGAGGATGATGAAGGGGAAGAGAGAGGAGCGGTGATGAAGATAATGAGCGGTGAGGGATATGAAGATTAGGATGAAGAAGATATTTTTTTGTTTTTTTCTCATTTTATTTTGAATTTAAATTTATTTTTGTTGTTAGATCCCAAATATTTGAATTTGAATTATTAATTATGACAATTACTTCTCCTTGATTTTAGGTTTCCTTATTAATGTGAATTGTACTATTTTTGTAATATGGATCCTAATTACACTCTTTTTATAATTATTTTATACATATATTAATAGTGTAATTATTTTTTAATTATTATATATTTCTGTAAAGAAGCCATCGTTAACGCTGAAAGGGAGCAGTGCAAGACTAGATGACCTTAATAGTGAATTTCTCGAAAAAAAAGGACACGACTCGTTAGACCAAGTAGGCTTAAGTCAGCGACAAATGTCCCAAGTCAAATTCCTGAACCAAAATTATGGCAAACAAAAGTGAAAATCTCAAAAAAAAAATACATGACCCAAAAATTAACTAGTTATTCAAAAATCAAAAGTGAAAATATAGCCAAAATTATTAACTTTTAAAAATTAATATCAAACTCAAAATTGATATAATTCATCAAAAATTCTGAAATGATAAATCTTATACTTATTAATATATATTTTTAGGTAGTTTAAAATATTAATCATTATATTAATTGAAACTAAATATATTTATATCAATTTTAAATTTGAAAATATCTCACATTTATCCACACATATTTTGAAATGGATGAAGTACGTTCTAAGCTCTAAATACCTAGATTCGGCTCCCCTTCATAATTCATTTATCCACACCTCAAAACTTCTTCTTTTGAAACAAAAATATAGAGGTAGAAAAGTTTTGAGCGATTAGATTTTGGATGGGACCGACACATATGTGAAGTTGGGGAGTGGTTAGCATGCATGAAGTTAATTTTAGTCAAATAATCAATACAGTGTCGACACGCAGACTAATAGGTGATCTCTCTATCTGTGTGTCAACACTTCATTGATCAATTAATTAATTTATCATAAAATTAACTTCATGATAACCGGATCCATAAAACTGGGATCAAAACTTTGGAGGGGTCCGGACATATGGCATCTTGATTGAAAGTTGAGTCGACTAAGCTCCCCTCTAGACTCCATCAATCCATACTCCTCTAGATTTTCCATCCTAGCCGCCCATGTGTCCCACCTAAAAATCTTACCACTCAAAATAGACCTGGAAAAATTGGCTCAAGCCCGCGGGCCGGGCCGGCACGACAAAAAGCGGGTTTTGGGCCGCATTTTTTCAGCCAACAAAATCCGGGCTCGGGCCGTTTGGGCTAAGGCCAAAAAAAGTAAAATATTAGGCATAAAACAATCTCGACCTGCGGGCCGGCCCGCCCGTTAAAAAGCAGGTTTTGGGCTTACATTTTTCAGCCCGACAAAGACCCGGCCCGTTTGCCAGGTCTAACTCAAAACTTCCTCTTATAATAGGGAATTGATAATTATAATAATATGAAGTATATGCTTTAAAAAGAATCCCATAATATGAAGTATCTTGTAAAAAATTTACGTTCAAAACAACTCAATATACTCCATTTGTTTCAACCTATAACATTATTATTAACTTTTTAAAATCAATATGATAAATTTTCAAATTCAAAATTGAGATGATTCATTAGAAATTATGAAAAACGAAATCTTAATATTTTTTAGATAGTTTACAATAGTGGTCTTATATATTTAAATTTTAGAACATAGGGATTATATATATATATATATATATATATATATATATATATATATATATATATATATATAGTCTATGGCGTTCACCGTCGCTATAATCCAAAAAAATCGTCGTCATAGGAGACTGAATAGTGTGTATACACATTTTTCCCTTATATATATATATTGTATAACTTTTATATATAATTTCATTACTCATTAAACTGTTTTTAACTTAGAATAGCAATCTGTACTGAAATTTGAAACTGTTTAAAATGGTGTCAATGTTAGGAAATTACAAGGTTTGATGGAACTAACAATGCTACAAGACTAAACATCAATACCTAGGTTGCTAGGCAAAGGGCTGCAGAATATTCTAATGATACAAATTTACTAACTATATATATATATATATATATATATATATATATATATATATATATAATGGATATATGTAACAACTGTAGGTGATAAAAGAAGTTGGATACAGGAAGAATGACAGGCCTAGGATGAAACAAATTTGATAATGGAAGAGTTTTTATGAATCAAAAATGATTGGGACACTTGCTCCAATAAAAAATTCCTCAAAATTGGCCATAAAATTTGATTTATTACATTAACATAATCTTTTTGCAAATTTGGTTTATTTAGTATTGTAAGATAATTATGTCAGTATTTAAAATATATATTATGCGTCTATCCGATCCTTTTTTATTGGGTGTAACGTCCCATTACGCGTTGTGATATAATATAATATTAATATGCATGCAATACTTAAAAATAATAATTATTGATGACATTTTTAACTTTAATATTGTATCAACAATAACATTACAATATTTGTAATGTGAAGTTATTGCATTAAGCTAACTACACAATTTTCTTGCAGCAAAGGGAGCACACATTAACATTATCGGGTTTGTGATTTATATAAAC
This sequence comes from Panax notoginseng, assembly GCA_016801055.1. Classification (NCBI taxonomy): domain Eukaryota; kingdom Viridiplantae; phylum Streptophyta; class Magnoliopsida; order Apiales; family Araliaceae; genus Panax; species Panax notoginseng. The sequence continues at coordinate 179,041,345 of CM029018.1, forward strand.
CGATATCATCCAAATGTTGCGTTTCTAATTTAAATAAGTCGAAAACTTTTTATAAACCAACAAGTATAAAATTTGAAGTGTACTAAACAGTAAACGCTCCATAAGCAGGTAGACGAACAAACACATTATATTTCAAAGTAAATGAAATGAATGATATGCAGCATAGACCTTGAGAAAACAACGACTTCATGTTATACAGTCCCTTAATGATCCTAGAAAGCCTTCTTCTTTTTTTCCCCATATATTACAAAATTTAAAAAAGAATTAAAAACTAAAAAAAAAACAGGCGATGATCACACCATCATGCAGGCTGCAGCAGCAACATTGTTCCAGCAAAGCTCCAAGAGGTGGTACGGACATCACAACTATCAAAGCTACCTAGCCCTATATATATATATGAAATCTATACTTCATAAACATCCAACTTCACTAAACAGTATTCAGAACTACCAAGTAATGGCCAAGGCATTGTTGCTTTCTCTACTCTTTCTTGCAGCTTTAGTTCTTAATGCTCACTGCAGTGAAAGGAAGGTAAAACATTTTACTTCAATCTAGTAATTGCAGTTATGTTTTCATTAAAAAGTAGAAACCGCGCGCACCAAGTATGAAGAGTTTGGACTTCAATCTAGCATTTGCAACTTTTGCAGTGTTTGGCACCAAACTCATGCACGTTCATGAGTTAAATAAGTTGTTTCTGGGCAAACAAGTGCATTTGAACTTCTAAATGCACTAAACACACTAACCAAACAAGCCATGCACTAAGAGAATTTGATGTTTTTGTGTAGGTTCATATTGTGTACATGGGACAACAGCCTAAGGGTGATGTTTCCCTTGCATCCGCGCACCATTCCATGCTGAAAAATGCACTCGGAAGGTTTTTTATCCCTAGTACTCTTACTACATAAATAACCAAACTGAGCCGCCAGTTCATACATACGTTTGCCTCTCTAAATCTATTACATTATTTAAAGACTTTATGTTGTGCAATTGCAGCGCATCAGTTGCCAAAGAATCGCTAGTTTACAGTTATGGGAGGAGCTTCAACGGATTTGCAGCCAAGCTGACAAGCGAGGAGGCAACAAGGATTTCAGGTGAAATTATCACAAATTATAGCGAGTATATATAGAGAACATATAGGTTTGTAATTTTCCATTGGTACTTAAAAAGAGAATGTGATGAAATTGCAGGAATGAGAGGAGTCATTTCAGTGTTTCCGAGCCGTATCCTAAAACTGCATACTACAAGGTCTTGGGACTTCACGGGGTTACCTACAAACAAAGTTGGAGGTCCTGAAGAAGGAGATGTCATTATTGGGCTTCTTGACACTGGTAAATATATGAAAATTATCGTCGGTGCTCTGCTTATTGTTCTATTTTACAAGTTTATCAACTCGTGCTATTTTGGAATACAGGAATCTGGCCAGAATCTGAGAGTTTCAATGACAAAGATTTAAGCTCTCCACCAACTAAATGGAAAGGAACATGTCAAGGACCTAATTTCACATGCAACAAGTAAGCATTATATCTCGTGCTAATCGATAGTATGTTATGAATAAAGAATCTGCCATTAAACGGGGAAATAAAAGAGGAAAACGCCCAACTACAATTGCAAGCTAGATCAGAAATGAGGCTGCAGCATTTAGTATAAAGAGATTAATGAAAATGTGCAAGTTCAGTTACATACCGGCTAAAGATTAATTCTTATTTTCAGTCTTCAAATCTAAAACAAATTCAATGCAGTGCAGAAGTTCAAGTTGCTGCCATATTTTCCATCATTGAAGCTCTTATAGCCTATGATGGGTGCCACCATATTCTGATTAGAGTCTAGGAGAATATAAGCATATAACACATCAAACAAGCAAAAATGCAATGTTACTGCAAAGATTCTAGTCAGGCTTCTCGAATTTCAGTCAAGTAGACAGACTAATGACAAGTTTTATGACATAACAGCAAAATCATTGGAGCACGCTACTACAACAGCGAGGACTATTATGACATTACCGACTTCAAATCCCCGAGAGACGCGGAGGGACATGGAACTCATACTTCTTCAACAGCTGCAGGACGTGAGGTACAAGGAGCGAGTTACTTGGGCTTAGCCGAAGGGCTAGCAAGAGGGGGAGTTCCTGGTGGAAGAATAGCAATGTACAAAGTCTGCTGGTCCTTTGGATGTTCTTCAGCAGATATCCTTGCAGCATTTGACGATGCCATAGCAGATGGTGTGGATATCATATCAGTTTCACTTGGATACGACTTTCCACAGGATTATTTTGAAGACCCCATTGCTATTGGATCTTTCCACGCCATGAAAAACGGAATATTAACCTCAAATTCAGCAGGAAATTCAGGTCCTTACCCAGTGACAGTTTCCAATTATGCACCCTGGACACTGACTGTTGCTGCCAGCACCATCGATAGGAAATTTGTTGCCAATGCAGTGCTCGGTAACGGACAAATTCTCTCAGTAAGTTGAAAACTTCAGTACCTGATTTATAACACAACAATTCATTATAGATATCTAAACTAGTTCCTTGCCAATTCTTATCATACTATTGTCTTCACAATGAAAGGGGCTCTCGATTAATAGTTTTGACCTCAACGGAACTTCATACCCACTAATCTGGGGAGGAGATGCTGCGAACTATACAATTGGTTCGAATCCGCTTATCTCCAGTTTTTGCATAACCGGAGCCATGAGTTCATACATTGTTGAAGGAAAGATTGTCTTTTGTGAAACCCTTTGGGATGGCTCTGGCATTCTATTAGCCAATGGTGTAGGTACTATAATGGCTGATTCATCTATCACTGATTTGTCCTTCAACTACCCATTACCAGCAACTGTAATCAGCACAGAAGATGGTCTCAAAGTTCTGGATTACATTAGAACGTCAGAGTAAGTATTTTCTCGATCCGTTTCCTGCAATTAGTAAGATAGCATCAAAGCAGTTCATATTATCATTTTAACTGAGATAAACCAAACCTTTCAGCAACCCAATAGCGACTATTCTGGTTTCGGAGACTCCAAAGGATATCATGGCCCCTATTGTTGTTTCCTTTTCTTCTAGAGGACCCAACCCAATAAGCCCGGACATTCTTAAGGTGATGAATGATTTTTTGGTTTAAACCGAATGCTTTATTTACTTGTCACTATCGATTCTAACTATGTTTCGTGTCTTGCACAGCCTGATCTCACCGCTCCTGGTGTGGACATTCTTGCTGCCTGGTCTCCGGTGTCACCTCCCTCAATCTACTACGGGGATACCAGGAGTGTTAACTACAACATAATATCTGGCACATCCATGTCTTGCCCACATGTCAGTGGCGCTGCAGCTCATGTGAAGGCTGCCCGCCCAAATTGGTCTCCTGCTGCTATTAAATCTGCCCTCATGACAACGGGTGAGAACTAATAACTAATACTCATTTGCAAATACCCTGCTCAAAAAACTTGAGTCTGAATGTCTAATATTGCTGTTTCTCTATGATCAGCTACTATAATGGACCCAAGGAAGCATGAAGACCTGGAATTCGCTTATGGATCTGGACATATTAACCCACTTGCTGCAGTGAACCCGGGGCTTGTCTTTGATGCATCCGAGACAGATTACATAAATTTCCTCTGCAAACAAGGCTACAACACATCCACCCTTAGACTTGTCACTGGGGATGATAGTGTCTGTAATGGCATAACACCGGGACGAGCATGGGATCTCAATTACCCCTCATTCTCACTATACGTTGAAGATGGCGAGCAGGTCATGGGTGTATTTACTAGGACAGTGACCAATGTTGGCGCGCCAAACTCAACTTACTCAGCTAGTTGGTATTCACCTGGTAGCATCGGCATTAGCGTGGAACCTTCTTTCCTGTCATTCGCTGCAGTTGGAGAGACAAAATCTTTCACGGTGAAGGTCACGGGGCCGAAGATTTCACAGCAGCCAATCATGTCAGGTGCTATTACGTGGAGTGATGGAGTTCATTTTGTGAGAACTCCACTTGTGGTGTATAACTATCTCCCTGGTGCTCCTTACAATCTTGAAACAGACCAGCAGAGCTTCTCCATGCCTGCAAAGAAGACAACTTTTGAAGTCTCTTCAATATATCAGAAGAAAGCTGCTTTTGGACACAAATAAATCAGATCAAAGACCAACGGGATGGAAGAAATGTAAACCTATTACTTCCTCCATTAGTTAGAGAATTCCATGTTTTTTACTTTGTGATATTTGGATGGGACCTAAGTCCCAGGCAACAAGTGTCTGAAATAGGTAATTTGTCAACTCTAAAGCGTATTAAGCGAAATAAAACCACAAAGTAATGCTTGCTTCTATGTATGTTTGTGTGCATTAAAATGGTTCTCTAAATATAATTTAGAAATCTTATTATGTTTTTTTTTTTGAGTCATCCGAGAATATGGAAAGGAAAGTGCTCTTAAGTGTGAGAACTTCAATCCCACATTGAAATAAAAACTATAAATGAGTTGGCTATAGAAGGAGATAGGCCTGGGTATTTGAATAAGAATAATGCTACACACACAAACTATTTTATAAACATTTTACAAACTGCCGATGTGGCATACTCCACCTCAGCATATTGTGTGAGACCGAAGACTACATTGAAACAATTTGTTGATCAATACGCTGAGGTGGAGTATGCCACATCAGCAGTTTGTAAAATATTTGTAAAATAGTTTGTGTCTGTAGCACTACTCTTTGAATAATTCCCATAAGAGTGCATCCACAAGTTTGTGCATATTTAAACTGATAATCCAAAAACTCAGAACTAGTTTTGCACGGTAGCAGCTGTTTCCTGGTCAGTTGATTATTTGGGGCATGCAATCAAAGTGGGATATCGATGGATCTGGCGAAAGTAGAGACGACAATTAGTTGGTAACAACCAAAGACACCAACAGATGTGCGAACTTTTTTAGGTTTCGCAGGATACTACAGGAGATTCATTAATGATTTTTCAAAATTGTCTCGTCCCCCGACAAATTTAACAAGACAGTAAAGTTTGTCTGGTTCCCGGGAACTAAAGCGAAGATCGAGTGAAGTACTAGTGCTACCTTTGCCTGATGATACGGGTGGTTTCGTAGTTTACAGCGATGCGTCGCATAAAGGACTTAGGTGTGTTTTGATGCAACACGACAAGGTCATAGCGTATCGTCACGTCAGTTGAAGGATTACGAGAAATGATATTCTACTCACGACATGAAGTTGACGACAGTGGTATTTATCTTAAAGATATGGAGACATTATTTGTATGGAGAGAAATGTGAGATTTACACATACCATAAAAGTCTGAACCTTATCTTCACACAAAAAGAGCTGAATATGAGGCAGATGAGGTTATGACTCCCCCAAAATAGATATACACAACCCATTTTGAGTTGCCATTTACATGGTACAGAATTCAAATACAACTTAATTATACAACTATCGTGCAAAATACGACAAAACATAGCTTAGAGTTTTAACACGAATATTGTCTCGTAGACAATATCCAAACTCAAATGGAGTCTTCATTAAAACTATTAACACACCATTTTATAAAATAGTGAGGACTACTACAACCACCATCTTGGACCCTCACTCCATTCCCCGACTAATCCCGACTATGTTCTCATTTTCTGAAGAGAACAATGAAAGCAAAGGGTGAGCTCAACTAGCCTAGTACAGAATATTATTACTAAGATAATGCAGAATAAATTATCGTTAGTCTTCAACAGTGTAAAACTGATAGAATACAATAGACAACAAGTTTAACTGCAACGGAACAAGCAATCCATTAGAAGAGTCAAGTAGAGCATGATATCTACTATCTTCTATGATTTAAAAGTTCATCATCAATATTTTATCGCTGTAACACAGCTCAATAAAAAAATCCACATATCGAAATATCCATGCACTACGGGCCAAGGATATTCATTATTATCACCAATGGTCATAATCATGCCAACAACTGTCCATTAATGCACTACGGGCCAATGAGGACTTTTACCACATCATTTGTAACATTACAGGCCATGATTATACCGATACATAATTCATGGTCATAATCATACCAATCAACAGTCCATCTATGCACTACGGGCCAAAGATGACTTTCATCACAATATAAGCATGAGGATGATGACAATGATATAAGAATTCAATTAAGTGAGAGCAATGATAAATTTTAAAGATTTATAAATCAATTTATTCAGAGTTCAAGAATGTCCAAATTATCAACATGATAACTGCTTTGTGGAGTAAAATTCAAGAATAATATTCATGTATCAAAAATAATTTGGACAGAAAAAAAAATTAATTTTTGTCATGAATAGTACCCCGGATGAATAGAACCTGAGTGAATAGTATTTCATGAATAGTACCCCGTGAATAGTACTCCGACATTAAAAGATTAAAATTTAACAAGAATGTTTAGAAAAATATTTTCGTGAAAAGATACTCGATGAAGCGCAAATTTCAAGGATATTCTACTAATTTTAAGGAGTATAGAAGAAATACTTATCAACATGAGTGTAGAATTAGGAATACGAAACGAAATAATATTACTTACATACTACAGAGTATGAAAAAAAATATTATTTCATACGAATATTGAACAAAAATAACATCCCTTACCTTAAAAGGAGAGTATTTCTGACTGGTAGGGCGATGATATTCTTGAAGAAAACTTATACTGTTTTCTACACTCAAAGCTTCCTTAAACTCAAAAGAAATACACTCAATATTATAGAAGAAGAATTCTCTGATTCTGGTGTGATTTTCATTTCTAAACTAAGTATCCTATTTATAGGAGAATGACAGGGTACTATTTAGGAAAAATCACGGACGCACAGTAGGAAGAATTCACGGACGAATTCGTTTAAAATTTTTTGATTTTACTATGTTGCACTATGTAGCACTATGCAAACACTATGCAGTATTATGCAAATAATAAAATATAATATAACTTTCTTCCGACGATTTTGAAAAATGGGTAAGTGGGGGTCCATGTAATAAGCCAAATTTATAATAATTACTTCATAAAATACCCCTCTATTTATCTCAATTCACTTGGCTTCACTATATAAACACATTTTTAATAATATTTATTCATCATTAATATTATAACTCACAATATTAACAACCAGATCATTCCCAGGAAAGAGGGGGCTTTTCGATAAGAATTTTTCCTTATTAGCGCGCAATTAGGTGACCAAATCCCTTTACTCGACATAATTTTCTAGACATTGTCAATAATGCATATAATAATATAAAATATTATGCAGATGATACTGTGATAATAATTGAATCAATAATATGAGATACTATACATCAATTATTGTGGCAATAATTGAATAAAACTGAGTGACTTCTCACGTAAGCATCAATAATCAAAGATATTGTACAATACCGTGTGCTACTATGCAACCACGCGTAATATTGTACTTTTACCACCGGGTATTTCAACAGTTAACGGTAAAAGTTTTGCCGTTATTTTATAAAAAGTTATTTCTGTCATTTTTTAACTCCGACAGTAATTCCGTTGTGGGGTCCACCAACGATTGTGCCGTCGTACGAATAATCCCTGATAAAACGAATATTCCCCGACCAAACGAATATTTTATGACAACTTACTTACTTTGCAAAATTTGTAAATATTACCCACAAGTATAATATTATAAGAAATCCACACTTTATTATTCAAAATAATATTTAGAGAAAATTAAAATTTATTCATAAAAGTTGGGGTCTTACAACCTCCCCTTCTTATAAAATTTTGTCCTTGAAATTGGTGTACGTACCTGGTATGTCGAAGAGGTGAGGATACCTTGTTTTCATTTCAGATTCTAACTCCTAGGTCATTTCCTCAATATCGCGGTTTTTTCACAAAATTTTGACTTGAGGTATAACCTTTAAGCGTAGAATATGTTCCTTCTTATCCAAGATTTTAACAAGTACCTCTTCATATGTTAAATCTTCCGCTATCTCGTCTAGTTCTAATTCAATAATGTGATTAAGGTCTTTCACATATTTACGTAACATAGATATGTAAAAAACGTTATGAACACGAGACATACTTGACGGTAAGGCGAGTGTGATAACCCGAGATTTCGAATAATAAAAAATTTGCGAATAATTTTTTTTTAATTAATATTAATTATCATTTATGTGATAAGTATCGGTGGTACGTGTATCGAGGAAGTAAATTTGTGTATTGACTAATAAAATTAGAGTAGAGTTGTGCTTAACAGCTTTAGAAATCCTAACTCTAATTTCTGGAAAAGGATTCGATAAAAAATATAATTAAAATAATTATATTAATGAGTACGTATTTGTATTGTATAGAATTTTTGATCAATGATTGATCGGATAAGGTTTAAAATTATAAACCCTAATAAGAGATTAGAAACCCTAATCTCAAGATTAGAAACCCTAACGTACCATTGGAAACCCTAATCGAAAGCCGAAAAACCCTAATTTTAAATTCGGGAATCCTAAACCCTAAATTAGGAAATCCTAATCCTAATTGGCAAGCCTAATGTGTGTATTAAACTTAAATATAATTAGAAAACCCTAATTATATTTTTGTTATGTTAATTTCTATTTTACAAACCCTAATTATATTTTAGAAATTTTAATTTTTCTAATTAAAACCCTAATTCGTGGGTTGTAAACCCTAATGACCATTTTGACCCTAATTGCTAAATTGAGCAATTTTAATTAGGAATATTAATCCTAATTAGCAAGATTGAATTTTATGATTAGGAAATATTAATATAATTATTGAGTCCTAATTATAATTTTGGAATATTAATTTTCTATTTTGAAAACTGAAATTCGAAAATTTTGGAAATTAAATTGCAAACCTAAAGGGTTTAAATCCTAAACCCTAAAGGGTTCAAACCCTAACCCAAACCCTAAACCATAAAGGTTTGTACAAATGACAAGAATGCTATTGATTGTATTTTAGAAATGACCAAAATGCCCTTTTATTATATTTTATAAGCTAACTTGTAAAATTTGGTTTAACTTTAGTTGGTCACCAACTATTGTTGACATTGTGGCTTAAAATCTCAGCAATTCAGCAGCAAAAATCGTGTATAACATCAGCCATAGCAACAAGTCATTGTATATATAGGATTTTAAGAGAGAGAAAGTCCATTTATTAGCCATTTTGCTAACTTGCTCTCACCTACTCTCTCTCTCACCAAGACCTCCGAAAATCCATAGTAAATCAGTCACAAATTACCCTCTTAAACACATAGATCTGATTCAAAGATCTAGGATCAAGAATTGAAGCTTAAAGGTATAAACCTAATATTTATTTTTGATCTTTGTTGTAAAGAAATTTTTTTGTTTAAAGTGTTTAAATCAGTGTTAGAAGTTGTTTTTAGTTGGTCTATGTTGATCCATGATGGATCCATAGCATCAAGTGACTTTAAAAAGGTGTTTTTCAAAATCTGTCCAAGAACAGTTAAGGTGTCTGACAAGCAAATGTCAGAGGCCACTGATCTCTGTATGTTTATGTTTTTTCTTGTTTTATGTTTGGTATTGGTAGCCTCGTATGTTGTCTTTAATCTGTAAGTGGTATCAGGGTCATTGGAGGTCTAGATCGGAAGTTATTAACGGTCAAAGTCAGTTGACTGACGTTGACCAGCCGTATTCTGGGAAACCCAAAAATCAAATATCAGCGTCTGACAACTTTTTGTAACGCTTGGATATGACAGACTGTATATGATATGTTGATGTTGGTGTAACCAGGTTATAGTGTGTTGTATGTACTCTAGATCCATGTCTTTAGTGTCTCTAAACAACAAATATAATGGTTGTAATCTCTGGTCAAAGTAGCCCACTTGATAACGCTAACACTTTTCTGGAATTTCCAGAAAGTGTATGAACATGGTTTCTGACCATGGTTGACCGAGTTGAATCTTATGACTATGATGTAGTTGGACTGTCATGTTGATGCATATGTGTTCTTTGACATATATACAGCATTCTTGAACCATAAAATTGGCCAATTCATTACCAGAACATAGAAATAATAGAGCTTGAATGTGCTAACTCGAAGCTGCTGGGTTTCTTGGTTACCCAGAAAACCTAGAAGTTATTCTGACAGTCACTTTGAAGCTTTGGATCTTGATGGTGTTATGTGATATGATCTAGATATTGGTTTTTAGTTGTAGTCTTGTAAAATTACTACAATTGTGATACTTAAGTTTACCCAGAAACGAATTAAACAAAGGATTACAAGCTGGTCAAACGTGCACCCTCGAACACTGACTTGCCAGTGTTCTTGAGGCCAAGAACACCTAAGGCGACAGAAAGCGTCGCTAAAGGGCTATAGCAACGGTTTAATTATTTTTATTTTCTGATTTTTCAGGAAAATGGTTAAAAAAAATAGAAATAAATTCTTAAAATTACCAAAAATGGTTTTAAAAATTATTTTAAATTACGAAAAATAATTTTTGACCAATTAGAATATTTTTCTTTAATATTTATAATTATTTAAATATTAGAGGTATTTAATTTATTTAATTAGTGTATTAAATAAATTAGAGAAAAATAATTTAATATTACGAAAAATCATTTTAAATAAGAATAATGTATTTAAAAATATGTTGAGTTATAAAATATAACTTTTGATAATTTTAGAGAATTTTCATTAATAATTTAATATTAATGATATTAGATTTATTTAATTATTAAATTAAATAAATAAGTTAAAAATGATTTTATTAATTTAAAAATTATTTTAAATAAGAATAAAGTGTTAGAAAATATTTTAAATTATAAAATATAATTTTCAATATTTTTGGAGAATTTTCATTAATAAATTAATATTAATGATATTACATTATTTGTTTATTAAATTAAATAAATGAATTAAAAATGATTTTATTGATTTAAAAATTATTTAAAAATGAGAAAAATATTTTAAAAATATTTTAAGTTATTAACAATAACTTTAATATTTTGACAATGATAACATTAATATTTTTATATTATTAAATATTAATGATAATAAGATTATTTGATAATTAAATCATTTAAAAATGATTTAAGTGTTTGAAAAATTATTATAAATTATAATAATTATTTATAAATTATTAAAAGCTTCCGAAAAATATTATAAACGATATTTGATTTATCTAAAATAATATTGAAGCTTAGAGACCAAGTTTAATTGACAATCAATGTGTTAATTATCGGATAGGGTGACCAGAACACCGAAAATGGACCGAGGTCCAACTAGACCGAAATAGTTTGACTGGATAAGTGTTTATATAGGTTATAAACACTAATGTGGCTATGTGGTAATGTGCTTAGAAAAAGTTTGACTGTAGAATATAGTGTTACGTGTTATGTATGATTGTTCTAATTGTGAGACCGACATTGTTGAATATAGGTCTTACGAACGCAGTTAATTATATTGTGTAGTTGTAATCAACGCGAAAGGCAAGTTTCCTAACTCAACCTTGAGTTATATTCATTTAATTATTTTAATGGTTAATTATTGATAATTAAACCATGTCCAGGGAATTTATTGTTGATTATTCGCAGTTAGTGCATGATTAAAATTCAAATTGAATTACTGAATCGAAAAATATATATATTCGTAGAATTACTGTTGTTGGATATTTATATATGCAGAAACTAATATTGACAGTATAGATAATTCATGTTTATTGTCAAATTATATTGAGAAATGTCTTAGCTAATTATTCTGGCTAGACGAACAATTACGAGAAGAGAAATCAATTGTTATTGATAGATCGATGCCAATTGTTTCGGCTAGATCAATAAGTAGATAGAATTTGAAATCACAGTATTTCGTTGTTAAGTCAAAATCTTAATTCTGAGACTGAGAAGAACAACCTTTTATATAAAGGGAACATTTTAGGTCGTATATTCGACCATTGCGCGCTGTTAAGTATTATGCATAATATAGGGTACAAGGAGTTGGCCGGCTCTAAGTACTTACAGAGGGGTATGATTTAATCTTTATGGTTATCTGATACACCTGGGTATATCAAAGTCCAATCTTTGATAGTTACTCGAGAAGAGAAGTTCTAGATCTAGTGTGATCAGTCAGCATAAATCTGGAAAACATTCCACTTTGCTATTGCGTAGAATTAATTCTTGATTATTCAATAGAATATCGTATAAACTTTGAAAGCGTTGTACTATTTTATTATCAGATTATTGCGTTGCCTAGAATACGAGAAGACTTGTTATTGAATAACGATTTGTTCAGCTATTTCAAAGTTCACCGAACTTTGGTTTCATTCTATCAAAATAGATAGTCTGTTCTTATTGATTCGTATACATTTATTGTATGTCTTAACTTGCGGGGCAAACTAGTTGCTCACCCTTGCTATAAATAAAACATTTCAGCTAGGAACGAAGAGGCCAGCGGGTCAAAGAAGAACAAAGGCAAAGGCAAGATGCTGGAATAGTGTTATGAACATTATTATTATTATGTTGTATTGTAAACCCTTTTTGTTTAGGTAAGGGGTATGTTTATAAATTTAAGGTTAGCAAACCTGGGACTTACGTATTAACAACTTATGTTAATGACTTATGTATTCCTATTTATATATGAATGGGTAGTTAAATGATATTATATTGTGGATCGTGAACACCAAACTCGGGGGTCAGGTAACCCAGATTTGGGGGTGTCACAACGAGTCTATAGGCCACAGTTCCTACTCGATCAAGGATTTCAAATGGGCCAATGAATCGAGGATTGAGCTTTTCTCTCTTTCCAAATCTCGTAACTCCCTTCCATGGAGCAACACGTAACAACACGTGATCTCCAACATTGAATTCCACGTCCCTTCGATGAAGATCAGCATAATTCTTTTTTTGATCTTGTGAGATTTTTATACGTTGCCGGATCATTTGAATCTTTTCTGTTGTTATGCGTACCAATTTCGGTCCCAACAACGTTTCTTCACCCACCTCATCCCAGCATACTAGAGAACGCCACTTTCGTCTATATAACACTCGAACGGAGCCATGTCTATACTTGCTTGATAACTGCTGTTGTAGGAAAATTTTACTAATGGCAATAACTTGTCACAACTTCCTTTGAAGTAAAGGACACAAAGTCTTAATAGATCTTTAAGAGTTTGAATAGTCCTTTTCGACTGCCCGTCCGTTTGAGGATGATATACAGAACTGAATCGTAAATCTGTGCCCATAGCTTTTTGCAAACTAATCCAAAATCGTGAAGTGAATCATAGGTCTCGATCAGAAACTATGGACACTGGCATACCATGCAATCTTATAATCTCATTTATGTATATACGAGTGAGATGTTCAAGTGAATAAGTTTCTCGTATAGGTAAAAAACGAGCAGACTTGGTTAATCTATCAACAATGACCCAAATTGCATTTATGCCTTGAGAAACCTTGGGAAGACCAGTAACGAAATCTATGATAATGTGCTCCCACTTCCCTTCTAGAATTTTAAGTGGTTACAATGGACCTTTTGGTACTTGATGCTTGGCCTTGACACGTTGGCAAGTTAAACACCTTGAGATAAACTCCGCTATCTCTCTCTTCATATTGCTCTACCAAAATGTGTCGAAGATCACGATACATTTTGGTACTCTCTGGATGGATTGCAAACGGTGTGTTGTGTGCCTCCATCATGATTTTATACTTCAAATCAGAGTCATTAAGAACACAAAGTCTGGAGTTGACTCGAAGTATTCTTTCTTCATCGATTCTTGTTTCTGGAATAACATATTCTTGTACTTTCTTCCTCATACGCATCAGCTCCAGGTTTGTAGCTTGAGGAGCTTTAACTTTATCGATTAATGTCGGTTCTACTCGTATATTTGATGTCATTACGTAGGTCCCTGGAGTCTTTAACTCTATCTTCATCCTTTGTAAGTCATACAAAATGGGCCTTTGCGTTGACAATATCGCACTTGTACCCACTAAGATCTTCTACTCAACGCGTCAGCTACCACGTTCGCTTTTCTAAGATGGTATTGAATGGTATGATCATAATCTTTCAACAGCTTAAGCCATCGTCGGTGCCGCATGTTGAGTTCTTTTTGGATGAAAAAATATTTGAGACTTTTATGATCGTTATAGATCTCCACCTTCTACCCATACAGGTAATGCTTCCAGATTTTAAGTGCGAAAACGACAGTTGCTAACTCTAGATCATGAGTAGGATAATTCCTCTCATATTCTTTGAGTTGTCATGAAGCATTGGCTATGACTTTTTCATGTTGCATGAGAACACATCCTAAACCTCTTCCTGAAGTATCACTGTAGATGAAAAATCCCTCCGAACCTGATGGTATTGTCAGAACAGGTGCTGAAATGAGTCTCCTCTTGAGTTCTTAAAAACTCTTCTCACATTTCTCACTCCAACCGAATTTTGTATCTTTTCGAGTCAGCTGAGTTAATGGAGTAGCGATTCGAGAAAATCCTTCCCCAAATCTCCGATAATAACCAGCTAAGCCCAGAAAGTTACGTACTTCGGTTACTGACTTAGGTTGCTCCCAACTTTGAATTGCTTCAATCTTTGTCGGGTCAACAGATATTCTATGATTCAATATCACGTGCCCAAGGAATGCTACTTTCTCAAACCAGAACTCGCATTTCTTTAACTTGGCGTATAGCTTGTTTTCACAAAGCTTTTGGAGTATTAGACTCAAGTGATGCTCATGATCTTCACGGCTTTTGGAGTAAATGAGGATGTCATTAATAAAGACAACCACAAAATGATCCAAATATTCCTTGAATACTCAGTTCATCATGTCCATGAAGGCATCATAAGCATTAGTCAATCCAAAAGAGAGGACTAGGAATTCGTAATGCCTGTACCGAGTTTTGAAAGCAGTCTTTGGAATGTCATCAGTTTTAATCTTTAACTAATGATATCTGGAACGAAGATCGATTTTTGAAAAGAATTTGGCACCTTGCAACTGGTTAAACAGGTCATCAATGCGAGGCAACGGGTACCTATTTTTGATGATTACATGATTCAACTCCTGATAGTCAATGCAAAGTCGCATACTCCCATCTTTCTTCTTTACAAATAGAACATGAGCACCCCAAGGAGACGTACTAGGACGAATGAAATCGATGTCTAATAATTCCTGCAGTTGGGTTTTTAACTCCTGAAGTTCAATAAGAGCCATTCGATATAGGGCTTTGGAAATGGGTTTTGTACTAAGTTTAAGGTCAATGCAAAACTCAATTTCATGCTCTAGGGGTAGGTCAGGAAGTTCTTCAGGGAATGCGTTAGGAAATTTATTAACAATAGAAATATTATTCAAATCTGACGTATTTTTGTTTGAATCCGTGACATGGGCTAAGAAAGCTTGACATCTGTTTTTCAATAAACGAATGGCTTTATGGCTTGATATGATAGTGATTGACTTTAGTGGTTCAGTTGCTTGAATTCGCATAATAGGTTTGTTAGGAATATGAAAGCTAACAACCTTATGAAAATAATCAATTTTAGCATGATAAGTAGTTAACCCATCAATCCATAAAATCACATCAGATGCAAGTATTTTCAAAGAGATAAGATCGATAGGTAACGTGAGGGTGCCGATTTGAATCAAACAAAATTTATAAACAGTGGATGTAATGAAGGTTTCTTCCAATGGAGTTTTAACAGATAAGTCAAAGTCTAATTTCTCTGGAGTCAAATTTAAACGTTGAGCACAAGTAGGAGAAATAAAAGAATGGGTAGAATCGGTATCAAATAAGGTATAGACTTCACAAGAGTTTATGATTAGCTTACCCGTGATAACTTCATTCGGGTTCCTCACTTTTTGGGAGGTCACGACAAACACTCTCCCTTGAACTACCGGCTTTGACTTGTCTGGAACGGCCTTTGGTGTCTCCATCCCAACTGAACTTGACTTCACTACACGGCAAAATCGGGCTAGGTGACTTTCTCTTTCATAATTGTAACACGTTTTGGGTTGATGCGTACAGTTTGGACTGATGTGTTCCTCCCCTCCGCATTTGTAGCATACGACCGGTGGTCGTTCTCCTTCCTTGAAAACAGGTTCTGGTGCTGCTGTCTTTCTTCTCTTCTTGAAATTTCCACTTCTATTATCTTGGCCAGGATTACCACCGAAGTGGTTACCATTTCTAGCATATTGATTTCCTCCACGTTTGTTGTCATCGCTTCAATGACTGCTACCACTGGTATTATCGTTTTGCCGACTGCTATATTTTGGTTGGGCTGACTCATTATCGCGCTCTAATAACTGAGATCTATTCACAACACCTAAATACAAGTAAAGTTTATGAGAAATGAGGTATTGACATATTTTGGATTTCAAACCTCTTAGAAACATTCGCGTCATACGCTCCTCATTATCTACCAAATGGAATGAAAACCGGGATAACTCGGCAAACTTAGCCTCATACTGCGATACGGTCATATTGTTTTGCTCAAGCTTGATGAATTCTACCTCCTTCATGTGACGAATACTTTCAGAAAAGTACTTGTCATTGAACAATTCTTGGAACTTCTCCTAAGACATCTTCAGTGCGGCAAACTGAGTACGTTTTACAGATTTCCACCAATGATCTGCCTCTCCTCGCAACATGAAAGTGGCAAAGGAAATCTTTTGCTCCTCGGAGCATCCTAAGACATCAAATATTTTGGTGATCTGCTTAATCTACGTCTCTGCCTTAAGTGGTTCTGGCTTTCCTAAAAAATACGGTGGTTCCAGCTCCTTGAATTGCTTAGCGGTGACCAGTCGAGAGTTGCTAGTGTTTCCACCTGCATTTTGAACAGGAGTCTCTCTCGCCTGATGTTGCATGAATTGCAAAAAGCTCCTAAACATCCCGTCGTTCATCATTTGGTCGATGTTATTGTTTACATGAGGATTATTGCCTTCGTGATGTACATTATCCTGGTTATTGATCATTACCGACTCAACGGTCTCATGTGCTCCATTGCTTATCTTAATATTTTCAGATGCCATTTTCAAACACTGCCACAAAATAAGGAAGGGTTAATTGACATTCCACATATTTTTCCTATATTCTGACCGACTAATTAAATAACAATTAAGCTTAGGTAGGTCATACTAGCGAAGGATTTACCCGTCTCTCCCCTCCTAGTTCTAGCCTCAAATCTCAGCCAAGGATCATATCCCTAAGCTTTGATACCAACTGTAACGCCCCCAAAATAGGTATACACAACCTATTCTGAGTCACCAAATAGATGGTAAAGAATTCAAATACAACTTAATTATACAACTGTCGTACAAAATACGATAAAATATAGCTGAGAGTTTTAACACGATTATTGTCTCGTAGACAATATCCAAACTCAAATGGAGTCCTCATTACAATTATTAACCACTATTTTATAAAATAGTGAGGACTACTACAGTCACCATCTCGGACTGTCAGTCCATTTTTCGACTAGTCCCGACTATGTTCTCATTTCCTGAAGAGAACAATGAAAGCAAAGGGTGACCTCAACTAGCCCAGTAATGAATATTATGACTAAGATAATGCAGAATAAATTATCATTAGCCTTCAACAATGTAAAATTAATAGAATACAATATACAACAAGTTTAACTGCAGTGGAACAAGCAATCAATTAGAAGAGTCAAGTAGAGAACGATATTTACTATCTTCTATGATTTAAAAGTTTATCATTAATATTTTGTCTTTGTAATACAACTCAATAAATAATCCACATCATCGAATTATCCATGCACTACGGGCCAAGGATATTCGTTAGTATCACATCCACGAATTTTTCATGCACTGCGAGCCAGGGATATTCGTTATTATCACCAATGGTCATGATCATGCCAACAACTATCAATCAATGCACTACGGGCCAATGAGGACTTTTACCACATCATTTGTAACATTACAGGTCATGATTATACCGATACAAAATTCTTGGTCATAATCATACCAATCAACAGTCTAGCTATGCACTACGGGCCAAAGATGACTTTCATCACAATATAAACATGAAGATGATGACAATGATATAAGAATTCAATTAAGTGAGAACAAGGATAAATTTTAAAGATTTATAAATCAATTTATTTAGAGTTCAAGAATGTCCAAATTGCTAACATGATAACTGCTTTGTGGAGTAAAATTCAAGAATAATATTCATGTATCAAAAATAATTTAGACTGAAAAGAAATTAATTTTTGTCATGAATAGTACCCCGGGTGAATAGTATCTCATGAATAGTACTTCGTGACTAGTACCCCCTGAATTAAAAGATTAAAATTTAACAAGAATGTTCAGAAAAATATTTTCGTGAAAAGATACTCGTTGAGGCACAAATTTTAAGGATATTCTACTAATTTCAAGGAGTATAGAAGCAATAGTTATCAACATGAGTGTAGAATTCGGAATACGAATTGAAATAATATTACTTATATACTACAGAGTATGTAAGAAAATATTATTTCATACGAATATTGAACAAAAATAACATCCCTTACCTTAAAAGGAGAGTATTTTTGACTGGTAGGGCGGAGATATTCTTGAAGAAAACTTATACTATTTTCTACACTCAAAGCTTCTTTAAACTCAAAGGAAATACGCTTAATATTATAGAAGAAGAATTCTCTGATTTTGGTGTGATTTTCATTTCTAAACTAAGTATCCTATTTATAGGAGAATGGAAGGGTACTATTTAGGAAAAATCACGGACGCATAGTAGAAAGAATTCACGGACAAATTCGTTTAAAAAATTTTAATTTTACTATGCTGCACTATGTAGTACTATGCAAATAATAAAATATAATATATTCTATATATATATATGAGAATCCATCCATGGCAACCGGTTGCCATGGATACTGTGCCAACAACCTCTTTTCGGACCGTTGATCAACTTATTGGAAGGCTGAGATTGAAATATATTTAATACCAAGCCGTGACAAGCTCTACCGATTTCTATTTAAATAAGAGGGGCCCACATTTCAACATATTGTCAGTATAGTTAAACAAAATGAATATTTAATATTAAAATATTACAACCGTGATAACTTGTACTGGCTTACCCTTAATTTTTTTTACGCATTTCTCAATTATATACCATGACTCAGCAAATTAAAATAGAATTATAGAATAAAAAATTAAAATTAATATTAAAATATTCCGGCTGGTACAGCTAGTACCGGCTTACCCTTTTTTTAATTTTTTTACGCATTTATGCTTTATATGTCATGAGTCATCAAATTAAAATTGAATAAAAAAATCACTTGAAGCCCGGCCGGACCAAGCTGTCACTGTAAGACCCCAACTTATTAATGAATAAAATCAAATTTTCTCCAAATATTATTGTGAATAATAAGGTGTTAATTTGATATAATACTTTGGTTATGGGTGAAATGTGCAAATTTTGTAAAATAAGCAAGTGGTTATAAAATATTCATTTTGTCGGGGAATATTCGTTTGGTCGTGGAATATTCTTGTTGTCGGGAAATATTCGTACGACGGCGCAGTCTTGTGTGGGCCCCATAACAAAAAGCGATTGGATGAAGAAAACGACAAGTATAAGTTGTTTATAAATAACGACGTAGTTGTTACCGTTAATACTGTTGGAATATCCGGTGGTTAAAATACAGTAGCACACGGTATTGCACCAATTATTGATCCTTACGTAAGAAGGCACTACTCAATAATTGTTACAGTAATTACTGTTCAATATTTTATTTTATTGATTCAATAATTGCTACGTTGATATTTTATATTATTGTTGTTTCAATAATTGTTGCTGCACAGTATTTTCTATTATCAGATCAATAATTCATATTATTTGAATAATATTATTAGATAACATTATTGGCAATGTCTAGAAAGTTCTGTCTAAGAAGAGGTTTGGTCATCTAATTGCACGCCAGTAAGGAGAAATCTTTATTAGAAAGCCCCCTCTTTTCTAGGAATGGCCTGGTTGTCATAATTGTGATTCTGTGATATTATTTGTGAATAATTAATTATTGATTTATATGATAAGAAAATATTTTTTTTGTGGATATAAATGAGGGATATATTTTTGTGGTTATAAATGAAGGAATTAATGCTGAGTTGTTTTATCAGTATTTTTATCGGAATGGAGATATTAAAAATCAAACTAGTGTTTTTGAGTTATATTGCGTGAGTTATAATTTTTAATCCGACCATTGGATCGTTGTGCTTTTTGGATATGTTATACATATATAAGTTGAGTATATATTTACAAATTTTGAACCGTTAACGTATGATTTGTTATGAATTTTAAGAGATGACTGGTTCAGAAATTATTGAAGTTTCGGAATTTATCATTTTGGTGGAAAATTCTAGAATTGGTGGGCCCCACTTTTGGTTGGTGAGAAATGTGCTGAAATTTTTATTTAAATGTTGTGGGTGGGAATAGTAGCAGGTAAAGCCATCAGGTTGCATGTGACGCCCCCAAAATTAGGTATACATCACCCATCTTGGGTCGTCAGATACATAGTACAGAATACAAATACAACTTACTAATACAACTGTCGTGACAAAACATAAGCTGTGAGTTTGAATACAAATATTATCTTCTAGAGAGTATTCATACTCAAAAGGAGTCCTCGTTACATTTATTAACACACCATTACATAGAATAGTGAGGACTACTAACTAATACTATCATTCGGACCATCACTCCGTTCCCCGACTTGCCCCAGCTACGTTCTCATTTCCTGAAGAGAACAGTGAAAGAAAGGGTGAGCTCAACTAGCCCAGTAAGAAATATTATGACTAAGATAATGCAGAATAAATTATCATTAGCCTTCAACAATGTTAAACTGATAAAATATAATAGACATCAAGTTTAACTGTAGCGGAACAAGCAATCCATTAAGAGAGTCAAGTATAAAATAAACTCTACTATCTTTTATAATTTAAAAAAATTTTCAACACTATGATCGCTGGGACTCAGCTTAATAAAATAATCCACATCATCGAATCACCCCTGCACTACGGCCAAGGATATTCGTATATTCATTAATGGTCATGATCATGCCAACAACTGTCCATCAATGTACTACGGGCCAATGAGGACTTTTACCACATCATTTGTAACATTACGGTCATGATTACACCGAATAATCCCTGGTCATAATCATACCAAGTCCATCTATGCACTACAGGCCACAGATGACTTTCAACATAATATAAACATGAGGATGATGACAATGATATAAGAATTCAATAAAACAAGTTCAAGAATTAGTTTATCCAGGAATTAATAACGTCCAAATTGTCAACATGATACTGCTTTGTGGAGTAAACTTCAAGACTGATCAGGAGAATATTTTCATGAATAGATACTAGATGAAGCGCAAATATCAAGGATATTCCACTAATTTCATGGAGTATAGAAGTCAAAGTTTTAATCAACTGAGTACAATAAAGAATGGAATAACAAAAGAAATCACCATGCATGCGATAGACCGCACAGACAGGTTATTCCAACAGAATAATAAATAATGGAACCAGGTCCGGCGTAAACGCACAGACAGGATATTCTGACAGAATAATAAATAATGGAACCAGGTCCGGTGTAAAACACACAGACAGGATGTTCCAACAGAATAATAACAAGACGGAACCAGGTCCGGTGTAAAACACACAGACAGGATGTTCCAACAGAATAATAATAAAAACGGAACCAGGTCCGGTGTAAAACACACAGACAGGATGTTCCAACAGAATAATAGAAGAATGTCACCAAGTATAGGGTAGACCGCGTATACAGGTTATTCCAACAGAATAATAAGAAATAAAATAACAACAGTTCTCTTCATGAATAAGAAAGAATAACACCCCTTACCGTTTTAAAGAAGAGCTGAAGTAAGGAAGTAGTTAAGTAGTAGAATACTCTTCTTCTCTCTCTCTATAGTTTCTCTCTATAGTTTCTCTCTCTAGAGTTCAGTGAATTCGTAAGAAATAATGAAGGAATGAGCTGCTATTTATAAAAAAATAGAATGCATAGTAACTAATCCATGAACGGTCCAGATTGATTACTTTAATCTGACGGTCCATATTTAAAGAAAAATCTTTTAAATAAAATAAAATATATTCTATTTATAGAATATCTTTAATAAAGTATTCTGTTTTATATAAAAAGATGTTTCTGTTTTATTACGTTAATAATACGAATAAAACAAAACGTCATTATCGCTAAATAATTCATATTATTAACTGACAATAATGGAATCAAACTGAGTGGCTTCTCACATAAGCATTAATAATCAATACTGTGTGCTACTATGCAACCACACGTATTACTGTACTTTTACTACCGAGTAGTTCAACAGTAACAATGGTAAAACTTCCGCCGTTATTTTTAATAAACTATTTTTGTCATTTTCTCAATCCGACAATAATTCCGTTGTGGGGTCCACCAATGATTGTGTCGTTGTACGAATATTCCCTGTTAAAACGAATATTCCCCGACCAATCGAATATTTTAAAACAACTTGCTTACTTTGCAAAATTTATTAATATTACCCACAACTATAACATTATATCAAATTAACTCCATAGTATTCAAAAATGATATTTATAGAAAATTCATCTTTATTTATAAAAGTTGGGGTCTTACAACCTCCCCTTCTATGAAATTTCGCCCTCGAAATTAGGGTACATACCTGGTATGTCGAAGAGGTAAGGATACCTTAATTTCATTTCAGATTCTAACTCCCAGGTCATTTCCTCAACATCGTGGTTTCTCCACAAAACTTTGACTTGAGGTATAACCTTGGAGCGTAGAATATGTTCCTTCTTATCCAAGATTTGAACATGAACTTCTTCATACGTCAAATCCTCCGCTATTTCGTCCGGTTCTAACTCAATAATGTGGTTCGGGTCTTCCACATATTTGCGTAACATGGATATGTAAAAAACGTTATGAACACGAGACATACTTGGCGGTAAAACGAGTCTATAAGCCACAGTTCCTACTCGATCGAGGATTAAAAATGGACCGATGAATCGAGGATTGAGCTTTCCTCTCTTTCCAAATCTCGTAACTCCTTTCCATGGAGTAACACGTAAGAACACATGATCTCCTACATCAAATTCCACGTCCTTTCGATGAAGATCAGCATAACTCTTTTGTCGATCTTGTGAGGTTTTTATACGTTGTCGGATCGTTTGAATCTTTTCTGTAGTCATACGTACCAACTCCGGTCCCAACAACGTTGCTTCACCCACCTCATCCCAGCATACTGGAGAACGACATTTTCTTCCATACAATGCTTCGAATGGAGCCATGCCAATACTTGCTTGATAACTGTTGTAGGAAAACTCCACCAATGGTAAGAACTTGTCCCAACTTCCCTTGAAGTCAAAGACACAGAGTCTTAATAAATCTTCTAGAGTTTGAATAGTCCTCTCTGATTGTCCGTCCGTCTGAGGATGATATGCCGAACTAAATCGTAAATCTGTGCCCATAGCTTTTTGTAAACTAACCCAAAATCGTGAAGTGAATCTTGGGTCTCGATCAGAAACTATGGATACTGGCATACCATGCAGTCTTACAATCTCGTTTATGTACATACGAGCAAGACGTTCAAGTGTATAAGTTTCTCGTATCGGTAAGAAATGAGCAGACTTGGTCAATCTATCAACAATGACCCAAATCACATCAATACCTTGAGAAACCCTAGGAAGACCGGTAACAAAATCCATGGTAATGTGCTCCCACTTCCATTCTGGAATTTCAAGTGGTTGCAATGGACCTTTTGGTACTTGATGCTCCGCTTTGACTCGTTGACAAGTTAGACACCTTGAGATAAACAGCGCTATCTCTCTCTTCATATTGCTCCACCAAAATGTATGACGAAGATCATGATACATTTTGGTACTTCCAGGATGGATTGCAAACGGTGTGTTGTGCGCCTCCATCATGATTTCATACTTTAAATCAGGGTTGTTAGGAACACAAAGTCTGGAGTTGACTCGAAGTATTCCTTCTTCATCGATTCTTGCTTCCGGCATAGCACCTTCTTGCACTTTCTTCCTTATACGCATCAGCTCCAGGTCTGTAGCTTGAGCAGCTTTAACTTTATCGATTAAAGTCGGTTCTACTCGTATATTCGCCATCATCACATGGGTCCCTGGAGTCTTTAACTCTATCTCCATCCTTTGCAAATCACACAAAATGGGCCTTTGTGTTGACAATATCGCACTCGTACTTGCATATGATCTTCTACTCAATGCGTCAGCTACCACGTTCGCTTTTCCAGGATGGTATTGAATGGTATGATCATAATCTTTCAACAGTTCAAGCCAACGTCGTTGTCGCATGTTGAGTTCCTTTTGAGTGAAGAAATATTTGAGGCTTTTATGATCCGTAAAGATCTCCACTTTCTCCCCATACAAGTAATGCCTCCAAATTTTAAGTGCAAAGACAACAGCTGCCAACTCTAGATCATGAGTAGGATAATTCCTCTCATATTCCTTGAGTTGTCTTGATGCATAGGCTATGACTTTTTCATGTTGCATGAGAACGCATCCCAACCCTTTGCTCGAAGCATCACTGTAGATGACAAATCCCTCCGAGCCAGATGGTATTGTTAGAACAGGTGCTGAAATGAGTCTCCTCTTGAGTTCTTAAAAACTCTGCTCACATTCTTCGCTCCAACCAAACTTTGTATCTTTCCGAGTTAGCTGAGTTAATGGAATAGCGATTCGAGAAAATCCTTCCACGAATCTCCGATAATAACCAGCTAAACCAAGAAAGCTACGTACCTCGGTCACTGATTTAGGTTGCTCCCAGCTTTGAATAGCTTCAATCTTTGCCGGGTCAACCGATATTCCACGACTTGATACTACGTGCCCAAGGAATGCTACCTCTTCCAGCCAGAACTCGCATTTCTTCAACTTGGCATAAAGTTTGTATTCACGAAGCTTTTGGAGTACCAACCTCAAGTGTTGCTCATGATCTTCACGGTTTTTGGAATAAACAAGGATGTCATCGATAAAGACGACCACAAAGTGATCCAAATATTCATTGAATACCCTGTTCATCATATCCATGAAGGCAGCAGGAGCATTAGTCAATCCAAAAGACATAACTAAGAATTCATAATGCCCATACCGAGTTCTAAAGGCAGTCTTTGGAATATCCTCAGTTCTAACCTTCAGCTGATGATATCCAGAACGAAGATCGATCTTTGAAAAGAATTGTGCTCCTTGCAACTGGTCAAACAGGTCATCAATACGTGGCAATGGGTACCTATTTTTGATGGTGACATGATTCAACTCCCGATAATCAATACAAAGTCGCATACTCCCATCTTTCTTCTTCACGAATAGAACAGGAGCACCCCAAGGAGAAGTACTAGGACGAATAAAACCAATGTCTAACAATTCCTGCAGTTGAGTCTTTAACTCCTGAAGTTCAATAGGAGCCATTCGATATGGGGCTTTGAAAATGGGTTTTGTACCGGGTTCAAGGTCGATACAAAATTCAATTTCACGCTCTGGGGGTAGGCCAGGAAGTTCTTCGGGAAATACGTCAGGAAATTTATTAACAACAGAAATATCATTCAAAGCTGACGTATTTTTGTTTAGATCTGTGACATGAGCTAAGAAAGCTTGACATCCGTTTTTTAATAAACGAATAGCTTTATGGCTTGAGATGACAGCGATTGATTTTAATGGTTTGGTTGCTTGAATTCGCATAATAGGTCGATTAGGAATATGAAAGCTAACAACCTTACGAAAACAATCAATTTTTGCATGATGAGTAGTTAACCAATCAATCCCTAGAATCACGTCAAATGCAAGTATTTTTAATGAAATCAGATCGACAGGTAATGTGTGGGTACCAACTTGAACCAAACAAGACTTATAAACCGTGGATGTAATGAAGGTTTCTCCCAATGGAGTTTCAACTGCTAAGTCAAAGTCTAATTTCTCCGGAATCAAATTTAATCGATGAGCGCAAGTAGGAGAAATAAAAGAATGGGTAGAACCGGTATCAAATAAAGTATAGACTTCGTTAGAGTTTATGATAAGCTTACCCGTGATGACCTCATTCGGGTTCCTTGCTCTCTGGGAGTTCACAACAAACGCTCTCCCTTGCACAACCGGTTTTGACTTTTCTGGGACGGCCTTTGGTGCCTCCATCCTAGCTGAATTTGTCTTCGGTAAACGACAAAATCGGGCTAAATGACCTTCTCTTCCACAATTATAACATGCTTTGGACGGCATCGCGCAGTTTGGACTGATGTGCCCCTCCCCTCCGCATTTGAAACATATGATAGGTGGTCGTTCTCCTTCCTTAACGACAGGTGCTGGTGCTGACGTCTTTCCATCATTGTTGAATCTCCTCTTCTTGAAATGCCCATTCTTATTGTTTTGGCCCTGATTACCACCGAAGTGGTTACCATTTCTGGCCTGTTGATTCCCTCCACGCTTGTTGTCACCGCTTCGATGACTGCTCTCACTGGTATTATCATTTTGCCGGCTGCTCTCTTTTGGTTGCGTTGTCTCGTTATCGCGCTCCACCAACTGAGCCCTATTTACAACATCTGAATACAAACACAGTTTATGAGAAACAAGATGTTGACGTATCTCCGGCTTCAAACCTCTTAAAAATATCCGCGTCATTCTTTCTTCATTATCCACCAGGTGGGACGCAAACCGGGATAACTCCGCAAATTTTGCCTCGTACTGCGACACGGTCATATTATTCTGCTCCAATTTGATGAACTCCACCTCCTTCATGTGACGAATACTCTCGGGAAAGTATTTGTCGTTAAACAGCTCTTGGAACTTCTCCCAGGACATCTTCAGTGCGGCAGGTTGAGTACGCTTTATCGATTCCCACCAGTAATCTGCCTCTCCTCGCAACATAAAGGCGGCAAAGGGAACCTTTTGCTCCTCGGAGCAACCCAAGACATCAAATATCTTGGTGATCTGCTTTATCCATGTTTCAGCTACAAGTGGTTTGGGTTCTCCCTTAAACTCCGGTGGTCCCAGCTCCTTAAACTGTTTAGCGGTGACCGCTAGAGAGTTTCCAGTATTTCCACCTACGTTGTGGACAGGAGCCGCTTTCACCTGTTGTTGCATGAATTGCATAAAGCCTCTGAACATTTGATCATTCATCATTTGGTCAGTGTTGTTGTTTGCATGAGGATTGTCACCTTCCTGATGCACATTATCCTGATTATTGATATGTGGTGAATCAACAGTCGCCTGTGCTCCATTGCTATTCTCAACATTCTCAGATGCCATTTTCAGATACTGCCACAAAATAAAAATTAATTGATATGTCATATTTTATCCTTATATTATGACCGACCAATTAAATACCATGCAAATAAACTTAGGTAGGTCATACTAGCGAAGGAATTCCCCGTCTCTCCCCTCCTAGTTCTATTCTCACATCTTAGCCAGGGATCATATCCCTAAGCTCTGATACCAACTGTGACGCCCCCAAAATTAGGTATACATCACCCATCTTGGGTCGTCAGACACATAGTACAGAATACAAATACAACTTAATAATACAACTGTCGTGACAAAACATAAACTGTGAGTTTGAATACAAATATTATCTTCTAGAGAGTATTCATACTCAAAAGGAGTCCTCATTACATTTATTAACACACCATTACATAGAATAGTGAGGACTACTAACTAATACTATCATTCGGACCATCACTCCGTACCCCGACTTGTCCCAGCTACGTTCTCATTTCCTGAAGAGAACAGTGAAAGAAAGGGTGAGCTCAACTAGCCCAGTAAGAAATATTATGACTAAGATAATGCAGAATAAATTATCGTTAGCCTTCAACAATGTTAAACTGATAAAATATAATAGACATCAAGTTTAACAGTAGCGGAACAAGCAATCCATTAAAAGAGTCAAGTAGAAAATAAACTCTACTATCTTTTATGATTTAAAAGATTTTCCAACACTGTGATCGCTGAGACTCAGCTTAATAAAATAATCCACATCATCGAATCACCCCTGCACTACGGCCAAGGATATTCGTATATTCATTAATGGTCATGATCATGCCAACAACTGTCCATCAATGCACTACGGGCCAATGAGGACTTTTACCACATCATTTGTAACATTACGGTCATGATTACACCGAATAATCCCTGGTCATAATCATACCAAGTCCATCTATGCACTACAGGCCACAGATGACTTTCAACATTTTATAAACATGAGGATGATGACAATGATATAAGAATTCAATAAAACAAGTTCAAGAATTAATTTATCCAGGAATTAACAACGTCCAAATTGTCAACATGATACTGCTTTGTGGAGTAAAATTCAAGAATGATCAGGAGAATATTTTCATGAATAGATACTAGATGAAGCGCAAATATCAAGGATATTCCACTAATTTCATGGAGTATAGAAGTCAAAGTTTTAATCAACTGAGTACAATAAAGAATGGAATAACAAAAGAAATCACCATGCATGCGATAGACCGCACAGACAGGTTATTCCAACAGAATAATAAATAATGGAACCAGGTCCGGCGTAAACGCACAGACAGGATATTCCGACAGAATAATAAATAATGGAACCAGGTCCGGTGTAAAACACACAGACAGGATGTTCCAACAGAATAATAACAAGACGGAACCAGGTCCGGTGTAAAACACACAGACAGGATGTTCCAACAGAATAATAATAAAAACGGAACCAGGTCCGGTGTAAAACACACAGACAGGATGTTCCAACAGAATAATAGAAGAATGTCACCAAGTATAGGGTAGACCGCGTATACAGGTTATTCCAACAGAATAATAAGAAATAAAATAACAACAGTTCTCTTCATGAATAAGAAAGAATAACACCCCTTACCGTTTTAAAGAAGAGCTGAAGTAAGGAAGTAGTTAAGTAGCAGAATACTCTTCTTCTCTCTCTCTATAGTTTCTCTCTATAGTTTCTCTCTCTAGAGTTCAGTGAATTCGTAAGAAATAATGAAGGAATGAGCTGCTATTTATAGAAAAATAGAATGCTTAGTAACTAATCCATGAACGGTCCAGATTGATTACTTTAATCTGACGGTCCATATTTAAAAAAAAATCTTTTAAATAAAATATAATATATTCTATTTATAGAATAACTTTAATAAAGTATTCTGTTTTATATAAAAAGATGTTTCTGTTTTATTACGTTAATAATACGAATAAAACAAAACGTCATTATCGCTAAATAATTCATATTATTAACTGACAATAATGGAATCAAACTGAGTGGCTTCTCACATAAGCATTAATAATCAATACCGTGTGCTACTATGCAACCACACGTATTACTGTACTTTTACTACCGAGTAGTTCAACAGTAACAATGGTAAAACTTCCGCCGTTATTTTTAATAAACTATTTTTGTCGTTTTCTCAATCCGACAATAATTCCGTTGTGGGGTCCACCAATGATTGTGTCGTTGTACGAATATTCCCTGTTAAAACGAATATTCCCCGACCAATCGAATATTTTAAAACAACTTGCTTACTTTATAAAATTTATAAATATTACCCACAACTATAACATTATATCAAATTAACTCCATAATATTCAAAAATGATATTTATAAAAAATTCATCTTTATTTATAAAAGTTGGGTCTTACATTGCAGGTCAAGTCTACTTCGGCGTGCTAATATTTTTCTATAAATAGAGGGCTAAGTTAGAATTGAAAATCACACCAGAATTTATAAGTTTTCTCTCTTTCTCTCTCTATATTCTCGAGCGTATTTTGATACTTTGAGAGTTGCTATTCAGCACAAGTTTCATTCAGCCTCATATACGATATTCTGATCAGAAGTACTGTTCGTTTGAGGTAAGGGATATTATTTTCTTCTTAAATGATATTATTTTCTTTAATATCATTATGCTGAAATATTGAAATGAACTTTTTATCAAATTTGGAACTTTTTGTGTCGGGGTTACTATTCACGTATACAGCACTATTCACGAATACGACACTATTCACCGAAAAATAAATTTTTTTTTGTCCAAGATGTCTATTATGGTTACTATCTTTGATTGTATCCATGTTTTGATCTTTATTTTTAAATTCTCCTTCACAATTGGTTATTATGGAGTATTATTGCACTTGAATAAACTATAATACGAATTCCTAATATTTGTCCTTCTGTCTCATTGGATTCGTTTTCTTTAAGATAATTTTTCATCATCCTCAGTCCTAAATGATGATATTACTGAATATCTTTGGCCTGTAGTGCAAAGATGAATGATTAGCTGATGAATATCTTTGGCCTGTAGTGCAAAGATGAACAGGTGTTGAGATGAACATGACCGACTGGTATTACAAATGAATATCTTTGGCCTGTAGTGCAAAGATGAATATTTGATTAAAGTTGGTTATTGATTGATGTTACAGGGATAAAATATCGTTGATGGACTTTTAAATCTTAGAAGATATTAGAATTCATTCTCTACTTGACTCTTCTAATGGTTTGCCATTTCCGCTGCAGTTGTTGATCTAAAACTTGTTGTCTATTATATTTTATCAGATTTTCCCCTGTTGAAGACTAATGATAAGTTGTTGTTTATTATCTTAGTCATAATATTCTTTACTGGGCTAGTTGAGCTCACCCTTTTCCTTTTTGTTCCATTTTTCTCAGGAGGCGAGAATATAGCGAAAACTAGTCGGGGTGTGGAGTGATGTTTCCAGTCAGTTGTGTTAGCAGTCCTCACTATTTTGTAAAATAGTATTTTAATAATTGTAATGAGGACTTATTTGAGTGTTGATATTGTCTAGAAGACAATATTTGTATTTAAACTCACAGTATTTGTGTTGTCGTATTTTGCACGACAATTATTATAATAAAGTTGTATTTGTTTCTGTACCATGTATTTGTCGACTCAGAATGGGTGATGTATACCTATTTTGGGGGCGTCACAGTTGGTATCAAAGCTTAGGAATATGGTCTCTGGCGAAGATCGGGGAATATAATTAGGAGGGGAGAGACGAGTAAATGTAAGACCCCGAATTTTATGAAATAAAAGTATTCAATTTTTCTTATAATTACTATTTAGTAAATGGTTAAATTGATAAATGTTAAAGTTAAGGGTGATATATGAATTTTTTTTCAAAATACACAAGTGGTTATAAAATATTCATTGTTGTTGGGGAATATTCGTTTGGTCGTGGAATATTCTTTCTATAGGAGAATATTCGTACGACGGCGCAGCCATTTATGGTCCCCATAACAGAATAACTGTCGGATGAAGAAAACGACAAATTTGAGTTTTTATAAATAACGGCGTAGTTGTTACCGTTAACACTGTTGAAATACCTGGTGGTTAAAATACAGTAATACGCGTAGTTACACAGTAGCACACGATATTGCACAGTAGCACACGATATTGCACAATATTTTTTTCAATTATTGATTCTTACGTGAGAAGGCACTACTCAATAATTGTTACAGTAATTACTGTTCAATATTTTATTTTATTGAATCAATAATTGCTGCGTTGATATTTTATATTATTGTTGTTTCAATAATTATTGCTGCACTGTATTTTCCATTATCAGATCAATAATTCATATTATTTGAATAATATTATTAGATAGCATTATTGACAATGCCTAGAAAGTTCTGTCTAAGGAGAGGTTTGGTCATCTAATTGCGCGCCAGTAAGAAAAAATTCTTATTGGAAAGCCCCATCTTTCCTGGGAACTGCCTGGTTGTCATTATTGTGATTCTGTAATATTATTTGTGAATAATTAATTATTGATCTATATAATAATGAAATATTTATTTGATGTGGATATAAATGATAGATTTATTTATGTGGTTATAAATGAAGGAATTAATGTTGAGGTATTTTATCAGTATTTTATCGGAATGGAGGTATTAAAAATCAGGGTTTTTAAGATATTTTGCGGGGGTTATAATTTTTAATCCGATCGTTGAATCATGATAATTTTTGGATATGTTATACATATATAAGTTGAGTATATGTCCACAAATTTTGAACCGTTAAAAATGAACGTATGATTTATTATGAATTTTACGAGATGAATGGTTCAGAAATTATTGAATTTTTGGAGTTAATCATTTTGGTGGAAAATTCTAGAATTAGTGGGCCCCACTCTTAGTTGGTGAAGAAATGTGCTGAGATTTTTATTCAAATGTGGTGGGTGGGAATAGTAGTAGGTAAAGCCATCAGGTTGCAGGTTAAGTCTGCTTCGGCGTGCTAACATTTTCCTATAAATATAGGGCTAGGTTAGAATTGAAAATCACACCAGAAACATAAGCTTTCTCTCTTTCTCTCTCTATATTATGAATCATATTTTGTGAGTATTTAGATACTTGATGAGTTGCTATTCATCAGTGCAAGTTTCCTTCAGCTTTTATATCCGATATCCGGTCAGAAGTGTTGCTATTTTGAGGTAAGGGATAGTAAGGGATTTTAAGCGTTGTTATGATTTTCAGTTTCGTAATTTTTCTGAACTTCAAAAATTCTGGAAAAATTTGAAATGATATTTTGATGAGTTTTATTGATTGTGTCCAAAAATGGTGATTTTTGGATGTATAGATTAAGAGTTATGAATTTTACGGGGAAAGACTATTTTAAAAGTAACCGCTTATAACTACTTGTGGTTAACTCCAAAATTGATGAAATTTTTATTGGAAGTATATCTATATAATATCAGTGTACTCTGTGAATTTCAGAATTTTTGGATAAAAGTACAATTTATGATAAATGTCTAAATATTCGACGGTTTTGGCCATATGAAAAATAGTAAATGAGTTTTAAAAATTCTGAGAAAAATATATGTTCAATATGGGACTATATTCTGCTAAATCCCAAAAAAGAAATATTTTTGGAACTAATTTGGTATTTTTCATGAAAATAGACTAGTTATGAGTAAATGAATTAAATATGTTATGTGAAGTAAGAAAATTAGAAAAGAGGATTTTATGGCTTGAGAATCCTATATGAGGTATATGCAGATTTTTTATGAGGGTTTTGGTTATTAGTAATGAAATTTTATGAGTTTGGCATTTTAGGATGATTAAATGCATTATTTAGTAAAGTGTAAACAATTAAAATAAATTGTTTATAAATTTAAGAAATATTATTCTTTCAATATCATTATACTGAAATATTGGTATGGATTTTATTGTGGAATTTCTAACTTCTTTTGTCGAGTTTACTATTCACGAGTTACTATTCACGAGTTACTATTTATGAGTTACTATTATATATGACATTTTTTATAACCCTGATGTTGAATATCTCTTTCACTTGAGTGTAAAGATGGGTAAATTATTGGTATAATCGTGACTGAGGAATATCTTTGGCCAGTAGTGCAAAGATGAATTGTTGACTGGTATGATCATGACCATTGAATTTATAATTTAATATCTTTAGCTTAAGTGCAAAGGTGAATTGATCAACATGGTTATAATTATTGTTTATATAATTCTGAATTGATTATATATTTCTTTGAGATATTAATATATTTGGCCTGTTGTGCAAAGATGAACTGTTGTTGAATATCTTTGGCCTGTAGTGCAAAGATGAATTATTGATGAATATCTTTGGCCTGTAGTGCAAAGATGAACTGTTGTTGAATATCTTTGGCCTATAGTGCAAAGATGGTCTGTTGATGAATATCTTTGGCCTGTAGTGCAAAAATGAACTGTTGTTGAATATCTTTGGCCGTAGTGCAAAGATGGATTTATTAGTATGATTATGAACAGGAACTGTGATTTGGTATAACAATGATCTTTGATGTTTCAGGTAATGACAAGTGATGAAAATTATCTTTGTCCTGAATGAGAAGAGAAATTTAGAACTATAAATATGATTATGAGTCATTCACATGAATGTGGACAGGAATTGTTGATTGATGTTACAGGGATAAAATATTATTGGTGGACATTTAACATGGAGAAGATAATAGACTTTATAGTCTATTTGACTCTTCTAATGGATTGCTCGTTCCGCTGCAACTATGGTTGAAAATTTTTATCATCTACCATATGTTCTAAATCTCTGATTTATTACTGATGAAGACTATTGATAATTTATTTATCTTTAGTCATGATATTCTTTACTGGGCTAGTTGTGCTCACCCTTCTGTTCACAATTCCTTTCAGGTAATAAGAGTGTAGCTGGGTCGAGCGGGGGTAACAGGGGAATAGAACGGTGGTCATCATTTAGGAGTTATATTTGGTGAATCATCTTGGGTGAAGCGAACCCAACGTTGGAAGGGTCTTTTGCCACTATCGTACAAGATGTCTAACGACATACAACCTCGTGTCATCATAAGACAAGATTGTGCTCATCCACTTGCTGAGTATATTTACGAGCACTACCTATATAATCTTGGTGTTTGTTTGAAGTATAATTCTCAATTAGAGACAGTGGAGATAATGATAAGTAAAGAGAAGACTCACCATTGGGAAGAATATGATAGTAATCTTCTCGTTTTTCTTTGGGGTATAGTGGGTCAACTAAGGATAGTTCTGTGGTCATATGATATCTATCACAACCTAGAAGCATGGCCTCCCATGTACGAAGGTTTCCTTGAGCACTTCCCAAAGATTCTAGTTTCTAAAATAGTTTTTGACTGTACCTTTATGTAAGGTACCTTTGTGAGGTGCTGATACATGATGGTGTCAAATGTCACATTTGGTATATATTTGTATCCAAACTCACAGCATATGTGTTGTTGTATTTTGCACGACAATTATTGTAATAAAGTTGTAGTTATTTTCTGTACCATGTATTTGACGACTCAGAATGGGTTGGTTGGAATGGACCTATTTTGGGGGCGTCACAGGTGGTGTCAGAGCTTAGGGATATGATCTTTGGCGGAGATCGGGAAATATAACTAGGAGGGGAGAGATGAGTAAATCCTTCGCTAGTGTGTCCTACCTAAGCTTATTTGTTGGTTAGTCATAATATCGGGATATTATGTGATATGTTAATTTGTTCAATTAACCCTTATTTTGAAGCTGTATTCTAGAATGATATCTGAAATACAGGAGATGAGCAATGGAAAAATCATGATGACAGGGAAGATAGAATCTGAAATGAAAGCAAGGTATTCTCAACTCTTCGAAATACCAGGTACGTAAATTTCGGGGACGAAATTTTATAAGGAGGGGAGATTGTAAGACCCCGAATTTTATGAAATAAAAGTATTCAATTTTTCTTATAATTACTATTCAGTAAATGGTTAAATTGATAAATGTTAAAGTTAAGGGTGATATATGAATTTTTTTTCAAAATACACAAGTGGCTATAAAATATTCATTGTTGTCGAGAAATATTCGTTTGGTCGTGGAATATTCTTTCTGTAGGGGAATATTCGTACGACGGCGCATCCATTTGTGGTCCCTATAATAGAATAACTGTCGGATGAAGAAAACGACAAATTTCAGTTTTTATAAATAACGGCGTAGTTGTTACCGTTAACACTGTTGGAATACCTGGTGGTTAAAATACAGTAATACGCGTAGTTGCACAGTAGCACACGGTATTGCACAGTATTTTTTTCAATTATTGATTCTTACGTGAGAAGGCACTACTCAATAATTGTTACAGTAATTACTGTTCAATATTTTATTTTATTGAATCAATAATTGCTGCGTTGATATTTTATATTATTGTTGTTTCAATAATTATTGCTGCACGTATTTTCCATTATCAGATCAATAATTCATATTATTTGAATAATATTATTAGATAGCATTATTGGCAATGCCTAGAAAGTTCTGTCTAAGGAGAGGTTTGGTCATCTAATTGCGCGCCAGTAAGAAAAAATTCTTATTGGAAAGCCCCCTCTTTCTTGGGAACTGCCTGGTTGTCATTATTGTGATTCTGTAATATTATTTTTGAATAATTAATTATTGATCTATATGATAATGAAATATTTATTTGATGTGGATATAAATGATGGATTTATTTATGTGGTTATAAATGAAGGAATTAATGTTGAGGTATTTTATCAGTATTTTATCGGAATTGAGGTATTAAAAATCAGGATTTTTAAGATATTTTGCGGGGGTTATAATTTTTAATCTGACCGTTGAATCGTGGTAATTTTTAGATATGTTATACATATATAAGTTGAGTATATGTCCACAAATTTTAAATCGTTAAAAATGAACGTATGATTTATTATGAATTTTACGAGATGACTGGTTCAGAAAATATTGAATTTTCGGAGTTAATCATTTTGGTGGAAAATTCTAGAATTGGTGGGCCCCACTCTTGGTTGGTGAAGAAATGTGTTGAGATTTTTATTCAAATATGGTGGGTGGGAATAGTAGCAGGTAAAGCCATCAGGTTGCAGGTTAAGTCTGCTTCGGCGTGCTAATATTTTCCTATAAATAGAGGGCTAAGTTAGAATTGAAAATCACACCAGAAACATAAGCTTTCTCTCTTTCTCTCTCTATATTATGAATCATATTTTGTGAGTATTTAGATACTTGGTGAGTTGCTATTCATCAGTGTAAGTTTTCTTCAGCTTTATATCCGATATCCGGTCAGAAGTGCTGCTATTTTGAGGTAAGGGATAGTAAGGGATTTTAAGGGTTGTTATGATTTTCAGTTTCGTAATTTTTCTGAACTTCAAAAATTTTGGAAAAATTTGAAATGATATTTTGATGAGTTTTATTGATTGTGTCCAAAAATAGTGATTTTTAGATGTATAGATTAAGAGTTATGAATTTTACGGGGAAAGACTATTTTAAAAGTTACCGCTTATAACTACTTGTGGTTAACTCCAAAATTGATGAAATTTTTATTGGAAGTATATCTATATAATATCAGTGTACTCTTTGAATTTCAGAATTTTTGGATAAAAGTACAATTTATGATAAATGTCTAAATATTCGGCGGTTTTGAACATATGAAAAATAGTAAATGAGCTTTAAAAATTCTGAGAAAAATATATGTTCAATATGAGACTATATTCTGCTAAATCCCAAAAAAGAAATATTTTTGGAATTGATTTGGTATTTTTCATGAAAATGGACTAGTTATGAGTAAATGAATTAAATATGTTATGTGAAGTAAGAAAATTGGAAAAGAGGATTTTATGTCTTGAGAATCCTATATGAGGTATATGAAGATTTTTGATGAGGGTTTGGTTATTGGTAATGAAATTTTATGAGTTTGGCATTTTAGGATGATTAAATGTATTATTTAGTAAAGTGTAAATAATTAAAATAAATTGTTTATAAATTTAAGAAATATTATTCTTTCAATATCATTATACCAAAATATTGGTATGGATTTTATTGTAGAATTTCTACCTTCTTGTGTCGGGTTTACTATTCACGAGTTACTATTTATGAGTTACTATTATATATGACATTTTTTATAACCCTGATGTTGAATTTCTCTTTCACTTGAGTGTAAAGATGGGTAAATTATTAGTATGATCGTGACTGAGAAATATCTTTGGCCAGTAGTGCAAAGATGAATTGTTGACTGGTATGATCATGACCATTGAATTTATAATTGAATATCTTTAGCTTAAGTGCAAAGGTGAATTGATCAACATGGTTATAATTATTGTTTATATAATTCTGAATTGATTATATATTTCTTTGAGATATTAATATATTTGGCCTGTTGTGCAAAGATGAACTGTTGTTGAATATCTTTGGCCTGTAGTGCAAAGATGAATTATTGATGAATATCTTTGGCCTGTAGTGCAAAGATGAACTGTTGTTGAATATCTTTGGCCTATAGTGCAAAGATGGTCTGTTGATGAATATCTTTGGCCTGTAGTGCAAAAATGAACTGTTGTTGAATATCTTTGGCCGTAGTGCAAAGATGGATTTATTAGTATGATTATGAACAGGAACTGTGATTTGGTATAACAATGATCTTTGATGTTTCAGGTAATGACAAGTGATGAAAATTATCTTTGTCCTGAATGAGAAGAGAAATTTAGAACTATAAATATGATTATGAGTTATTCACATGAATGTGGACAGGAATTGTTGATTGATGTTACAGGGATAAAATATTATTGGTGGACATTTAACATGGAGAAGATAATAGACTTTATAGTCTATTTGACTCTTCTAATGGATTGCTCGTTCCGCTGCAACTATGGTTGAAAATTTTTATCATCTACCATATGTTCTAAATCTCTGATTTATTACTGATGAAGACTATTGATAATTTATTTATCTTTAGTCATGATATTCTTTACTGGGCTAGTTGTGCTCACCCTTCTGTTCACAATTCCTTTCAGGTAATAAGAGTGTAGCTGGGTCGAGCGGGGGTAACAGGGAAATAGAACGGTGGTCATCATTTAGGAGTTATATTTGGTGAATCATCTTGGGTGAAGCGAACCCAACGTTGGAAGGGTGTTTTGCCACTATCATACAAGATGTCTAACGACATACAACCTCGTGTCATCATAAGACAGGATTGTGCTCATCCACTTGCTGAGTATATTTACGAGCACTGCCTATATAATCTTGTTGTTTGTTTGAAGTATAATTCTCAATTAGAGACAGTGGAGATAATGATAAGTCAAGAGAAGACTCACCATTGAGAAAAATATGATAGTAATCTTCTCGTTTTTCTTTGGGGTATAGTGGGTCAACCAAGAATAGTTCTGTGGCCATATGATATCTATCACAACCTAGAAGCATGGCCTCCCATGTACGAAGGTTTCCTTGAGCACTTCCCAAAGATTCTAGTTTTTAAAACAGTTTTTGACTGTACCTTTATGTAAGGTACCTTTGTGAGGTGCTGATACATGATGGTGTCAAATGTCACATTTGGTATATATTTGTATCCAAACTCACAGTATATGTGTTGTTGTATTTTGCACGACAATTGTTGTAATAAAGTTGTAGTTATTTTCTGTACCATGTATTTGACGACTCAGAATGGGTTGGGTGGAATGGACCTATTTTGGGGATGTCACAGTAAATCCTTCGCTAGTGTGTCCTACCTAAGCTTATTTGTTAGTTGGTCATAATATAGAGATATTATGTGATATGTTAATTTATTTAATTAACCCTTATTTTATGGCAGTATTTAGGAATAGTTACTGAGAACGTTAACAATGGAGTGTATGAGACCGTGGAAACACCTTTAGTTACCAATCAGGAGAATGTGCAATAGGCTGGCAATATTCCTCCTGTAATCAACGTTACCGAGCAAACGATGAATGATGGAATGTTTAGGAGCTTTTTGCAGTTCATGCAAAATCAGACGAGGGAGACTCGTGTGCAGAATACTGGTGGAAATGATAACAACGCGCGGTTTGTCACCGCCAAGCAGTTTAAAGAGTTGGGACCACCAGACTTTTAGGGAAAGCCAGATCCGATCAAGGCGGAAACGTGGGTCAAGCAAATTACCAAGATATTCTATGTCTTGGGATGCATGGAGGAACAGAAGGTTCCATTCGCCACCTTTATGTTCCGCGGTGAGGCAGACTACTGGTGGGAGTCTGTGAAGCGTACCCAGCCTGACGTACTCAACATGTCCTGGAAAACATTTCAAAAACTGTTTAATGACAAGTACTTTCCTGAAAGTATTCGTCATATGAAGG
This sequence comes from Panax notoginseng, assembly GCA_016801055.1. Lineage (NCBI taxonomy): Eukaryota > Viridiplantae > Streptophyta > Magnoliopsida > Apiales > Araliaceae > Panax > Panax notoginseng. Next base: position 179,080,903 of record CM029018.1, read on the forward strand.
AGGTAAAGTTTATTAGACTGGAACAAAATAACATGACGGTGTCCCAGTACGAGGCGAAGTTTGCAGAGTTATCCAGGTTTGCACCACATTTGGTCGAGAATGAGGAACGAATGACAAGGATGTTTCTGAGAGGTTTAAAACCCGAGATTCGGCAATATCTTATCTCTCATAAATTTTCTTTATATTCAGATGTTGTAAACAGGGCTCAATTATTAGAGCGAGATAATGAGTATATTCAACCGAGGGAACACAACCAAGGTAATACCGGTGGCAGCGGTCATCGGACCAATAAAAACCAACAGGAAAGAAAATATTCGGACAAAAGCGATAACCACTCTGGTGGAAATCGTAACTTTATGTGCTGAAATTTTTATTCAAATGTGGTGGGTGGGAATAGTAGCAGGTAAAGCCATCAGGTTGCAGGTCAAGTCTGCTTCGGCGTGCTAATATTTTCCTATAAATAAAGGGCTAAGTTAGAATTGAAAATCACACCAGAATTCATAAGTTTTCTCTCTTTCTCTCTCTATATTCTCGAGTGTATTTTGTGAGTATTTTGATACTTTGAGAGTTGCTATTCAGCACAAGTTTCATTCAGCCTCATATACGATATTCTGATTAGAAGTACTGTTCGTTTGAGGTAAAGGGATATTATTTTCTTCTTAAATAATATTATTTTTTTCAATATCATTATGCTGAAATATTGATATGAACTTTTTATCAAATTTAGAACTTTTTGTGTCGGGGTTACTATTCACGTATACGGCACTATTCACGTATATGATACTATTCACGAATACGGCACTATTCACCGAAAAATAAAAAAATTTCTTTTTGTCCAAGATGTCTATTATGGTTACTATCTTTGATTGTATCCATGTTTTGATCTTTATTTTTGAATTCTCCTTCACAATTGGTTATTTTGGAGTATTATTACACTTGGATAAACTATAATACGAATCCCTAATATTTGTCCTTCTGTCTCATTAGATTTGTTTTCTTTAAGATAATTTTTCATCATCCTCAGTCCTAAATAATGATATTACTGAATATCTTTGGCCTGTAGTTCAAAGATTAATGATTAACTGATGAATATCTTTGACCCGTAGTGCAAAGATTAACAGGTGTTGAGATGAACATGACCGACTGGTGTTACAAATGAATATCTTTGGTCTGTAGTGTGACGCCCCCAAAATAGGTCCATTCCACCCAACCCATTTTGAGTCGCCAAATACATGGTACAGAAAATAACAACAACTTTATTATTACAATTGTCGTGCAAAATACTACAACACATATACTGTGAGTTTAAATGCAAATATTATCATCTAGACAGTATTCATACTCAAATAAGTCTTCATTATACTTATTGATACACTTTCTTGAACCATCATTCCATACCCCGACTAGTACCCGCTACATTCTCGCCTCCTGAGAAGAAAAATAGAATAAAAAGGAAAATGGTGAGCTCAACTAGCCCAGTAAAGAATATTATGACTAAGATAATATATAACAAATTATCGTTAGTCCTCAACAGGGAAAAATCTGATAGAATACAATAGACAACAAGTTTTAGATCAACAACTGCAGCGGAAACAACAATTCATTAGAAGAGTTAAGTAGAGAATGAAATCTACTATCATCTATGAATTTAAAAGTTCATCATCGATATTTTATCCCTGTAACATCAATCAATATACACCTTGAATCAAATAGTCATCTTTGCACTACAAGCCAAAGATATTCAGTAATATCATCATTTAGGACTGAGGATGATAAAAAATATTTTAAAGAAAACGAATCCAGTGAGACAAAAGAACAAATATTAGGGATTCGTACTTTAAACAATCTAAGTTCAAAAATACTTCATAAATAACCAGAGTGGAGTAAAATTCAAGAATGAAGACCAAAACATAGATCCAATCCAAGATAGGAATCATAACAGACGATCATGGACACAGAAAAGAAAATTTAATTTTTCTGTGAATAGTGTCGTATTCGTGAATAGTGTCGTATACGTGAATAGTAACTCCAACACTAAAAGATAGAAATTTCACAAAAAAAATTATCATGCTTCATGAATAGTACTCGTGAATAGTAACTCGTGAATAGTAACCATGAATAGTTACTCATGAATAGTAACTCATGAATAGTAAACCCGACATGAAAAAATAAGAATTTCACAAGAAAAATCTTACCAATATTCTGGTATAAAGATATTAAAAAAAATAATATCATTGATAAAAAAATAACATCCCTTACCTCGAAAAGACAGTACTTCTGACTGGAATACTGGATATAGTGCTGAAGGGAACTTGCACCGTATAACAACACTCAAAATATCAAAATACTCACAAGAATACGCTCAATATATCGAGAGAGAAAGAGAGAGAAGATTTCAGTTTTTAGTGTGATTTTCAATTCTAACCTAAGCATCCTATTTATAGAAAAATGCTTAGAACACCAAAGCAGAAAATTTAATAAAATAATAATATAATTAACAAAATTTAAGTACACCTTTGAAATCTGATTTCAACTCATTTAAATCACATGTGAGGCCAACTTAATTGCAAAAAACATTTTTCTTTAAAAATAATAATTAAAACTTCCAAAAATCAATTATTATGGAACTTCGGAAATTTAATAATTCATAATAAATAGCCTTTTCTCAGAAAACTTTTATAGGAAATTCAATTCTCTACAACTTTACAGAAGAAAATTTTTCCAAATTTCAAACAGAAATTAACCGAAATCCACAAACGAGCGATTTTACAGTTTATAATCAAATTTTAGTCAAGACATGGGGTCCACCGACACACAAAACATGTGTTAATTATTTAATGCAATAAAAATATTCTTCCTCCTCATATACTCATATATCCCACATTCATTGTAAAAATATCACTATTATTATATTATTAAAATATAATAATATATTTAAATGAATTATTTTATTAGAAAAAGATAAAATATTAATTTTTAACAATTGTCACATTAAAAATTTTCTCCATCTATATCCACATAAAATCAATATTTTTCTCATCATATAAATCAATAATTAATTATTCACAAATAATATTACAGAATCACAGTACTGGCAATCAGACCGTTCCTAGGAAAGAGGGGGCTTTCCAATAAGGATCTCTCCTTACTGGCGCGCAATTAGGTGACCAAACCTCTCCTTAGACAGAACTTTCTAGACATTACCAATAATATTATCTAATAATATTATTCAGATAATATGAATTATTGCTCCGATAATAGAAAATACTGTGTAGTGACAATTATTAAAACAACAGTAATATAAAATATCAACGTAGTAATTATTGAATCAATAAAATAAAATATTAAACAGTAATTACTGTAACAATTATTGAGTAGTGCCTTCTTACGTAAGAATCAATAATTGGTGCAATACCGTTTGCTACTGTGCAACAACGCGTATTACTGTGTTTTAACCACTGGGTATTCCAACAGTATAAATGGTAACAACTACGCCATTATTTATAAACAACGTATACTTGTCGTTTTCTTCATCCAATCGCTTTCCGTTATGGGGCCCACAAAAGGCTGCGCCGTCGTACGAATATTCTCCGACAGCAAGAATATTCCACGACCAAACGAATATTCTCCGACAATAATAAATATTTTATAACCACTTGCTTATTTAAAAATATTTACGCATTTTACCCATAACTAACCACAATAATCAAATCAACCCCTTACTATTTCAAAATAATAATTAGAGAAAATTAAATCTTCATTTATAAAAAGTTGGGGCCGTACAACCTCCCCTCCTTATGAAATTTCGTCATCGAAATTGACATGCGTAGGACATGCTCCTTCCCATCCAAGATCTTGACTGGTACCTCCTCGTACATTAAATCTTCTGCTATCTCGTCTGGTTCTAACTCAATAATGTAGTTCGGGTCGTCCACATATTTACGTAACATCGATACGCGAAAAATATTATGAACACGCGTCATACTTGGCTGTAAAGCGAGTCTATAGGCCATAGTTCCTATTCAATCGAGGATTTCAAATGGACTAATAAATCAAAGGTTTGAGCTTTCCTCACATCGCCGATTCTCGCTTTTGGAATAACGACTTCTTGCATCTTCTTCTTCATATTCATCAACTCCGGTGTGTAGCTTGAGCGGTTTTAACTTTATCGATTAAAGTCAATTTTACTCGTATATCATCACGTGACCCATAAAGTCTTTAACTCTATCTCTATCATTTGTAAGTCAAATAAAATGGGTCTTTGTGTTCGACAATATCGCACTCGTAACCACGTTCACTTTTTTTTCCAAGATGGTATTGAATGGTATGGTCGTAATCTTCAGCAGCTCGAGCCAACGTCATTGCCGCATGTTGAGTTCTTGGAAGCTCTTCTCACATTTCTCGCTTTATTCGAATTTTGTATCTTTTTGAGTCAGCTGAGTTAATAGAGTAGCGATTCGAGAAAATCTTTCCACAAAATCTTTGATAATAACCAACTAAGCATAGAAAGCTACGTATTTCGATTACTGACTTAGGTTGCTCTCAACTGTGACTCATATCCCAATCTTGGATAGCACGTCACAATGGCACCTATCAGTTTATTACCACACAAATATGGCGTCCCCTACAGAGAGTCTGGTTTTGGTGTATTCCACAAAGGAAGTCACCAGATAGAGGCTCGGGTACCAAATTCTATAGTTAAATTTTTAACTCCTGAAGTTCAATAGGAGCCATTCGATATGAGATTTTAGAAATGAGTTTTGTACCGGGTTCAAAGTCGATAATTTAATATCACACTTTGGGACTAAGCCAAGAAATTCTTTAGAAAATACGTCAGAAAACAAAATATTATTCAAATATGACGTATTAAAGTCCATGACATGGGTAAGAAAGCTTGACATCCGTTTTTTTAATAAACGAATGGCTTTATGGCTTGATATGACAATGATTGACTTCAGTGGTTTGGTTGCATGAATTCGAATAACAGGTTGCTTAGGAATATGAAAACTAACAACCTTACGAAAGCAATCAATTTTGGCATGATGAGTAGTTAATCAATAAATCAATCCCTAAAATCACATCAAAAGCAAGTATCTTTAAAAAAATAAGGCCAACAGATAATGTGATGGTGCCAACTTAGATCAAACAAGATTTATAAACAGTGGATGTAACGAAAGTTTCTCATAACGGAGTTTCAACAGATAAGTCAAAGTCTAATTTTCTCCGGAGTCAAGTTTAAACGTTGAGTATAAGCAGGAGAGATAAATGAATGGGTAGAACCGGTATCTAATAAGGTATAAACTTCGTAAGAATTTATAATTAACTAATCCGTGCTAACTTCGTTCGGGTTTCTCGCATTCTAACCAGTCACGACAAACGCTCTTCCAGCCTTTTGAACCAAACAAGACTTATAAACAGTGGATGTAGTGAAGGTTTCTCCCAACGGAGTTTTCATAGATAAGTCAAAGTTTAATTTCTCCGGAGTCAAATTTAATCGTTGAGCGCAAATAGAAGAAATAAAAGAATGGGTAGAACCGGTATCAAATAAGGTATAGACTTCACTAGAGTTTATGATAAGCTTACCCGTGATGACCTCGTTCGAGTTCCCTGCTCTCTGGGAGGTCACAACAAACGCTCTCCCTTGCACTACCAGTTTTGACTTTTCTGGGACGTCCTTTGGTGCCTCCACCCTAGCTGAACTTGTCTTCGGTGGATGACAAAATCGGGCTAGGTGACCTTCTCTTCCATAATTATAACATGCTTTGGACGACATCGCGCAGTTTAGACTGATGTGTCCTTCCTCTCCGCATTTGAAGCATATGATAGGTGGTCGTTCACCTTCCTTAACCACGGGTGCTGGTGCTGACGTCTTTCCATCATTGTTGAATCTCTTCTTCTTGAAATGTCCATTCTTATTATTTTGGCCATGATTACCACCGAAGTGATTACCATTTTTGGCTTGCTGATTCCCTCCACGATTGTTGTCACCGCTTCGGTGACTGCTTTTACTAGTATTATCATTTTGCTGGTTGCTCTCTTTTGGTTGCGTTGACTTGTTATCGCGATCCACTAACTGAGCCCTATTTACAACATCTGAATACAAACACAGTTTATGAGAAATAAGATGTTGACGTATCTCCGGTTTCAAACCACTTAAAAACATCTGCGTCATTCTCTCTTCATTATCCACCAAGTGGGACACAAACCGGGTTAACTCGACAAACTTAGCTTCGTACTGTGACACGGACATATTATTCTGCTCCAACTTGATGAATTCTACCTCTTTCATGTGACGAATACTTTCGAAAAAGTACTTGTCATTGAATAGTTCCTGGAACTTCTCCCAGGACATCTTCAGTGCGGCAGGTTGAGTACGCTTTATCGATTCCCACCAGTAATCTGCCTCTCCTCACAACATAAAGGTGGCAAAGAGAACCTTTTGCTCCTCGGCGCATCCCAAGACATCAAATATCTTGGTGATCTGCTTTATCCACGTTTCCGCCTTAAGTGGTTTTGGTTCTCGGATGTCATTTTTAAATACTGTCACAAAACAAGGGTTAAATAATATATCATATATTATATCTATACTCTGACCGACCAATTAAATACCAAATAAACTTAGGTAGGTCATACTGGCGAAGGAATTTCCCATCTCTCCCCTCCTAGTTCTAGTCTCACATCTTAGCTAGGGATCATATCCCTAAGTTCTGATACCAACTGTGACGCCCCCAAAATAGATATACATCACCTATTCCGAGTCGCCAAAAATATGGTACAAAATTCAAATACAACTTAATTATACAACTATCGTATAAAATATGACAAAACATAAGCTGTGAGTTTAAATACAACACTTTCTTCTAAACAGGATTCAAACTCAAAATAAGTCCTCAATACATTTATTCTCACACTATTTCATAGAATAGTGAGGACTACTAATGCTATCATCTGAACCGTCACTCCGTTCCCCGACTAGTCCCCGCTACATTCTCATTTTCTGAAGAGAACAATAAAAACAAAAGGGTGAGCTCAACTAGCCCAGTAAGAAATATTATGACTAAGATAATACAGAATAAATTATCATTAGCCTTCAATAGTGTTAAACTGATAAAATATAACGAAAATTAAGTTTAACTGCAGCGGAACAAGCAACCCATTAGAAGAGTCAAGTAGAGAATAAAATCTACTATCTTCTATGATTTAAAAGGTTTTTCATGACTTTTATCGCTGGGACTCAGCTTAATAAATAATTCACATCATCCCTGCACTACGGCCAAGGATATTCTTTAGTATCACGACCACAATTATCCATGCACTACAGGCTAAGAATATTTGTGTATTCATTAATGGTCATGATCATGCCAACCACTGTCCATCAATGCACTATGGGCCAATAAGGACTTTTACCACATCATTTGTAACATTACGGTCATGATTATACCGAATAATTCCTGGTCATAATCATACCAAGTCCATCTATGCACTACAGGCCACAGATGACTTTCAACAGAATATAAACATGAGGATGATGACAATGATATAAGAATTCAATAAAATAAGTTCAAGAATTAATTTATCCAGGAACCAATAACGTCCAAATTGTCAACATGATACTGCTTTGTGGAGTAAAATTCAAGAACGCTTAGAAGAATATTTCCATGAAAAGATACTGGATGAAGCGCAAATATCAAGGATATTAAACTAATTTCATGGAGTATAAAAGTCAAAACTTTAACTAACTGAATATAATAAAGAATGTAATAACAAAAGAAATCATCATGCATGCGATAGACCGCTCAAACAGGTTATTCCAACAAGAAAATAAATAATGGAACCAGGTCATGCGTAAACGCACTGACATGATATTCTGACAGAATAATAAATAATGGAACCAGGTCCGGCGTAAACGCACAGACAGGATATTCCGACAGAATAATAAATAATGGAACCAGGTCCGGCGTAAAACGCATAGACAGGATATTCTGACAGAATAATAAATAATGGAACCAGGTCCGGCGTAAAATGCACAAATAGGATATTCCAACAGAATAATAAAGAAAGGAATAACAGAAGAATTTCACCAAGTATAGGGTAGCCGCGTATACAGGTTATTCCAACAGAATAATAAAAAATAGAATAACAGAAGTTCTCTTCATGAATAAGAAAGAAAGAATACCCTTTACGAGTACAACAAATAATATCCCTTACCATAAAAGAAACTTGATATCAGAGTAGTGAAGTAGCAGAATACTTTTTTTCTTTCTCTCTATAGTTTCTCTCTTTAGAGTTTCAGTGAATTCGTAAGAAAATAATGAAGGAATGAGCTTCTATTTATAGAAAAATGGACTGCATAGTAACTAACTCATGAACGGTCTAGATTGATTTACTTTAATCTGACGGTCCATATTTAAAGCAAAATCTTTTAAATAAAAAACGAATAACTTTATAAAAGATTTTACTATGCAAATACTATGTAGGCACTATGCAAATACTATACATAATAAAATATAATATATTCTAATTATTGTCTAATAAAACAGATAACTTTATAAAAGTATTCTGTTTTATATAAAAAAATTTTACTATTGGCCTAATAAAACGAATAACTTTATAAAAGTATTCTGTTTTATATAAAAAGCTTTTCTATTTTATTGCATTAATAATACCAATAAAAAAAACGGAGTGACTTATAACGTAAGCATCAATAATCAATACCGTGTGCTACTATGCAACCATGCGTATTACTGTACTTTTACTACCGAGTAGTTCAACAGTATTAATGTTAAAACTTTCACCGTTATTTTCATAAAGTATTTTTGTCGTTTTCTCAATCCAACAATAATTCTGTTGTGGGATCCACCAATGATTGTGTCGTCGTACGAATATTCACTGTTAAAACGAATATTCTCCGACTAATCGAATATTATATAACAACTTGCGTACTTTGAAAAATTTATAAATATTACCCACAACTATAATATTATATCAATTTTACTCCATAATATTCAAAAATAATATTTATAGAAAATTCATCTTTATTTATAAAAGTTGGGGTCTTACACCTCTCCTTCTTATGAAATTTCGTCCTCGAAAGTAGGGTACGTACCTGGTATATCGAAGAGGTAAGGATACCTTGACTTCATTTCAGATTCTAACTCCCAGGTTATTTCCTCAATATCGTGGTTTCTCCACAAAATTTTAACTTGAGGTATAACCTTGGAGCGTAGAATATGTTCCTTCTTATCCAAGATTTGAACAGGAACCTCTTCATACGTTAAATCTTCCGCTATTTCGTCCGGTTCTAACTCAATAATGTGGTTCGGGTCTTCCACATATTACGTAACATGGATATGTAAAAAATATTATGAACACGAGACATACTTGGCGGTAAAGCGAGTCTATAGGCCAGTTCCTACTCGATCGAGGATTAAAAATGGGCCAATGAATTGAGGATTGAGCTTTCCTCTCTTTTCAAATCTCATAACTCCTTTCCACGGAGCAACTCGTAACAACACATGATCTCCTATATCAAATTCCACGTCCTTTCGATGAAGATCAGCATAACTCTTTTGTCGATCTTGTGAGGTTTTTATGCGTTGCCGGATCATTTGAATCTTTTTCGTACTCATACGTACCAACTCCGATCCCAACAACGTTGCTTCACCCACCTCATCCCAGCATACTGGAGAACGACACTTTCTTCCATACAACGCCTCTACTGGAGCCATGCCAATACTTGCTTGATAACTGTTGTTGTAGGAAAACTCTACCAATGGTAAGAACTTATCCCAACTTCCCTTGAAGTTAAGGACACAGAGTCTTAATAAATCTTCAAGAGTTTGAATAGTCCTCTCTGATTGTCCGTCCATCTGGGGATGATATGCCGAACTAAATCGTAAATCCGTGCCCATAGCTTTTTGCAAACTAACCCAAAATCGTGAGGTGAATCTTGTGTCTCGATCAGAAACTATGGATACTGGCATACCATGTTGTCTTACAATCTCGTTTATGTACATACGACCAAGACGTTTAAGTGTATAAGTTTCTCGTATTGGTAAGAAATGAGCAGACTTGGTCAATCTATAAACAATGACCCAAATTGCATCAATGCCTTGAGAAACTTTGGGAAGACTAGTAACGAAATCCATGGTAATGTGTTTCCACTTTTATTCTGAAATTTCAAGTGGTTGCAATGGACCTTTTGGTACTTTATGCTCCACTTTGACTCGTTGACAAGTTAGATATCTTGAGATATACAACGCTATCTCTCTCTTCATATTGCTCCACCAAAATGTATGATGAAGATCACGATACATTTTAGTACTCCCAGGATGGATTTTAAACGGTGTGTTGTGCGCCTCCATCATGATTTTATACTTTAAATCAGGTTCGTTAGGAACACAAAGTCTGGAGTTGACTCGAAGTATTCCTTCTTCGTCGATTCTTGCTTCCGACATAGCACCTTCTTGCATTTTCTTCCTCATATGGATCAGCTCCAGGTCTGTAGCTTGAGCAGCTTTAACTTTATCAATTAAAGTCGGTTCTACTCGTATATTCGTCATCATCACATGGGTCCTTGGAGTCTTTAACTCTATTTTCATCCTTTGCAAGTCACACAAAATGGGCCTTTGCGTTGATAATATCGCACTCGTACTTGCATATGATCTTCTACTCAATGCATCAGCTACCACGTTCACTTTTCCAGGATGGTATTGGATGGTATGATCATAATCTTTCAACAGTTCCAGTCAACGTCGTTGTCGCATGTTGAGTTCCTTTTGAGTGAAGAAATATTTGAGGCTTTTATGATCCTTATAGATATCCACTTTCTCCCCATATAAGTAATGCCTCCAAATTTTAAGTGTGAAGACAACAGCTGCCAACTCTAGATCATGAGTAGGATAATTTCTCTTATAGTCTTTGAGTTGTCTTGAGGCATAGGCTATGACTTTCCCATGTTGCATGAGAACACATCCCAACCCTTTGCCCGAAGCATCACTGTAGATGACAAATCCCTCCGAGCCAGATGGTATTGTCAGAACAGGTGCTGAAATGAGTCTCCTCTTGAGTTCTTGAAAACTATTCTCACATTCTTCGCTCCAACCGAACTTTGTATCTTTCCGAGTCAGCTGAGTAAATGGAGTAGCGATTCGAGAAAATCCTTCCACGAATCTCCGATAATAACCAGCTAAACCGAGAAAGCTACGTACTTCGGTCACTGATTTAGGTTGCTCCCAGCTTTGAATTGCTTCAATCTTTGTCGGGTCAACAGATATTCTATGACTTGATACTACGTGCCCAAGGAATGTAACTTTCTCAAGCCAGAACTCGCATTTCTTCAACTTGGCATAAAGCTTGTATTCACGAAGCTTTTGGAGTGTCAGCCTTAAGTGTTGCTCATGATCTTCACGGCTTTTGGAATAAATAAAGATGTCATCAATAAAGACGACCACCAAGTGATCCAAATATTCCTTGAATACTCGGTTCATCATATCCATGAAGGCAGCAGGAGCATTAGTCAATCCAAAAGACATGACTAAGAATTCATAATGCCCGTACTGAGTTTTGAAGGCAGTCTTTAGAATATCCTCAGTTCTAACCTTCAGCTGATGATATCCAGAACGAAGATCGATTTTTGAAAAGAATTGTTCTCCTTGCAAACTGGTCAAACAGGTCATCAATACGTGGCAATGGGTACCTATTTTTGATGGTGACATGATTCAACTCCCGATAATCAATACAAAGTCGCATACTCCATCTTTCTTCTTCACGAATAGAACATGAGCACCCCAAGGAGAAGTACTAGGACGAATAAAGCCAATGTCTAACAATTCCTGCAGTTGGGTCTTTAACTCCTGAAGTTCAATAGGAAGCCATTCGATATGGGGCTTTAGAAATGAGTTTTGTACCGAGTTCAAGGTCGATACAAAATTCAATTTCACGCTCTGGGGGTAGGCCAAGAGAGTTCTTTAGGGATAGTGTCAGAAAAAATTCATTAACAATAGAAATATCATTCAAAACTGAAGTATTTTTGTTTAGATCCGTGACATGAGTTAAGAAAGCTTGACATCCGTTTTTCAATAAAACGAATAGTTTTATGGCTTGAGATGA
>CM029018.1:179093113-179327740 GCA_016801055.1 Panax notoginseng
ACCAGGCATCATGCTAAAAATGATTATTTTCGTAAGGTTGTTAGTTTTCATATTTCTAACCAACCTGTTATGCGAATTCAATCAACTAAACCTTTAAAGTCAATCACTGTCATTTGATGCCTTATAAAGCTATTCGTTTATTGAAAAACAGATGTCAAGCTTTCTTAGCCCATGTCACGGATTGTTACAAATTAACACATCAGATTTGAATAAAAATTATGTTGTTAATGAATGTCCTGACGTATTTCGTGAAGAACTTTATGGTCTACCCCCAGAACGTGAAGTTGAATTCTTTATTGACCTTGAACCAAGTCAAAGCCCATTCTAAAATCTTATATCAATAGCTCCTATTGAACTTCAGGAGTTAAAAACCCAACTACGGGTGTTGGTACCCGAGCCTCTATCTGGTGACTTCTTTGTGGAATGCACTGAAGTCAGACATTCCTTGTAGGGGACGCTTATTCTGTGTGGTGATAAAATAATAGGTGCCATTGTGACGTGCTATCTAAGATTGGGATAAGAGTCATAGTTGAGAGCAACCTTAGTCAGTAATCGAAATACGTAGCTTTCTGGGCTTTCTGGGCTTAGCTGGTTATTATCAGAGATTCGTGGAAGGATTTTCTAGAATCGCTACTCCGTTAACTCAGCTGACTCGAAAGGATACAAAATTCGGTTGGAGGGAGAATTGTGAGAAGAGTTTTCATAGAACTCAAGAGGAGACTCATTTCGGCACCTGTTTTGACAATACCATCTGGTTTCGAATGGATTTGTTATCTACAGCGATGCTTCAGGCAAAGGGTTAGGTTTTATATCTCATGCAATATGAGAAAGTCATTGCCTATGCCTCGCGACAACTCAAAGAATATGAGAGGAATTATCCTACTCATGATTTAGAATTGGCAGCAATCGTTTTCGCATTGAAGATTTGGAGAACTACCTGTATGGGGAGGAAGTGGAGATCTATACGGATCATAAAATCCTCAAATATTTCTTCACCCAAAGGAACTCAACATGCGACAACGTCATTGGCTTGAGCTGTTGAAAGATTTACGATTATAGCTGACGCATTGAGTAGAAGATCATATGGGGTACGAGTGCAATGTTGTTAACACAAGGCCATTTTGTATGATTTGCAAAGGATGGAGATAGAGATGAAGGCTCCCAAGTACCCACGTGATGATATCAAACTTATGAGTAGAACCGACTTTAATCGATAAAGTTATGCTGCTTAAGCTACGGACATGGAGCTGATGCGTATGAAGAAGGAAGTGCAAGAAGGTGCTATTCCAGAAGCAAGAATCGATGAAGAAGGAATACTTCGAGTCAACTCTAGACTTTGTGTTCCTAACGATTTTGACTTGAAGCTTTGAATCATGATGGAGGCTAACAACACAACGTTTGCATTCCATCCTGGGAGTACCAAAATGTATCACGATCTTCGACATACATTTTGGTGGAGCAATTGGAAAGAGAGATCGTGGAGTTTATCTTGAGGTGTTAACTGGTCAACGTGAAAAAGGCGGAGCATCAAGTTACCAAAGGGTCCATTGCAAACACTTGAGATTCGAAGTGGAAGTGGGAACACATTACCATGGATTTCGTTATGGGTCTTCCAAGGTTTCTCAGCATAGATGCGATTTGGGTTATTGTTGATAGATTAACCTGTTGCCCATTTCATGCCTTTACGTGAGACTTATTTCCCTTGTAAGTCTTGCTAGTATGTACGTAAATGAGATTGTAAGATTGCATGGCATGCCAGTATCCATTGTTTCGGATCTTGACCAAGATTCACTTCACGATTTGGGTTAGCTTGCAGAAAGCTATGGGCACGGATTTTCGATTCAGTTCGGCATACCATCCTCAAACGGACGGACAATCGGAAAGGACTATTCAAACCCTTTGAACATCTACTAAGACTCTGTGTTCTAGATTTTAAAGGAAGTTGGGATAAGTACTTGCCATTGGTGGAATTCTCCTACAACAACAATTATCAAGCAAGTATAGGTATGGCCCCATTTTAAGCCTTGTATGGACGAAAGTGTCGTTCTCTAGTATGCTGGGACGAGGTGGGTGAAGCAACGTTGTTGGGACAAGAATTGGTACGCATAACTACAGAAAAGATCCAAACAATTCGACAACGCATACAAATGGCACAGGGTCGACAAAAGAGTTATTCGGATCTTCATCGAAAGGATGTAGAATTTAGTATTGGGGATCATGTATTATTACGTGTTGCACCATGGAAAGGAGTTACAAGATTTGGGAAGAGAGGAAATCTCAATCCACGATTTGTTGGTCCATTTAAAATTCTTGACCGAATAGAAAATGTGGCATATCGACTCACATTACCTCCAAGCATGTCTCGTGTTCATAATGTTTTTCACGTATCTGTGCTTCGTAAATATGTTAAAGACCCGAACCACATAATTGAGTTAGAACCAGATGAGATAGCCGAAGATTTAACGTACGAGAAGGTACATGTTAAGATCTTGGATAGGAAAGAGCATGTTCTATCCACGAAGGTTATACCATAAGTTAAGTTTTATGGAGAAATTATGCTATTGAAGAAATGACCTGGGAGTTAGAATCAGAAATAAAAGAGTGTATCCTCACCTTTTCGAAACACCAGGAACGTACGTCAATTTCGAGGACGAAATTTTATAAGGAGGGGAGGTTGTAAGACCCCAACTTATTAATGAATAAAATCAAATTTTCTCTAAATATTATTGTGAATAATAAGGTGTTAATTTGATATAATGCTTTGGTTATGGGTGAAATGTGCAAATTTTGCAAAATAAGCAAGTGGTTATAAAATATTCATTTTATCGGGAAATATTCGTTTGGTCGTGGAATATTCTTTCTGTCGGGGAATATTCGTACGACGGCGCAGCCTTGTGTGGACCCCATAATGGAAAGCAATTGGATGAAAAAAAAGACAAGTATAAGTTGTTTATAAATAACGGCGTAGTTGTTACCGTTAATACTGTTGGAATACCCGGTGGTTAAAATACAGTTGCACACGGTATTGCACCAATTATTGATTCTTACATATGAAGGCACTACTCAATAATTATTACAGTAGTTACTGTTCAATATTTTATTTTATTGATTCAATAATTGATGCGTTGATATTTTATATTATTATTATTTCAATAATTGTTGATGCACAGTATTTTCCATTATCAGATCAATAATTCATATTATTTGAATAATATTATTAGATAGTATTATTGGCAATGTCTAGAAAGTTCTGTTTAAGGAGAGGTTTGGTCATCTAATTGCGCGCCAGTAAGGAAAAATCCTTATTGAAAAGCCCCCTCTTTCCTGGGAACGGCCTGGTTGTCATAATTGTGATTCTATAATATTATTTGTGAATAATTAATTATTGATTTATATGATAAGAAAATATTTATTTTATGTGGATATAATTGATGGATATATTTATTTTATGTGAAGGAATTAATGTTGAGGTATTTTTGTCGGAATGGAGGTATTAAAAATTAAATCACTGTTCTTGAGATATAATGAGTGAGTTATAATTTTTAATCTGACCGTTGGATCGTTGTAATTTTTGGATATGTTATACATATATAAGTTGAGTATATGTCCACAAATTTTGAACCGTTAAAAATGAACGTATAATTTGTTATGAATTTTAAGAGGTGAATGATTCGAAAATTAGGTTTATAAATGATTTTGGTAGAAAATTCTATAATTGAGTGGCCCCCACTTTTGGTTAGTAAGAAATGTGCTAAATTTTATTTCAAATGTGGTGGGTGGTAATAGTAGCAGGTAAAGCCATCAAGTAGCAGGTCAAGTCTGCTTCGGCGTGCTAATATTTTCCTATAAATAGAAGGCTAAGTTAGAATTGAAAATCACACCAGAATTCATAAATTTTCTCTCTTTCTCTCTCTATATTATCATGCGTATTTTGTGAGTATTTAGATACTTTGTGAGTTTTTATTTATCAGTGCAAGTTTCCTTCAGCCTTATACCGATATTCCGAATAGAAGTACTGCTATCTTGAGGTAAGGGATGCTATTTTCTTCTTAAATGATATTATTTTCTTCAATATCATTATGCCGAAATATTGGTTTGAACTTTTTATCAAATTTAGAACTTTTTGTGTCGGGGGTTACTATTCACGTATACGGCACTATTCATCGAAAAAAAAAATTTCTTTTTGTCCAAGATGTCTATTATAGTTACTATCTTTGATTGTATCCATGTTTTGATCTTTATTTTTGAATTTTACTTCACAATTGGTTGTTATGGAGTATTATTGCACTTGGATAAACTGTAATACGAATCTCTAATATTTGTCATTCTGTCTGACTGGATTCGTTTTCTTTAAAATATTTTTCATCATCCTCAGTCCTAAATGATGATATTACTGAATATCTTTGGCCTGTAGTGCAAAGATGAATGATTAACTGATGAATATCTTTGGCCCGTAGTGCAAAGATGAACAGGTGTTGAGATGAACATGACCGACTGGTGATACAAATGAATATCTTTGGCCTGTAGTGCAAAGATGAATATTTGATTAACGATGGTTATTGATTGTTGTTACAGGGATAAAATATTGATGATGGACTTTTAAATCTTAGAAGATAGTAGAACTCATTCTCTACTTGACTCTTCTAATAGTTTGTTGTTTTCGCTGCAGTTGTTGATCTAAAACTTGTTGTCTATTATATTTTATCAGATTTTTCCCTGTTGAAGACTAATGATAAGTTGTTGTATATTATCTTAGTCATAATATTTTTTTACTGGGCTAGTTGAGCTCACCCTTTTTCTTTTTGTTCCATTTTTCTCAGGAGGCAAGAATATAGCGGGAACTAGTCAGGGTGTGGAATGATGTTTCTAGTCAGTGGTGTTAGCAGTCTTCACTATTTTATTAAATAGTGTTTCAATAATTGTAATGCGGACTTATTTGAGTGTGGATATTGTCTAGAAGACAATATTTGTATTTAAACTCACAGTATTATGTTGTCGTATTTTGCGAGACAAGTGTTTTAATAAAGTTGTATTTGTTTTTGTACCATGTATTTGGCGACTCAGAATGGGTGATGTATACCTGTTTTGGGGGCGTCACACACAGTATATGTGTTATCGTATTTTGCACGATAATTGTAATAATAAAGTTGTAGTTATTTTCTGTACCATGTATTTGGCGACTCAGAATAGGTTGGGTGGATTGAACCTATTTTGGGGGCGTCACAGTTGGTATCAGAGCTTAGGGATATGATCTCTGGCGGAGATCGGGGAATAGAACTAGGAGGGGAGAGACGAGTAAATCCTTCGCTAGTGTGTCCTACCTAAGCTTATTTGTTGGTTGGTCAGAATATAGGGATCTTATGTGATATGTTAATTCTTTAATTAACCCTTGTTTTATGGCAGTAATTGAGAATGACAACTGAGAATGTTAACAGTAGAGTAAATGAGACTATGGAGACACCTTTGCTCACCAATGAGGAGAACGTGCAACAGGCCGATAATGTTCCACTTGTAAACAACACCACTGATCAGACGATGAACGATGAGATATTTAGAAGCTTTTTGCAGTTCATTCAAAATCAGACGAGGGAGATTCGTGTACAAAATACATGAGAAAATGAGAGCAATTCACGGTTTGTCACAGCCAAGCAGTTCAAAGAGTTGGGACCACCAGAATTCTGGGGAAAGCCGGATCCGATTAAGGCAGAGATGTAGGTTAAGCAAATTACCAAGATATTCGATGTCTTGGGATGCACGGAGGAACAGAAGGTTCCATTCGCCACTTTTATGTTTCGTAACGAGACAGATTACTGGTGGGAATCTGTGAAGCGCACCCAACCAGCCGCACTCAGCATATCTTGGGAAACGTTTCAAAAACTGTTCAATGACAAGTACTTTCCTGAAAGTATTCGTCATATGAAGGAGGTAGAGTTCATTAGACTAGAACAGAACAACATGACGGTGTCCCAGTACGAGAAGAAGTTCGCAGAGTTATCCAGGTTTGCACCTCATTTGGTGGAGAATGAGGAACGTATGACGTGGATGTTTTTGAGAGGTTTGAAACCCAACATACGTCAATATCTCATTTCTCATAAATTTTCTCTATATTTAGATGTTGTGAATAGGGCTCAATTATTGGAGCGCGATAATGAGTCAGCTCAATCGAAGAGTAACGACCTACAACTCGATGATAATCGTACCGATGACAACGGTCATCAGAACAAGGATAACCATCGTGGAGGAAATTATCGTTCCAAAAATGGTAACCACTTCGGTGGCAATCATGGCCAAGATAATAAAAGAAATAACTCAAGTGGAAATTTCAAGAAGAGAAGATTTAACGACGACGGGAAGATGTCGGCAGCAGCACCAGCACCAGAAAAAAATTCTAGGAGAGGAGAACGACCGCCAGTTAGATGCTACAAATGTGGAGAGGAGGGACATATAAGTCCAAACTGTTCACAGCCTTCCAAGGTATGTTATAATTATGGAAAAGAAGGTCATATCGCTCGAGATTGTACGGTAGCGAAACCCAGTCCAGCGAGGATTGTGACTAAAAAGGCTGTCCCAGAAAAGTTAAAGTCAACGGTTCCTAGAAGAGCGTTTGTCGTGACTGGTCATAATGCGAGGAACCCGAACGAAGTTAGCACGAGTTAGTTAATTATAAATTCTTACGAAGTTTATACCTTATTAGATACCGGTTCTACCCATTCATTTATCTTTCCTGCTTATACTCAACGTTTAAACTTGACTCCGGAGAAAATTAGACTTTGACTTATCTGTTGAAACTCCGTTAGGAGAAACTTTCATTACATCCACTGTTTATAAATCTTGTTTGATCCAAGTTGGCACCATCACATTACCTGTTGACCTTATTTTTTTAAAGATACTTGCTTTTGATGTGATTTTAGGGATTGATTGATTAACTACTCATCATGCCAAAATTGATTGCTTTCGTAAGGTTGTTAGTTTTCATATTCCTAAGCAACCTGTTATTCGAATTCAAGCAACCAAACCATTGAAGTCAAACACTTTCACATCAAGCCATAAAGTCATTCGTTTATTAAAAAATGGATGTCAAGTTTTCTTAGCCATGTTATGGACTTGAACAAAAATATGTCAGCTTTGAATGATATTTCTATTGTTAGTAAATTTCCTGATGTATTTCTTGAAGAATTTCTTGGTTTACTCCCAAAGTGGGATATTGAATTTTGTATCGACTTTGAACCCGGTACAAAACCCATTTCTAAAATCTCATATCGAATGGCTCCTATTGAACTTCAGGAGTTAAAAATTCAACTATAGAATTTGGTACCCGAGCCTCTATCTGGTGACTTCCTTTGTGGAATGCACTGAAGCCAAACTCTCCGTAGGGGATGCCATATTCGTGTGGTAGTAAACTAATAGGTACTATTATGACGTGCTATCCAAGATTGGGATATGAGTCATAGTTGAGAGCAACCTAAGTCAGTAATCAAAATACGTAGCTTTCTAGGCTTAGTTGGTTATTATCGGAGATTCGTGGAAAGATTTTCTCGAATCGCTACTCCATTAACTCAGCTGACTCGTAGAGATACAAAATTAGAATGGAGCAAGGAATGTAGGAAGAGCTTCGAAGAACTCAAGAGGAGACTCATTTTGGCACATGTTCTGACCATACCATCATGGAAAAATGAACGTGGTAGCTGACGTGTTAAGTAAAAAATCGTATGTGGTTACGAGTGCGATGTTTTTAACAAAAAGACCCATTTCGTATGACTTACAAATGATAGAGATAGAGTTAAAGACTCTATGGATCACGTGATGATTACGAGTAAAATCGACTTTAATCGATAAAGTTAAAACCGCTCAAGCAACACACCGGAGCTGATGAATATGAAGAAGGAGGTGCAAGAAGTTGTTATTCAAAAAGCGAGAATCGGCAATGTGAGGAAAGCTCAAACCTTCGATTTATTAATCCATTTGAAATCCTCGATTTAATAGGAAATATGGCCTATAGACTCGCTTTACAGCCAAGTATGACGCGTGTTCATAACATTTTTCACGTATCGAAGTTACAAAATTATGTGGACGACTCGAACCACATTATTGAGTTAAAACCAGACGAGATAGCCAAAGATTTAACGTACGAGGAGATACCTGTCAAGATTTTGGATAGGAAGGAGCATGTCCTACGCACAAAGGTCATACCCCAAGTCAAAGTTTTGTGGAGGAACCATGCTATTAAAGAAATGACCTGAGAGTTGAAAACGGAAATGAAAGCGAGGTATCCTCATCTTTTCAAAACACCAGGTACGTACGTCAATTTCGAGGACGAAATTTCACAAGGACGGGAGGTTGTAAGACCCCGAATTTTTTTTTTAATAAAATGAAATTTCCTTTATTTATTATTTGGAAATAGTAAGGGTTTATTTGATTAATGTGGTTAGTTATGGGTAAAATACGTAAATATTTTTTTAAATAAGCAAATGGTTATAAAATATTCATTGTTGTCGGGGAATATTCGTTTGGTCGTGGAATATTCTTGCTGTCGGGGGATATTCGTACGACGGCGCAGCCTTTTGTGGGTCCCATAACGGAAAGCGATTGGATGAAGAAAACGACAAGTATAAGTTATTTTTAAATAACGGCGTAGTTGTTACCGTTAATACTGTTGGAATACCCGGTGGTTAAAACACAGTAATACGTGTTGTTGCACAGTAGCACACGGTATTGCACCAATTATTGATTCTTACGTAAGAAGGCACTACTCAATAATTGTTACAGTAATTACTATTTAATATTTTATTTTATTGATTGAATAATTGCTACGTTGATATTTTATATTACTGTTGTTTCAATAATTGTCACTATACAGTATTTTCCATTATCGGAGCAATAATTCATATTATCTGAATAATATTATTAGATAACATTATTAGATAACATTATTGGCAATATCTAGAAAATTCTGTCTAAGGAGAGGTTTGGTCACTTAATTGCGCGCCAGTAAGGAGATATCCTTATTGAAAAGCCCCCTCTTTCCTGGGAACTGCCTGGTTGTCAGTATTGTGATTTTATAATATTATTTGTGAATAATTAATTATTAATTTATATGATGAGAAAAATATTCATTTTATGTGGATATAGATGGAGAAAATTTTTAATGTGACAATTGTTGAAAATTAATATTTTATCTTCTTCTGATAAAATAATTTATTTAAATATATTATTATATTTTAATAATATAATAATGGTGATATTTTTATAATGAATGTGGGATATATGAGTATATGAGGAGGAAGAGTATTTTTGTTGTATTAAATGATTAAAACATGTTTTTCATGTTTGTGGACCCTATTTCTTGACTGAAATTTGATTATAGCTTGTAAAATCGTCCGTATGTGGATTTCGGTCAATTTCTGTTTGGAATTTAGAAAAATTTCTTCTGCAAAGTTGTAGAGAATGAAATTTCCTATGGAGAAGATATAAGGTTTGAATTTTTCTGATAAAATGGCTATTTATTATGAATTATTAAAGTTCCGAGGTTCCGAAATAATTGATTTGGTGGGCTCATTTTGTTGTTAAACATGTGGGATTCCAGCATTCAAAGGTTGGCGTAGGAATTTATATATAATATATTAATATTATATTAAATTTTCTACTTTGGTGTTCTATGTATTTTTCTATAAATAGGGTGCTTAGGTTAGAATTGAAAATCACACCAGAAACAGAAATCTTTCTCTCTCTATATTATCGAGCGTATTCTTGTGAGTATTGTAAGACTTTGAGTGTTGCTATACGGTGTAAGTTTCCTTCAGCTCTATATCCAGTATTTCAGTCAGAAGTACTGTCTTTTCGAGGTAAGGGATGTTATTTTCTTCATAAATGATATTATTTATTCAATATCATTATGCCGAAATATTGGTTGGAACTTTTTATCAAATTTGAAACTTTTTCATGTCAGGGTTACTATTTATGAGTTACTATTCACGAATTACTATTCATGAGTTACTATTCACGAGTACTATTCACGAAGCATGATGATATTTTTTTGTGAAATTTCTATCTTTTAGTGTCGGAGTCACTATTCACGTATACGGCACTATTCATGTATACGGCACTATTCACAGAAAAATTAAATTTTTATTTTTCGTCCAAAATATCTATTCTGGATACTAGCTTTGATTGTATCCATGTTTTGATCATTCTTGAATTTTACTCCACTATGATTACTTATGAGGTATTTTTGGACATGGAATAGCTGAAATACGAATCCTTAATATTTATTCTTTTGTTTCACTGGATTCGTTTTCTTTAAAATATTTTTCATCATCCTCAGTCCTAAATGATGATATAACTGAATATCGTTGGCCTGTAGTGCAAAGATTAATGATTTTATGATGAATATCTTTGGCCCGTAGTGCAAAGATGAACAGGTGTTGAGATGAATATGACCAACTGATGAATATCTTTGGCCTGTAGTGCAAAGATGAATATTTAATTGAAGATGTTTATTGATTGATGTTACAGGGATAAAATATTGATGATGGACTTTTAAATTCATTGATGATAGTAGATTTCATCCTCTACTTAACTCTTCTAATGAATTATTATTTTCGCTGCGAATATTGATTTAAAATTTGTTGTCTATTGTATTCTATTAAATTTTTCCTTGTTGAAGACTAACGATAATTTGTTGTACATTATCTTAGTCATAATATTCTTTACTGGGCTAGTTGAGCTTACCCTTTTCCTTGCTGTTCCATTTTTCTTCTCAGGAGGCGAGAATGTAGCGAGTACTAGTCGGGGTGTGGAATGATGGTTCTAGAAGTGTTTCTAGTAGTCCTCACTATTCTGTAAAATAGTGTATTAATAATCGTAATGAGGACTTATTTGAGTGTGGATATTGTCTAGATGACAATATTTGTATTTAAACTCACAGTATATGTGTTGTCGTATTTTGCACGACAATTGTAATAATAAAGTTGTAGTTGTTTATTGTACCATGTATTTGGCGACTCAGAATAGGTTGGGTGGATTGAACCTATTTTGGGGGCGTCACAAAAATCATCTCTACTGCAGAAACTACAGTAGAGTTGAAGGTGTTAAACGCCCATATTGATCCACTATTTTGAGGAACCTTAAGATATTTTTTCAGCTGACTAAGCCTATGGAAAAATACCATGAAGTAAGTTCTAAATGTTTGCACAAACTTGGAATCCTAAAGGTTAACACAAAAAATTATAAAAATCACTAAACAAGGTAAGAAAATGCAAACTCTATTGCAGTTGCAGCTGAGTTAAGGTGGTGAACCACCTGTTTTGGCTTGTTATTTTAGGAGGTTTCTTTTAGTTGTTTCCATGGACCAAAAATGGAATAAAATAAAGTACCCTAGAAAATCATATTTTCTATTTTTTAAATTATGATGGGGAAATGGAATTTGATGCTTGGCAATGTCATGACACGACTTAAAATGATAATTGAAGTGTATAGTGACCAAGAAACTATATCATGTTCTGTTTCGACCAAAACGGATGTGTTTAATGATAAATATGGGTTAAGAATGTGATGTATACTATGTGATCTTTGATATTATTATGTGAGTATGTCATCAAGTCTATTGCATAAAGTTATACTTGAAAGTATGTTGTAATTATGATTGATGTCTATAATAGTAATAGCTTAGCTTATGTGGTACATGTGAGGTATAGCAATAGTTACTCAACATGCTAAGGTGTTAATCTAGATTATAGCATTACACATCAAAGTAATATAGGAGCTATACTTTAATGTAACTAAAAGGGCCAAAATTATATACATTTGGGCTATTAATTGACAATATAATATTATTAAGAGTTAAACGACGCGAAAGGCAAGTACTCAAACTAAAACTTATAATTTCGAGTTATCTAACTTATTGAACTAAAAGCTTTTAAATTCAGTTATTCATATGATATTTTAAGTATGTTAATGTCAATATTCCAACTAGATGAATGTTGGAAATATAGTTTAATTCAAATTCATGAGAATCTCAGGTAATGCTCTCCAAACCATAATGTTGTGGTGCGGATTTCTATATTAATATTATGAACGAACAAACTTTTTATAGGGGCATATGATATCAGACGTTATGATTCTGGTGGACACGTATAGTGTCTTTTAGACTATTATGTTGTGAACAATATAGGGTACTTAGGTTGATCCCCTAAAGTATAAGTCTAGGATATATTCAGTTTTTACATATGTTTATATCTGTGGGTTGTAGTTTCAGTACTGTCAATTCTAGTACAAAGTTCAATGGTCATTTGATCCTACAGCATGCAAAAGTCTAATTTTTAAGCTCAAAATACTAAAAGAACTGTTTTGTTTAGAATGATATAAATTGTAATTCAACTATTATCTGTTTTTAAATTATGTTATGTTTAACTATTTTATACTTGCTGAGCAAACTTTTTCCTACCCTTGCGTTGAATATAATATTTTCAGTTAAAACCGAGAAGACCGGTACTTCCAAAAAAGATAAAGGAAATGGCAAAGTCGCGGAGTGATATTATTATTAAGCTCTTGTGCTTAAATAAGTTTAGATGTATTGTAATGAATACTCTAATGCTATATTTAGTATTATTATTAATTTGTATGAATGATGTAAAGGTTTAAAAACCTGGGATTATAAGTTAATGTTATATTAGAACTAAGACTGGTTTAAGTTAGTATATGAATGAATGAATGTCTATTATCATAGTATAGTGAGCACCAAACTCGAGGTAAAGGTAACTCTGATTTGGGGGCGTGACAACAACCATCTTAAGCTAACTTCAGACTGGGAGAAGGAGTATGAACGACTGAAGATTGAAAAATTAACTACATCCGAAGCCAACAAGAAGAAAATCATCGAGGAATACCAGGAATCGCCTGAATTGACCAACCAAATCATCTCTCAATTCGTCGAAGGTTATCAAAGACACAAAGAAAAAATAAGGGAGAAGATGCAGGTAGCTGGTCTTGACACCTAGATCCTGGATTCCTCTGATGACGAAGCCGACCTCCTCAGCAATAATTGTAATATTTTTTCTTTCTCTTTTTTTTATAAAAATAATCTCTAATGTACAAATATTTGAAATGAATGAAAAAACTATACTTTGGAAAAATTGAAAGCTCATTTTCATTAATAACTTGAAATAATTTACAGAGTCATTAAAGAAAACAACTTGGCATACATTATAGATAATACTTCTTAAGCCTCCAGGCATGTCAAGTGTTTTTGACTTCTGAACCATCCATTGTTCGAAGTTGGTAAGTACCTGACTTCGGTACTTCAATAACTTCATAAGGACCTTCCCAATTAGGCATTAATTTTTTGAGCTAGTTTTTAGGGCAACAACGCCTCCACCTCTCAAAGAACTAGATCTCCAACCTCGAATCTCCTTTGTTTAACTCTCTTATTATAGTGCATGGTCGTCCTTTTTTGGTAGATTACTAGTCTTTCCAAGTCTGACTCCCGAACCTCCTCCAATAGATCTAGATTGAGACAAAGACCTGCATCATTATACAGTTCCTTATACTGGCTGACCCGAAGTGAATGAGACCTGATCTTAACAAGAACGAGGGCATCAGTCCCATAAGCCAACCTAAACAGCGAATCACATGTTGTCGGCCGAGGAGTAGTCTGGAACTCCCACAAAACACTGAGCAACTCCTCGTGCCACCTCCCTTTTGCTTTATCCAACCTTATCTTATTCCCATTAAGTAGAGTTCGATTAGTAACTTTGACCTAACCATTGGACTGAAGATGTGCAACCGTAGTCTTCTGGTGTTGAATACCCAAGTCTCTCAGAAACTCTTCAAACTTGGACCCCACAAAATGTCTTTCATTGTCCGACACTTGCACCATAGGAATGCCGAATCAAAAAACACAAACTCCTTTAGAAACTTCAAACACTCCTGCTCTGTGATAGTTCGAAGTGGTTAAGCCTCCACCCATTTGGTTATGAAATCTATCGCTACAACCACAAAGCTGACATGTCCCTTGACCTTTGGAAATGGGACCAAAATGTCGAACCCCAAACAGCAAACGGGATCAGGGAAAGGACCGAGAATAATTCTTTAGGCGGTTGATGAGGAACAGAACTATTTAGCTGGCACTTAGGGCACTTCTTTACATACTCTTTAGCCTCTTGGAAGATATTCGGCCAGTAGTAACCTTGCTGAATAACCTTATAAGCCAATTCTTTAGCACCCATATGATCACCATAAATCCCCTTATAGACCTCTAGAAGTACATACTCTATTTCGGATGAAACTAAACACTCCAGCAAGGGTGAAGAGAGAGCAAGCCGATACAAATCACCATCAATCAGTACAAAGTTCGAACTCATGTACTTTATTTTCTTCACTAACATCCAATCCAAAGATAAAACCCAATCACTTAGGTATTCTACGTAGGGTGTAAGCCAATAGTCCGATCTCCCCACAACCAAGACCTCCAAGTATATCGAACCTCCGAATAAACTTGACTTCGTTGTAGCCAACTTAGACAGGGCATCAGCAATAGTATTGTTTAACCGATCCACTCCTTGGAAGGTTTAAAAACTTAAATAATATATTTGATCCTTGACTTCGGCCAGATATTTAGACATTCTTGACCTCGGGCCTCATACTCCCACGATATTTGCTTAACCACCAACTGAGAGTCGCTGAAGATAATCAGACTATGAACCTCCAAGCTCTTAGCCAATCGTAGTCCCGCCAGAATTACCTCATATTCAGCTTCATTATTCGTTGTTTTGAACCTGAAGCGGATAATCTGTTGTACCTTGAACCCCTCTCGACTTGTTAAAATTACTCCAGCCCTACTGACATCGGACGTCGAAGACCCATCCACATACAACGTCTACGAAGTCTGAACCGCCCGAATGTCTAAAATTAAAACCACAACTTCCCCCATCCGATTGGTGGGGTCAGGTTCAGAAAAGGAGCATTTCACCACAAAGTCGGCCAACGCCTGACCTTTTATCGCTGTTCGGGGGTAATACTCCGATGAAAACTGTGTCAACTTCATAGCCCAAGTAGTAAGTCGCCTCGACATGTTCGGCTTATTTAACACCTTCTTCAAGGGCTGATGTAAGACCCCAAATTTTTTTTAATAAAGATGAGTTTTCTATAAATATCATTTTTAAATATTATGGAATGAATTTGATATAATGTTATAGTTGTGGGTAATATTTATAAATTTTACAAAGTACACAAGTTGTTGTATAATATTCAATTGGTCGGGGAATATTCGTTTTATCAGGGAATATTCGTACAACGGCACAATCATTAGTGGACCCCGCAACGAAATTATTGTCGGATTGAGAAAACGACAAAAATATTTTATGAAAATAACGGCGGAAGTTTTACCGTTAATAATGTTGAACTACTCGGTAGTAAAAGTACAGTAATACGCGTGGTTGCATAGTAGTACACGGTATTGATTATTGATGCTTATGTGATAAGTCACTCAATTTTGTTTTATTAGTATTATTAATGTAATAAAACAGAAAAGTATTTTATATAAAACAGAATACTTTTATAAAGTTATTCTATAAATAAAATATATTATATTTTATGATGCATAGTGCCTGCATAGTATTTTGCATAGAAAAATCTTTTTATATAAAACAGAATACTTTTATAAAGTTATTTGTTTTATTAGATTATAAATAGAATATATTATATTTTCTTTAAAAGATTTTGCTTTAAATATGGATCATCCGATTAAAAGTAAATCAATCTTGATCGTTCATGAATTAGTTACTATGCAGTCCATTCTTCTATAAATAGAAGCTCATTCCTTTATTATTTCTTACGAATTCACTGAAACTCTAGAGAGAGAAATTATAGAGAGAAAGAAGATAAGTATTTTGCTACTTCACTACTCCTATATCCAGTACTCTTCTTCTTAAGGTAAAGGGTATTATTTCTTTTGTATTCATGAAGAGAACTTCTGTTATTCCATTATTTATTATTCTGTTGGAATAACCTGTATACGCGGGCTACCCTATACTTGGTGAAATTCTTCTACTATTTCATTCTTTATTATTCTGTTGGAATATCCTGTCTGTGCGTTTTACGCCGGACCTGGTTCCGTCTTTATTATTCTGTTGGAATATCCTGTCTGTGCGTTTTACGTCAGACCTGGTTCCGTCTTTATTATTCTGTTGGAATATCTTGTCGGTGCTTTTACACTGGACCTGGTTCCATTATTTATTATTCTGTCGGAATATCCTGTCAGTGCGTTTACGCATGACCTGGTTCTATTATTTATTTTTCTGTTGCAATAACCTGTCTGTGCGGTCTATCGCATGCTTGGTGAATTCTTTTGTTATTCCATTCTTTATTATACTCAGTTGGTTAAAGTTTTGGCTTTTATACTCCATGAAATTAGTGGAATATCTTTGATATTTACGCTTCATCCAGTATCTTTTCATGAAAATATTCTTCTGAGCATTCTTAAATTTTACTCTACAAAGCAGTATCATGTTGACAATTTGGACGTTGTTGGTTCCTGGATAAATTAATTCTTGAACTTGTTTTATTGAATTCTTAGATCATTGCCATCATCCTCATGTTTATATTTCGTTGAAAGTCATCTATGGCATGTAGTGCATAGATGGACTTGATATGATTATAACCAGGGATTATTCGGTGTAATCATGACCGTAATATTATAAATGATGTGGTAAAAGTCCTCATTGACCCGTAGTGCATTGATGGACAGTTGTTGGCATGATCATGACCATTGATGAATACACAAATATCCTTAGCCCGTAGTGCATGGATAATTTGTGGTCATGATATTAATGAATATCATTGGCCGTAGTGCAGGGATGATGTGGATTATTTATTAAGCTGAGTCTCAGCGATAAAAGTAATGAAAAACTTTTTAAATCATAAAAGATAGTAAATGCTATTCTTTACTTGACTCTTTTAATGGATAGCTTGTTCCGCTGCAGTTAAACTTGATGTTTGTTATATTTTATCAGTTTAACACTGCTGAAGGCTAACGATAATTTATTCTGCATTATCTTAGTCATAATATTTCTTACTAGCTAGTTGAGCTCACCCTTTTGCTTTCATTGTTCTCTTCAGGAAATGAGAATGTAGCGGGGACTAGTCGGGGAACGGAGTGACGATTCAGATGATAGCATTAGTAGTCCTCACTATTCTATAAAATAGTGTGAAAATAAATGTATTGAAAACTTATTTTGAGTTTGAATACTGGTTAGAAGAAAGTGTTATACTAAAACTGATGAGTGAGTTTTATACACATGAATTGGATACATTCGGACTTAATTTATTATTGTTCTCAAGTCTTTTAGAATAGTTTTTAAGTGTTTGTATCTATTCATACATGTTTTACATTGTTTTGTAGGATTTGGGACAAAAGTTACTTGGATCGACGTTTGGGGTGGCTAGATTCGAGTTTTCGGCTTGCCATTTACACAGTAGTCACTTCAGAGCCAATTTTAGTATTGCTAGAGACATTATTTCGGAAAAATCCAAGAATAAAAGTTGTATATCTATGTCTCCTCTTTCCGGAACATCTTGAATCGTCAAAATCGGAGTTCAGACGAAGAAGTTATGGCCATTTTCCCAAAGGACGTCGGAGCAGAAAATTTTCAAAAAAAAGCACTAGCGTCGGGGCGCTAATTTCAAGGCAATTTCCAGCACCGGGGAGCTATAAGGCAGTGTCTGAGCGTTAAGCCCAGAGCTGGGGCGCTGGGGGAAGGGTTTGGTGTAGCCTGGACGCGTTTTGGGCGAATTTTGACACCTTTTTGACTTCAAATTGGATTGGGTTTGTTCTTAAGCTAAAAATTGGACTTGTAACCTATAAATACATGATGGGAGGCATAAAATAAAGGGGGATTAGATAGCTTAAATTAGAGATACACTCCATTAGATTAGACATTAACCCTAGTTCTTATTAGTTTTGGAGATTAAAACAACTTGTAGATCATTGAAGATCAAGAGCAGGAGCAAGAGGGGAGCATCAGATTTGCTGACAACAGATCCTATTATCTTCTCTTATCATACTTTTATCTTTTAATGTTTATTCAATTGTGGATTCTTGATTTTAATTCATTAATTATGAACTAACTCTTTTATTAAGATTTCAATTGAACTTTTTATGGCTATAAATTAGTTATTTAATTTATTCCAATTATTTATGTTGAAGTGAATTGTTCATCTTGCTTTGAGCTTATTGATTAATTATCTGATCAATAATTACCTTGTTACTCTAGAAGGAATTGGGAAAGGAATTCTAGGGTTAGAAATGGGCTTGGTGACATGTGACTTAGTTATTTACACAGTGAATAATTAGGTTTGTGAATAGAATGAGAATATCTATTTGTCGCATGTAACATAAGAGGAATTGGGTTTGTAGCGAGTTTAATTCAATTGTTTTGCATAGAGATATAGCAAAATTAATCTGGTTTAAATAGAAGGCAATTGATCACTCGAGAGAGGGCTTTTGGCATTTGAGAATTCCTGTTAACAATTCAGTAGATATAATAATTGGGATAGCTGAATAATTGATTTATAATTCATAATTGGGGATATTGGAGTCTTAATTCTTATTTATCTGAATTCTATCAATTCTTAGTTGTTTATTTGCTTTCTTTTAGAATAATTTTTTTGTTTTGTTTAATTTAGTTTTCTTAAATCTAGAAATCACAATTATTGGTTGTTTAAATAAAATTATTTTGGTTAAGAATTAGTACTTGGTGATTTTTATTAATAATTCCTCGTGGGAACGATACTCTACTTTTACTTTATTACTTGTTGACCGTGTATACTTGCACGTATTCATTGATTGCGAAATCAATCAACAAGTTTTTGGCGCCGTTGCCGGGGAATTAATTTAATAATTATTTACCAATATTAATTTCAATCAAATTAGTCTTAATTTAAATATTTTTATTTTTATTTTTATTTCTTATTCTCTTCCTATATTTCTCTCTTTTTAGGTACCATGGATGACTTTGCGTATCAATGGCCATACACGAACATGACTCAACCACGGGGAGCGGAGATTGACAGACTCAAGAAACTTTCTGCATTGTCAGCACAGATGGAGACACTTTCGAGGATGCTTGAAGCTTTTGAAGCTCAACATCGTCAAAGTGTGGCGGTTACTTGTGATTATTGTGCTAGAAATCTTATGAGTCATCAATGCGCCATCAGTTTCGAGCCGGTACAGTATAGTGGTGATTACCCCAACAGTTATATCTATCCCAACAACTATCATCAGGATTGGGGGTATCACCCAGATTTTTCATGGAGTAATAATCAAGATCAATTTTATGCTCCAAGTCCAACATACCCACCGGATTTCTCGTGTCCACCTCCACTACAACAAGAAGAACATTCAAATTGGGAGGAAGCCTTGGAAAAATTCATTAGAGCTTCTGACAAAAGGAACGAGGAACAAGACAAAAGAATGAATCAAATAGAGCTGCATTTGCAAAGCCAAGGGGCATCGTTAAAGAATATGGAAAATCAATTGGGGCAGATAGCACATGCATTGAACAACCGTCCTCAATACACTTGGCTCTATGACATGGATGGCGAGACTGATGATGAGCCTGAACCAAATCTGCAATCGGATGTGCCAAATGATATAGATGTTGAAAGAGAGGAAAGACTTGGAGACCAACAAAAAGAGATCGGCAAAGATCTAACTTTGAGTACCAATGAAGATGAGCCAATTTTGATAGTGTCCCATGTACCTTCTCCACCAAAGTTCAAGAATCCAGTTAGATTTGCAAAACCATGTCCGCTAGGTAGTCATGTCGTCGACAATACTCCTTATGACGTAAAAGCGAGTACAACTTTGAAGCCATGGTTCAATGAGTTGGAGAAGATAGAAGAAGAGATTGTTGTGTCTGACAAGCCTCAATACCAAATTCTATTCGCAGACACAATGGAAAAAACACCTAGATGTTGGACGTTCTTTAATGTGATCTTATCTAAACAAAGCATGCTAGGTGACTTTAATACAATGGCTATCGTAAATGGGAACCTACCAAAAGCTATATTATTTCCGATGGATGGAGGGTTCCTCAACTTTCGAAGAGGAATTGGATAGAGAATTGAAGAAGCCAGGCTGAGACTATAAAACAAGCGCTTATTGGGAGGCAACCCAAGTTTAATTTTTAATTTTAGTTTTTATTAGGTTTTATATTAGTAGTTTTGAATTTGCATTTATTTAGGATTTAATAAAATTGCTTCTATCATGGTTTACAGGTTAGTCAAGTCAAATTCAAGTGGTGCCCAATTTGTTCCATGTGCCTAGCATATTCTCCAAACTTAATGGACAATGAGAAAGATTGCTATATTTTCAGGGAAGTCATCTGCTTTACTTTTTTATATTTTATCCATTGAGAACAATATCTAGTTTAAGTTTGGGGACATTTTAGTTTCGTATTGCATATAGTTAGTTATCTGCATAGTAGTTTTTATTTTTTTTTTGTGTTAGCATTGTGTTTTTTTTTAGGTTGCATATAGTACATGGTAGTTATTTGCATATTCATATATGTGTTGCATTAGTATGTGTTCATGTAGTTTAATTGTATTTTTTATTTTTTTTTATTTTTATTTTTTTTCTTTGCATGAATCTATGTGATCGGTTGGTGTGGTCCTAGCTCGGCCTATGATAAGATTAGTTTTGCATGTTAACTTAAAAAGTGTTGATAATTGATGATGAGTTCTAATTTTAATCATGATGACAATCTGAGCCTGTCTGAAACTTATGTAACTGGTTAGCACTTAAAGTTTAACTGTTTTAATCTACTTGGTTTAAGGGTTTCATAATTCGTTTCTGAGGGAAAATCTTGGTTAAAATTTAAAGAAATTAGTGAACTGGCGGTAAAGGTTGGAATGACGTAAAAGCTTGAGTTTGGGGGAATCCATGGGGTATATATATTACAAAAAGAGAAAAAAAGAGAAAAAATGATGAAAAGAAAAAAAAATAGAAAATCCAGAAAAAGAAAAAAAATGAATAAACACCGTGGCATGTTTGTCTAATTTTGTGGCCTTTGTTACTTGAGTAAGTAAGCCCGAGGGGATTGTCTTTACACCTAGCGCCCTAAGGTCTTAATGACTTAGGAGTCGTTGGTCGAAAGCTCGTTAAGGTAGCACTGAAAAGTCTAAGGGAATAAGACATTACACAGCCATGAGAAAATAAAAAAAATGAAAAAAAACACGAGAAAGAGCAAAAATGCCCTCGTGGTTGAATAAAAGTATAAATAAATCTTGTATTTACCCTTCGACTTGGTAATTGCTTAGTTTTAACCGGAGTTGTCATGTTCACAAAAGTAATTGAATTGGAACTAAAATTTTCCTTCTGAGAAGTTTGTTATGTGATTATCTTGATTTGTGGTTGGTTAGAATGGTTAACAAGCACACACGCACAACATGGGTGATCACAGGTGTGGATTGACTAATTGGTTAGAGTTATGAATTTTGATTTGATCGGATATATTGTTTGAGTACCAATGGTATCTTTGAGGCCTGTTGCTATATATCATACTGATTTATTACTGGGTTCGTAGGTATATTATAAAGTAGATCATGCATATGCATTCATGTAGTTGAGTTAGTTTGTTTATTTTTAGTTCTTTTGTGTTTTTGCTTGAGGACAAGCAAATGTTTAAGTTTGGGGGTATTTCGCAATCAAAAACTCACAGCTTATATTTTGTCTTATTTTACACGACAGTTGTATAATTAAGTTTTGTTTGTATTTTGTACCATGTATTTGACGACTCAGAATAGGTGATGTATACCTATTTTGGGGGCGTCACAGCTGATTCGTATACACCATTATTAACCGACCCTAGAAATAATGCCGAAGTTTTCTACTAGCTACTATCGGTGCTGAGGCAGACTTCTTCAGGTTCGGATAACTGGTTTTCGTATCCCGAAAGGCGTGACAAACATAGTAGACCGGGAACTATTTTCTTCCCACCTCCCGAACTAACACAACTCCAACCGCCAACGATATGGCCGCCAAGTATAGATATAAAGGTTCCGAAAAAATTGGCTTCATTAACTGAGGTGCCGAAGACAAGTACCTCTTTATTCCTTGAAAAATATCCTCACACTCTTAAGTCCACTGAAATGTCTTCTTGTTCCTTGGCCCCTTCAGAGTGTTAAAAAAGGGCAAACACCTTTTGCCGACTTAAACATAAACCTCCTTAATGCTACGATTCGACCTTTCAACCTTCGTACATCCTTGAACGTTTAAGGAGACTTCATGTCTAATATCGCCTGAATCTTCTCCGGATTAGCCTCAATTGTAAGATCCCAACTTTTATGAATAAAGATGAATTTTTCTCTAAATATCATTTTTGAATATTAAGGTATGAATTGGTTATAATGTTATAGTTGTGGGTAATATTTATAAATTGTGCAAAGTAAGCAAGTTGTTATAAAATATTCGATTGGTCGGGGAATATTCGTTTATCAGGGAATATTCGTACGACGGCACAATCATTGGTGAACCCCACAACGGAATTATTGTCGGAGTTAGAAAACGATAGAAATATCTTTTTATAAAAATATCGGCGAAAGCTTTACCGTTAACTGTTGAAATACCCGGTGATAAAAGTACAGTAATATGCGTGTTGCATAGTAGCACACGGTATTTGATGCGTACGTGAGAAGTCACTCAGTTATACTCAATTATTGCTACAATATTTACTGCATATTATCTCACATTATTGATTCTATTATTGTCACAGTATCATCTGCAAAATATTTATATTATTAAATCAATAATTGAGATGACAAGTTATTCATATTATTATTTGCATTATTGACAATGTCTAGAAAGTTCTGTCGAGAAAAGGGGTTTAGTCACCTAATTAGGAGAAATCCTTATCGAAAAGCCCTCTCTTTCCTGGAAATGATCTGGTTGTTAATATTTCAAGTTATATTATTGATGAATAAATGTTGTTAAAAATATTGAGGGGATTTTTATGAAGTATTTGTTGTAAATTGGGCTTATTATTTGGACCCCCACTTACCCATTTTTCAAAACTATCGGTAGAAGTTATCTCAATTTTATTATATATATATATATATATATATATATATATATATATATATATATATATATTATAATAAGTTTTATTTTTTCATGAAAAATAGAATATATTATATTTTATTATGCATAGTATTTGCATAGTAAAATCAAAAAGTTCGTTCTACGTCCGTGAAATTCGCCCGTGAACCTTTTCTATTGTGCGTCCAAATAGTGTCATGCCATTCTTCTATAAATAGGATGCTTAGTTTAGAAATGAAAAACACACCAGAATCAAAAAATTCTTCTTCTATAATATTGAGCGTATTTCTTTAGAGTTTAAGGAAACTCTGAGTGTAGAAAATAGTAAAAGTTTTCTTCAAGAATATTCTCGCTATACCAGTCGGAATACTCTCCTTTTTAAGGTAAGGGATGTTATTTTTGTTTAATATTCATATGAAATAATATTTTCTTCCATACTCTATAGTATGTAAGTAATATTATTTCGTTTTAGATTCTGAATTCTATACTCGTTTTGTCAAAGTATTGCTTTTATACTCCGTGAAATTAGTAGAATATCCTTGAAATTTGCGCTTCATCTAGTATATTTTCACGAAAATATTATTCTGAACATTCTTGATAAGTTTTAACCTTTTCATGTCGGGGTACTATTCACGGGGTACTATTCTCAAAGTACTATTTATAGAGTACTATTCACTCGGGTACTATTCACCTAGGGTACTATTCATGATAAAAATTGATTTTTTCGGTCCAAATCATTTTTAATACAATATTATTCTTGAATTTTACTCCACAAAGCAGTATCATATTGACAATTTAGACATTATTGAATTTCAGATAAGTTGAATTATAAATCTTTATCCTTTGCTTTCATTTAATTGAATTCTTATATCATTGTCATCATCCTCGTGCTTATATTATTATGAAAGTCATCTTTGACTCGTAGTGCATAGATGGACTGTTGATTGGTATGATTATGACCAGGGCTTATTCGGTATAATCATGACCTTTAATGTTACAAATGATGTGGTAAAAGTCTTCATTGGCCCGTAGCGCATTGATGGACAATTGTTGGCATGATCATGACCATTGGTGATAACACGAATATCCTTGGCCCGTAGTGCATGGATAATTCGTGGATGTGATACTAATGAATATCCTTAGCCCGTAGTGCATGGATAATTTAGTGTTGTGGATTATTTATTGAGCTGAGTCTCAGCGATAAAATTATTGATAAACTTTTTAAACCATAGAAGATAGTAGATATCATGCTCTACTTGACTCTTCTAATAGATTGCTTGTTCCATTACAGTTAAACTTGTTATTTATTGTATTCTATCAGTTTAACACTATTGAAGGCTAACGATAAATTATTCTGCATTATCTTAGTCATAATATTTCTTACTGGGCTAGTTGAGCTCACCCTTTTACTTTCATTGTTCTCTTCAGGAAATGAGAACGTAGCCGGGACTAGTCGGGGAATGGAGTGACGGTCCGAGATGGTGGTTGTAGTAGTCCTTACTATTTTATAAAAATAGTGTGATAATAATTGTAATGAGGACTCCATTTGAGTTTAGATATTGTCTAAAAGACAATATTCGTGTTAGAACTCTTAGCTATGTTTTGTCATATTTTACACGACAGTTGTATAATTAAATTTGTATTTGTATTCTGTACCATGTATTTGGCAACTCAGAAAGAGTGATGTATACTTATTTTGGGGGCGTTACATCAATACCTCGTTTTCTCACCAAATACCCGACAAATTTTCCTGACCCTAGGCCAAACGTACATTTTGTCGGGTTAAGCAGAATATTGCAATGCCGAATTGTCTGGAAACAGTCTTCTAGATCATCCAAATGCTTCCGAACAGATAAACTCTTGATGATCATATTGTCCACATATACTTCCATGCTTTGGCCCAACCGTTTCTTAAACACATAGTTCATCATCATCTGGTAAATCGCACCGACATTTAGTAGCCCGAATGTCATCTTTCTATAAGCATAAATTGCCTGATGCGTGATGAAAGCCGTCTTTGGAATATCCTCCTTATGCATCGAAATTTTATTATACCGAAAATGCATCCATGAAACTCAACAAAACATACCATAATGTATCGTCAATTAGTCGATCGACGTGTGGAAGCAGATAGAAGTCCTTCGGGCACGCCTTATTCAAATCTGCATAGTTTGTTTCTAATACTTTTTCCTCAAAATAATAATTATTTTTAGAACTTTTTAAAAATAATATTTTATTTTAAATATAAAAAAATTAATTATTTTAAAAAGAATATTTTATTTAAAATAAATATTATTTTTAAATTATTTTA
This sequence comes from Panax notoginseng, assembly GCA_016801055.1. Lineage (NCBI taxonomy): Eukaryota > Viridiplantae > Streptophyta > Magnoliopsida > Apiales > Araliaceae > Panax > Panax notoginseng. The sequence goes on from CM029018.1 coordinate 179,118,514, forward strand.
AGAAAATATTTTATTTTAAAATATTAAATTAAATTATTATTTAAATTTTTATAAATAATATTTTATTTTAAAATATTAAAAATAAAAATTATTTTAAAAAAAACTTTTTATTTTAAAATATTAAATATAATTATTATTTTAAAAAAATATTTTCTTTTAAAATATTAAAAATAACTTTTTTTTAAATAATTGTTTTATTTTAAAATATTAAAAATAAATATTTTATTTTAAAATATTAAAAGGGGTTAGGTCAAACTGGATCGGGTTGGGTCAAACTTTAGTCAAAATAGGTCGGGTTAAGGTCAAATCGAGTAGGAGGAACGGAAACGCAAAAAAATATCACTTTAAAGACCTAACTGACAAAAAATAAATTTTAAGAACGATTTTAAAATTAAGTGACAACTTGAAAGAACAAAAATGTGATTGAGCCCAAACAATTCTATTCAAGCTATTAGAAAATCTCATTTTCATAATAACTCGATCTTTTACACTGAAAGGGAGCAGTGCTAGAATGAGTCCTTCAAGGGGACATTCTTGTAGCGACTTTATTTTTTATTTTATTTTTTTTGATTTTTTTTTTGTAGTACCTCCAAAAAAATGTATAGTATTTATTCCAGCTGAATTTTTTTTATAAAAAATAGTATTTTAGGTGTAATTTGGATACCCTATTTCTTGTATGTATCCAAATTACACCTAAAATACTATTTTTTATAAAAATTTCAGTTGGAATAAATACTATATATTTTTTGGGAAGTACTACAAAAAATCCAAAAAAAATCGTTAAAAATGTCATTAAAACAATGTCCCCCTAGACTTATTTGTGCTAGAATAGATTACCTGTGACGCCCCCAAAATAGGTATACATCACCTATTCTGAGTCGTCAAATACATGGTACAGAAACAACTACAATATCATTACTATAATTATCGTGCAAAATACGACAACACATAAACTGTGAGTTTAAATATAAATATTGTCTTTTAGACAATATTCACACTCAAATAAGTCTTCATTACAATTATTAAAATACTATTTTATAAAATAGTGAGGACTGCTGACACAACTGACTAGAAACATCACTCCACACCCCGACTAGTTCCCGCTATATTCTCGCCTCTTGAGAAAAATGGAACAAAAAAGAAAAGGGTGAGCTCAACTAGCCCAGTAAAGAATATTATGACTAAGATAATATACAACAAATTATTATTAGTCTTCAACAGGAAAAAAATCTAATAGAATATAATAGACAACAAGTTTTAGATCAACAACTGCAGTGAAAACAACAATTCATTAGAAAAGTCAAGTAGAGAATGAATTATACTATCTTCTAAGATTTAAAAGTCTATCATCATCTTGAATCAAATATTCATCTTTGCACTACAGGCCAAAGATATTTATTTGTATCACCAGTTGGTCATGTTCATCTAAACACCTGTTCATCTTTGCACTACGAGCCAAAGATATTCATCAGTTAATCATTCATCTTTACACTACAGGTCAAAGATATTCAGTAATATCATCATTTAGGACTGAGGACGATGAAAAATATTTTAAAGAAACGAATCCAGTGAGATAAAAGGACAAATATTAGGGATTCGTACTTTAGATAATTCAAGTTCAAAAATGCTCCATAATAAACCATAGTGGAGTAAAATTCAAGAATGAAGACCAAAACATGGATACAATCAAAGATAGTAACCATAATAGACATCTTGGATAAAGAAGAGAAAATTTTATTTTTTCTGTGAATAGTGTCGTATTCGTGAATAGTAACTCCGACACAAAAAAGTAGAAATTTCACAATAAAATTCATATCAATATTTCGGCATAATGATATTGAAGGAAGTAATATCATTTACAAAAAAAATAACATCCCTTACCTCAAAATAACAGTACTTTTGATCGGGATATCGGATGTAAAGCTGAAGAAAACTTGCACTGAATAACAATTCTCAAAGTATCTAAACACTCACAAAATACGCTCGATAATATAGAGAGAGAGAAAAAAAACTTATTTCTGGTGTAATTTTCAATTCTAACTAAGCACTCTATTTATAAAAAAATGCTAAAACGCCAAAGGAGACTAAATAATAAAATATTAATATTTTATTATACCAATTCTACGCATGCCAATGACCAAGTCTAGTACTCCACCATTGAACAAAAAATTTCAACACATTTTTTCCAATAAAAACAAAAATGGGTCCCACCCATAATTTTAATAAAAATATTTAATTTCTAAAATTTCAATAATTCATAATAAATAGCCCTTTAATCAGAAAAATACGAATTTTATGTCCATTCCATAGGAAATTAAATTCTCTACAACTTTGTAGTTTTAAGTTTTTCCAAATTCTAAACAAAAATGCCCGAAATTCACATACGGACGATTTTTAATACCTCCATTCCGACAAAATACTGATAAAATACCTCAATATTAATTCCTTCATTTATATCTACATAAAATAAATATCCATCATTTATATCCACATAAAATAATTATTTTCTTATCATATAAATCAATAATTAATTACTCACAAATAATATTGCAGAATCACAATTATGACAACCAAGTCGTTCCTAGGAAAGAGGGGGCTTTCCAATAAGGATTTATCCTTACTGGCGCGCAATTAGGTGACCAAACCTTTCCTTAGACAGAACTTCCTTAGACATTGCCAATAATGCTATCTAATAATACTATTCAAATAATATGAATTATTGATCTGATAATGAGAAATATTGTGCAGTGACAATTATTGAAACAATAATAATATAAAATATCAACGTAGCAATTATTGAATCAATAAAATAAAAATATTGAACAGTAATTACTGTAACAATTATTGAGTAGTACTTTCTTACGTAAGGATCAATAATTTAACAATACTGTGCAATACCGTGTGCTATTGTGCAACCACGCGTATTACTGTATTTTAACCATCGGGTATTCCAACAGTGTTAACGGTAACTACTACGCCGTTATTTGTAAAAACTCAAACTTGTCATTTTTTTATCCGACCGTTTTCCGTTATAGGGCCCACAAATGGCTGCGTCATCGTACGAATATTCTCCGACAGCAAGAATATTCTACGACCAAACGAATATTTCCCGACAACAATGAATATTTTATAACCACTTGCTTATTTTAAAAAATTTACACATTTCACCCATAACCAAAGCATTATATCAAATTAACACCTTATTATTTAAAATAATAATTAGAGAAAATTTGATTTTATTTATAAAAAAATTGGGGTCTTACAACCTCCCCTCCTTATGAAATCTCGTCATCGAAATTGACGTACGTACCTGGTGTTTCGAAAAGCTGAGGGTACCTCGCTTTTATTTCTGATTCTAACTCCCAGGTCATTTCTTCAATAGCATGGTTCCTCCACAAAACCTTAACTTATGGTATAACCTTGGTGTGTAGGACATGCTCTTTCCTATTCAAGATCTTAACAGGTACCTCCTCGTACGATAAATCTTCGGCTATCTCGTCTGGTTCTAACTCAATAATGTGGTTCGGGTCTTTCACATATTTACGAAGCATAGGTATGTGAAACACATTATGAACACGAGACATGCTTGGAGGTAATGCGAGTCTATAGGCCACATTTCCTATTCGGTCAAGAATCTCAAAAGGACCAACAAATCGTGGATTGAGCTTTCCTCTCTTCCCAAATCTTGTAACTCCCTTCCATGGAGCAACACGTAACAATACATGATCCCCAATATTAAATTATGCGTCCTTTCGATGAAGATCCGCATAACTCTTTTGTCGATCCTGTGCCGTTTGTATACGTTGTCTAATTGTTTGGATCTTTTCTGTAGTTATGCGTACCAATTCCGGTCCCAACAATGTTGCTTCTCCTCATCCCAGCATACTGGAGAGCGACACTTTCGTCCATACAATGCTTCGAATGGAGCCACACCTATACTTGCCTGATAACTGTTATTGTAGGAGAATTCCACCAATGGTAGGTACTTATCCCAACTCCCTTTGAAATCTAGGACACAGAGTCTTAATAGATCTTCAAGAGTTTGAATAGTCCTTTCTGATTGCCCGTTTGTTTGAGGATGCTATGCTGAACTGAATCGTAATTTCGTGCCCATAGTTTTCTGTAAGCTAACCCAAAATCGTGAAGTGAATCTTGGGTCACGATCTGAAACTATGGATACTGGCATGCCATGCAATCTTACAATCTCATTCATGTACAAACGAGCAAGACATTCAAGGGAATAAGTATCCCGTATCGGCAAGAAATGAGCAGACTTAGTTAATCTATCAACAAAAACCCAAATCGCATCTATACCTTGAGAGACCTGTAACGAAATCCATAGTAATGTGTTCCCACTTCCATTTCAGAATCTCAAGTGGTTGTAATGGACCCTTTGGCACTTGATGCTCCGCCTTTACACGTTAACAAGTTAAACACCTCGAGATAAACTCCGCGATCTCTCTCTTCATATTGCTCCACCAAAATATATGTCGAAGATCATGATACATTTTGGTACTCCCAGGATGGATTGAAAACGGTGTGTTATGTGCCTCCATCATGATTATATGCTTCAAGTCAGAATCGTTAAGAACACAAAGTCTGGAGTTGACTCGAAGTATTCCTTCTTCATCGATTCTTGCTTCTAGAATAACACCTTCTTGCACTTTCTTCTTTATACGCATCAGCTCCAGGTACGTAGCTTGAACAACTTTAACTTTATCGATTAAAGTCGGTTATACTCATATGTTTGATATCATCACGTGGATACTTGGAGCATTTACCTCTATCTCCATCCTTTGCAAGTCATACAAAATGGGTCTTTGTGTTGACAATATCGCACTCGTACCCGCATATGATCTTCTACACAATGCGTCAGCTACTACGTTCGCTTTTCCAAAATAGTATTGGATGGTATGATCGTAATCTTTCAACAGCTCAAACCAACGTCGTTGCCGCATGTTGAGTTCCTTTTGGGTGAAGAAATATTCAAAGCTCTTATAATCCGTATAAATCTCCACTTTCTCCCCATACAAGTAGTGTCTCCAGATCTTCAACGCGAAAACAACTGCTGCCAAATCCAGATCATGAGTAGGATAATTCGTCTCATATTCTTTGAGTTGTCGCGAGGCATAGGCTATGACTTTCCCATGTTGCATGAGAACACATCCTAACCCTTTGCCTGAAGCATCACTGTAAATAACAAATCCATCCGAACCAGATGGTATTGTCAGAACAAGTGCCGAAATGAGTCTCCTCTTAAGCTCTTGAAAACTATTCTCGCATTCCTCGCTCCATACGAATTTTGTATCTTTTCGAGTTAGCTGAGTTAACGGAGTAGCAATTCGAGAAAATTCTTCCACGAATCTCCGATAATAACCAGCTAAGCCCAAAAAGTTACTCACTTCGGTCACCAACTTCAGTTGTTCCCAACTTTGTATTGCTTCAATCTTTGTCGGGTCAACGTATACTCCATGTTTTGACACCACGTGCCCAAGAAATGCTACTTCCTCAAGCCAGAACTCGCATTTATTCAGCTTGGCATAAAGCTTGTTATCACGAAGTCTTTGAAGTACCAGCTTCAAATGGTTCTCATGATCTTCACGGCTTTTGGAATAAATGAGGATGTCATCAATGAAGACAACAACGAACTGATCCAAATATTCTTTGAACACACGGTTCATCATATCCATAAAAGCAGCAGGAGCATTAGTCAATCCAAAAGACATGACTAAGAATTCAGAATGTCCGTACCGAGTTCTAAAGGCAGTCTTCAGAATATCCTCAGTTTTAATCTTCAGCTGATGATATCCAGAACGAAGATCAATCTTTGAAAAGAATTGTGCTCTTTGTAACTGGTCGAACAGGTCATCAATGCGAGGTAGTGGATACCTATTCTTGATGGTGACATGGTTCAATTCCTGATAATCGATACAAAGTCGCATACTCACGTATTTCTTCTTTACGAATATAACATGAGCACCCCAAGGAGATATACTAGGACGAATGAAACTGATATCTAACAACTCCTGTAATTGGACCTTTAACTCCTGAAGTTCAATAGGAGCCATTCGATATGGGGTTTTAGAAATAGGCTTTATACCAGGTTCAAGGTCAATAAAGAATTCAACTTCACGTTCTGGGGGTAGACCGGGAAGTTCTTCAGGAAATACGTCAGGAAATTCACTAATAACAGAAATATTATTCAAATCTGACGTGTTTTTGTTCAAGTCCGTGACATGAGCTAAAAAAGCTTGACATCCGTTTTTCAATAAATAAATAGCTTTATGGCTTGATATAAAAGTGATTGACTTTAGTGGTTTGGTTGTTTGAATTCGCATAACAGGTTGGTTAGGAATATAAAAACTAACAACCTTACGAAAACAATCAATTTTGGCATAATGAGTAATTAACCAATCAATCCCTAAAATCACATCAAATGCAAGTATTTTTAAAGAAATAAGATCAACAGGTAATGTGATGGTACCAACTTGGATCAAGCAAGATTTATAAACAGTAGATGCAATGAAGGTTTCTCCTAACGGAGTCTCAACAGATAAGTCAAAGTCTAATTTCTCCGGAGTCAAGTTCAAACGTTGAGCACAAGCAGGAGACATAAAAGAATGGGTAGAACCGGTATTTAATAAGGTATAAACTTCGCAAGAGTTTATAATTAGCTTACCCGTGATCAACTCGTTTGGGTTTCTCGTGTTTTGGCCAGTCACGACAAACGCTCTTCCAAGAACCGCTGACTTTGACTTGTCCAGAATAGCCTTCGGAGTCACCATTCCCTCTGGACTTGGTTTCGCTACAAGACAATATCTAGCTGTATGACCTTCCTTTCCACAGTTATAACACACCTTGGATTGTTGTGGGCATTTGGGCTAATATGTCCCTCTTTTCCGTATTTGTAACAAACGACCGGTGATCGTTCTCCTGCCCTAGAAACAATTGATGCTGGTGCTGACATCTTCACGTTATCATTGTTGAACCTTCTCTTCTTGAAATCTTCTCCCAACTCGCTTCTTCTATTTTTATGGCCACGATTACCACCAGAGTGGTTACCGCTTTTGTCCGAATATTTTCCTCCCCGCTGGTTTTCATTGCTCCAATGACTGCTGCCACTGGTATGATCCTGGTTGTGTTCCCTCGGTTGAATATACTCATTATCTCGCTCTAATAATTGAGCCCTGTTTACAACATCTGAATATAAAGAAAATTTATGAGAGATAAGATATTTCCGAATCTCGGGTTTTAGACCTCTCAGAAACATCTGTGTCATTCGTTCCTCATTCTCTATCAAATGAGGTGCAAACCTGGATAACTTTGCGAACTTCGCCTTGTACTGAGACATAGTCATGTTGTTTTGTTCTAGTCTGATAAACTCTACCGCTTTCATATGACGGATACTTTCAGGAAAGTACTTATCATTGAATAGTTTTTGAAACGTTTCCCAAGACATGTTGAGTGCTGCAGGCTGGGTACGCTTCACAGATTCTCACCAGTAATCTACCTCACCACGAAACATAAATGTGGCGAATAGAACCTTCTATTCCTCCGTGCATTCCAAGACATCAAATATCTTGGTAATTTATTTAACCCACGTCTCCGCCTTGATTGGATCTGGCTTTCCCGCAAATTTTGGTTGTCCCAACTCTTTGAACTACTTGGCTGTGACAAGCCATGCATTACTAACATTTCCACCCATATTTTGTACACGAGTCTCCCTCGTCTGATTTTGCATGAACTGCAAAAAACTTTTAAACATTCTATCATTCATCATTTGTTCGGTAGTGTTATTTACAGGAGGAATATTGTCTTCATGTTGCACGTTCTCCTGGTTTGTGATTAAAGGTGTTTTCACGGTCTAATATACTCCATTGTTAACGTTCTCAGCTGCCATTCTTAAATACTGTCATAAAATAAGGGTTAATTAAACAAATTAACATATCACATAATATCCCTATATTATGACTGACCAACAAATAAGCTTAGGTAGGACACACTAGCGAAGGATTTACTCGTCTCTCTCCACCTAGTTATATTCTCCGATCTCCGCCAGAGACCATATCCCTAAGCTCTGATACCAACTATGACGCCCCCAAAATAGGTATACATCACCTATTCTGAGTCGCCAAATACATGGTACAGAAATAACTACAACATCATTACTACAATTGTCGTGCAAAATACGACAACACATAAACTGTGAGTTTAAATACAAATATTATCTTCTAGACAATATTCACACTCAAATAAGTCCTTATTACAATTATTAAAACATTATTTTACAAAATAGTGAGGACTGCTAACACAACTGACTGAAAACATCACTCCATACCCCGACTAGTTCCCGCTATATTCTCTCCTCCTGAAAAAAATAGAATAAAAAGGAAAAGGGTGAGCTCAACTAGCCTAGTAAAGAACATTATGACTAAGATAATATACAACAAATTATCATTAGTCTTCAACAGGAAAAAAATCTGATAGAATATAATAGACAACAAGTTTTAAATCAACAATTGCAGCAAAAACAGTAATCCATTAGAAGAGTCAAGTAGAGAATGAATTCTACTATCTTCTAAGATTTAAAAGTCCATCATCAATATCTTATCCCTGTAACATCAATCAATATACATCTTGAATCAAATATTCATCTTTGCACTACAGACCAAAGATATTCATTTGTATCACCAGTTGGTCATGTTCATCTAAACACCTATTCATCTTTACACTACGGGCCAAAGATATTCATCAGTTAATCATTCATCTTTGCACTACAGGCTAAAGATATTCAGGAATATCATCATTTAGGACTGAGTATAATGAAAAATATTTTAAAGAAACGAATTCAGTGAGATAAAAAGACAAAGATTATGGATTTGTACTTTAGATAATCCAAGTTCAAAAACGTTCCATAATAAACCACAGTGGAGTAAAATTCAAGAATAAAGATCAAAACATGAATTGTAAGACCCCGAATTTTATGAAATAAAAGTATTCAATTTTTTTTATAATTACTATTCAGTAAATGGTTAAATTGATAAAAATTTAAAGTTATGAGTGAAATATGATTTTTTTTCAAAATAAGCAAGTGGTTATAAAATAATCATTGTTGTCGGGGAATATTCGTTTGGTCGTGGAATATTCTTTCTGTCAGGGAATATTCGTACGACGGCGCAGCCATTTGTGGGCCCCATAACAGAATAACTGTCGGGTGAAGAAAACAACAAATTTGAGTTTTTACAAATAACGGCGTAGTTGTTACCGTTAACACTGTTAGAATACCCGGTGGTTAAAATACAGTAATACGCGTTATTGCACAGTAGCACACGGTATTGCACAGTATTTTTGAAATTATTAATTCTTACGTAAGAAGGCACTACTCAATAATTGTTACAGTAATTACTGTTCAATATTTTATTTTATTAATTCAATAATTGTTACGTTGAAATTTTATGTTATTGTTGTTCAATAATTGTCATTGCACCGTATTTCCCATTATCAGATCAATAATTCATATTATTTGAATAATATTATTAGATAACATTATTGGCAATGTCTAGAAAGTTCTGTCTAAGGAGAGGTTTGGTCACCTAATTGCGCGCCAGTAAGGAAAAATTCTTATTGGAAAGCCCCCTCTTTCCTGGGAACGGCCTGGTTGTCATAAATGTGATTCTGTAATATTATTTGTGAATAATTAATTATTGATTCATATGATAAGGAAATATTTATTTTATGTGGATATAAACGAGGGATATATTTTTGTGGTTAAAAATAAAGGAGTTAATGTTGAGATTTTTATCCGTATTTTTGTCGGAATGTAGGTATTAAAAATCAGGGTTTTTGAGATATTTTGCGGGGGTTATAATTTTTAATCCGACCGTTGGATCGTGGTAATTTTTGGATATGTTATACATATATAAGTTGAGTATATGCCCACAAATTTTGAACCGTTAAAAATGAACGTATGATTTATTATGAATTTTACGAGATGACTGGTTCAGAAATTGTTGAATTTTTGGAGTTTATCATTTTGGTGGAAAATTCTAGAATTGGTGGGCCCCACTTGTGGTTGGTGAAGAAATGTACTGAATTATATTTCAAATGTGGTGGGTGGAAATAGTAGCAGGTAAAGCCATCAGGTTGCAGGTCAAACCTACCAAAATTTTCCTATAAATAGAGGGCTAAGTTAGAATTAAAAATCACACCAGAAACATAAGCTTTCTCTCTTTCTCTCTCTATATTATGAATCATATTTTGTGAGTTTTTAGATACTTGGTGAGTTGCTATTCATCAGTGCAAGTTTCCTTCAGCATCATATCCGATATCCAGTCAGAAGTACTGCTCTTTTGAGGTAAGGGATAGTAAGGAATATTAAGGGATTTTAAGGGTTGTTATGATTTTCAGTTTCGTAATTTTTCTGATCTTCAAAAATTCTGGAAAAATTTGAAATGATATTTTGATGAGTTTTCTTGATTGTGTCCAAAAATGGTGATTTTTGGATGTATAGATTGAGAGTTATGAATTTTATGAGAAAAGACTATTTTAAAAGTAACAGCTTATAATTCCTTGTGGTTAACTCCAAAATTGATGAAATTTTTATTGGGAGTACATGTATATGATAGAAGTATACTCTGTAAATTTCAGAATTTTTAAACAAAAGTACAATTTTTGATAAATGTCTAAATATTCGGCTATTTTGGCCATATGAAAAATAGTAAATGACTTTTAAAAAATCTGAGAAAAATATATGTTCACTATGGGACTATATTATGCTAAATCCCAGAAAAGAAATATTTTTGGAACTGATTTGGTATTTTTCATGAAAATGGTCTAGTTATGAGTAAATGAATTAAATATGTTTTGTGAATAAAGAAAATTGGAAAATAGGATTTTATGGCTTGAGAATCCTATATGAGGTATATGCAGATTTTTGATGAGGGTTTTGGTTATTGATGATGAAATTGTAAGAGTTGGCATTTTATGATGATTAAATGCATTAATTAGTAAAGTGTAAACAATTAAAATAAATTGTTTATAAATTTAAGTAATGTTATTCTTTCAATATCATTATACCGAAATATTGGTATGAATTTTATTGTAGAATTTCTATCTTTTGTGTCGGGGTTACTATTCATGAGTTACGAATATTACTCTTGAGATTAAAACTATATGTTGATCATATTATTTTTATCATCATATATAACATTTTTATAACTCTGATGTTGAAATTCTCTTTCACTGGAGTGTAAAGATGGATAGATTATTGGTATGATCATGACTAGAGTTCTCTTTGGCCTGTAGTGCAAAGTTGAATTGTGACTGGTATGATCATGACCATTGAATTTATAATTGAATATCTTAAGCTTAAGTGCAAAGGTGAATTGATCAACATGGTTATAATTATTGTTTATATAAATTCTGAAATGATTATATATTTCTTTGAGATATTAATATCTTTGGCCTGTAGTGCAAAGATGAAATATTGATGAATATCTTTGGCCTGTAGTGCAAAGATGAATTGTTGATGAATATCTTTGGCCCGTAGTGCAAAGATGACATGTTGTTGAATATCGTTGGCCAGTAGTGCAAAGATGAACAGATGTTGAGATAAACATGACCAACTGGTGATACAAATGAATATCTTTGGACGTAGTGCAAAGATGAAGTTATTAGTATGATTATGAACAGGAAATGTGATTTGGTGTAACCATGATCTTTGATGTTTCAGGTAAAGATAGGTGATGAGAATTATCATCGTCCTGGATGAGAAGAGGAATTTAGAACTACAGTTATGATTATGAGTTATTCATATGATTGTGGACCAGAATTGTTGATTGATGTTACAGGGATAAAACATTGTTGGTGGATTTTTAACATGGAGAAGATAATAGACTTTATAGTCTATTTGACTCTTCTAATAGATTGCTCGTTCCGCTGCAACTATGGTTAAAATTTTTATCATTTACCATATGTTCTAAATCTCTGATTTATTGTTGATGAAGGCTATTGATAATTGAATTATCTTTAGTCATGATATTCTTTACTGAGCTAGTTGTGCTCACCCTTTTGCTTCACAATTCCTTTCAGGTAATAAGAGTGTAGCTGGGTCGAGCGGGGGTAACAAGGGAATAGAACGGTGGTTATCATTTAGTAGTTATATTTGGTGAAAAAAATAGGGTGAGGCGAACCCAACGTTGGAAGGGTGTTTTGCCACTATCATACAAGATGTCTAACGACATACAACCTCGTGTCATCATAAGACATGAATGTACTCATCCACTTGCTGGGTATATATACGAGCACTACCTATATAATCTTGGTGTTTGTTTGAAGTATAATTCTCAATTAGAGACAGTGGAGATAATGATAAGTCAAGAGAAGACTCACCATTGGGAAGAATATGATAGTAATCTTCTCGTTTTTCTTTGGGGTCTATTGGGTCAATCAAGGATAATTCTGTGGCCATATGATATCTATCATAACCTAGACGCGTGGCCTCCCATGTACGAAGGTTTCCTTGAGCACTTCCCAAAGATTCTAATTTCTATAAAAGTTTTTGACTATACCTTTATGTAAGGTGTTATTGTGAGGTGATGTCCACGGTTGGAACATGAGTCACATTTGGTATATATTTGTATTCAAACTCACAGCATATGTGGTGTTGTATTTTGCACGACAATTGTTGTAATAAAGTTGTAGTTATTTTCTGTACCATGTATTTGACGACTCAGAATAGGTTGGATGGAATGGACCTATTTTGGGGTCGTTACATTTGGTATCAGAGCTTAGGGATATGATCTCTGGCGGAGATCGGGGAATATAACTAGGAGGGGAGAGATGAGTAAATCCTTCGCTAGTGTGTCCTACCTAAGCTTATTTGTTGGTCAGTCATAATATCGGGATATTATGTGATATGTTAATTTATTCAATTAACCCTTATTTTGAAGCTGTATTCTAGAATGATATCTGAAATACAGGAGATGAGCAATGGAGAAATCATGATGATAGGGAAGATGGAATCTGAAATGAAAGCAAGGTATTCTCAACTCTTTGAAATACCAAGTACGTAAATTTCGGGGACGAAATTTCATAAGGAGGGGAGATTGTAAGACCCCAAATTTTATGAAATAAAAGTATTCAATTTTTCTTATAATTACTATTCAGTAAATGGTTAAATTGATAAAAATTTAAAGTTATGAGTGAAATATGATTTTTTTTCAAAATAAGCAAGTGGTTATAAAATAATCATTGTTGTCGGGGATTATTCGTTTGGTCGTGGAATATTCTTTCTGTCAGGGAATATTCGTACGACGGCGCAGCCATTTGTGGGCCCCATAACAGAATAACTGTCGGGTGAAGAAAACAACAAATTTGAGTTTTTACAAATAACGGCGTAGTTGTTACCGTTAACACTGTTAGAATACCCGGTGGTTAAAATACAGTAATACGCGTTATTGCACAGTAGCACACGGTATTGCACAGTATTTTTGAAATTATTAATTCTTACGTAAGAAGGCACTACTCAATAATTGTTACAGTAATTACTGTTCAATATTTTATTTTATTAATTCAATAATTGTTACGTTGAAATTTTATGTTATTGTTGTTCAATAATTGTCATTGCACCGTATTTCCCATTATCAGATCAATAATTCATATTATTTGAATAATATTATTAGATAACATTATTGGCAATGTCTAGAAAGTTCTGTCTAAGGAGAGGTTTGGTCACCTAATTGCGCGCCAGTAAGGAAAAATTCTTATTGGAAAGCCCCCTCTTTCCTGGGAACGGCCTGGTTGTCATAAATGTGATTCTGTAATATTATTTGTGAATAATTAATTATTGATTCATATGATAAGGAAATATTTATTTTATGTGGATATAAACGAGGGATATATTTTTGTGGTTAAAAATAAAGGAGTTAATGTTGAGATTTTTATCCGTATTTTTGTCGGAATGGAGGTATTAAAAATCAGGGTTTTTGAGATATTTTGCGGGGGTTATAATTTTTAATCCGACCGTTGGATCGTGGTAATTTTTGGATATGTTATACATATATAAGTTGAGTATATGCCCACAAATTTTGAACCGTTAAAAATGAACGTATGATTTATTATGAATTTTACGAGATGACTGGTTCAGAAATTGTTGAATTTTCGGAGTTTATCATTTTGGTGGAAAATTCTAGAATTGGTGGGCCCCACTTGTGGTTGGTGAAGAAATGTGCTGAATTATATTTCAAATGTGGTGGGTGGGAATAGTAGTCGGTAAAGCCATCAGGTTGCAGGTCAAACCTACCAAAATTTTCCTATAAATAGAGGGCTAAGTTAGAATTGAAAATCACACCAGAAACATAAGCTTTATCTCTTTCTCTCTCTATATTATGAAGCATATTTTGTGAGTTTTTAGATACTTGGTGAGTTGCTATTCATCAGTGCAAGTTTCCTTCAGCATCATATCCGATATCCAGTCAGAAGTACTGCTCTTTTGAGGTAAGGGATAGTAAGGGATATTAAGGGATTTTAAGGGTTGTTATGATTTTCAGTCTCGTAATTTTTCTGATCTTCAAAAATTCTGGAAAAATTTGAAATGATATTTTGATGAGTTTTCTTGATTGTGTCCAAAAATGGTGATTTTTGGATGTATAGATTGAGAGTTATGAATTTTATGAGAAAAGACTATTTTAAAAGTAACAGCTTATAATTCCTTGTGGTTAACTCCAAAATTGATGAAATTTTTATTGGGAGTACATGTATATGATAGAAGTATACTCTGTAAATTTCAGAATTTTTAGACAAAAGTACAATTTTTGATAAATGTCTAAATATTCGGCTATTTTGGCCATATGAAAAATAGTAAATGACTTTTAAAAATTATGAGAAAAATATATGTTCACTATGGGACTATATTATGCTAAATCCCAGAAAAGAAATATTTTTGGAACTGATTTGGTATTTTTCATGAAAATGGTCTAGTTATGAGTAAATGAATTAAATATGTTTTGTGAAGAAAGAAAATTGGAAAATAGGATTTTATGGCTTGAGAATCCTATATGAGGTATATGCAGATTTTTGATGAGGGTTTTGGTTATTGATGATGAAATTGTAAGAGTTGGCATTTTATGATGATTAAATGCATTAATTAGTAAAGTGTAAACAATTAAAATAAATTGTTTATAAATTTAAGTAATGTTATTCTTTCAATATCATTATACCGAAATATTGGTATGAATTTTATTGTAGAATTTCTATCTTTTGTGTCGGGGTTACTATTCATGAGTTACGAATATTACTCTTGAGATTAAAACTATATGTTGATCATATTATTTTTATCATCATATATAACATTTTTATAACCCTGATGTTGAAATTCTCTTTCACTGGAGTGTAAAGATGGATAGATTAATGGTATGATCATGACTAGGGTTCTCTTTGGCCTGTAGTGCAAAGTTGAATTGTGACTGGTATGATCATGACCATTGAATTTATAATTGAATATCTTAAGCTTAAGTGCAAATGTGAATTGATCAACATGGTTATAATTATTGTTTATATAAATTCTGAAATGATTATATATTTCTTTGAGATATTAATATTTTTGGCCTGTAGTGCAAAGAAGAAATATTGATGAATATCTTTGGCCTGTAGTGCAAAGATGAATTGTTGATGAATATCTTTGGCCCGTAGTGTAAAGATGACATGTTGTTGAATATCGTTGGCCAGTAGTGCAAAGATGAACAGATGTTGAGATAAACATGACCAACTGGTGATACAAATGAATATCTTTGGACGTAGTGCAAAGATGAAGTTATTAGTATGATTATGAACAGGAAATGTGATTTGGTGTAACCATGATCTTTGATGTTTCAGGTAAAGATAGGTGATGAGAATTATCATCGTCCTGGATGAGAAGAGGAATTTAGAACTACAGTTATGATTATGAGTTATTCATATGATTGTGGACCAGAATTGTTGATTGATGTTACATGGATAAAACATTGTTGGTGGATTTTTAACATGGAGAAGATAATAGACTTTATAGTCTATTTGACTCTTCTAATGGATTGCTCGTTCCGCTGCAACTATGGTTAAAATTTTTATCATTTACCATATGTTCTAAATCTCTGATTTATTGTAAATGAAGGCTATTGATAATTGAATTATCTTTAGTCATGATATTCTTTACTGAGCTAGTTGTGCTCACCCTTTTGCTTCACAATTCCTTTCAGGTAATAAGAGTGTAGCTGGGTCGAGCGGGGGTAACAAGGGAATAGAACGGTGGTTATCATTTAGTAGTTATATTTGGTAAAAAAAATAGGGTGAGGCGAACCCAACGTTGGAAGGGTGTTTTGCCACTATCATACAAGATGTCTAACGACATACAACCTCGTGTCATCATAAGACATGAATGTATTCATCCACTTGCTGGGTATATATACGAGCACTACCTATATAATCTTGGTGTTTGTTTGAAGTATAATTCTCAATTAGAGACAGTAGAGATAATGATAAGTCAAGAGAAGACTCACCATTGGGAAGAATATGATAGTAATCTTCTCGTTTTTCTTTGGGGTCTATTGGGTCAATCAAGGATAATTCTGTGGCCATATGATATTTATCATAACCTAGACGCGTGGCCTCCCATGTACGAAGGTTTCCTTGAGCACTTCCCAAAGATTCTAATTTCTATAAAAGTTTTTGACTATACCTTTATGTAAGATGTTATTGTGAGGTGATGTCCACGGTTGGAACATGAGTCACATTTGGTATATATTTGTATTCAAACTCACAGCATATGTGGTGTTGTATTTTGCACGACAATTGTTGTAATAAAGTTGTAGTTATTTTCTGTACCATGTATTTGACGACTCAGAATAGGTTGGATGGAATGGACCTATTTTGGGGGTGTCACATGGATACAATCAAAGATAGTAACCATAATAGACATCTTGGACAAAGAAGAGAAAATTTCATTTTTTCTATGAATAGTGTCGTATTCGTGAATAGTGTCGTATACGTGAATAGTAACCCCGACACAAAAAAATAGAAATTCCACAATAAAATTCATATCAATATTTCGGCATAATGATATTGTAGGAAATAATATCATTTACGAAGAAAATAACATCTCTTACCTCAAAATAACAGTACTTCTGATCGGGATATCAGATGTAAAGCTGAAGAAAACTTGCACTGAATAACAATTCTCAAAGTATCTAAATACTCACAAAATACGCTCGATAATATAGAGGGAGAAAAAAAACTTATTTCTGGTGTGATTTTCAATTCTAACTAAGCACCCTATTTATAAAAAAATACTAGAACGCCGAAAGAGACTAAATAATAAAATATTAATATTTTATTATACCAATTCTACGCATGTCAATGACTAAGTCTAGCACTCCACCACTGAACAAAAATTTTCAGCACATTTTTTCCACTAAAAATAAAAGTGGGTCCCACTCATAATTTTAATAAAAATATTTAATTTTTAAAATTTTAATAATTCATAATAAATATTCTTTTTATCAAAAAAATACGAATTTTATGTCCATTTCATAGGAAATTAAATTCTCTACAACTTTGTAGTTTTAAGTTTTTCTAAATTCTAAACAAAAAATGCCCGAAATCCACATACGGACGATTTTTAATACCTCCATTCTGACAAAATACTGATAAAACACCTCAACATTAATTCCTTCATTTATATCCACATAAAATAAATATATCCATCATTTATATCCACATAAAATAATTATTTTCTTATCATATAAATAAATAATTAATTATTCACAAATAATATTACAGAATCACAATTATGACAACCAGGTCGATCTCAGGAAAGAGAGGGCTTTCCAATAAGGATTTATCCTTACTGGCGCGCAATTAGGTGACCAAACCTTTCCTTAGACAGAACTTCCTTAGACATTGCCAATAATGCTATCTAATAATACTATTCAAATAATATGAATTATTGATCTGATAATGAGAAATATTGTGCAGTGACAATTATTGAAACAACAATAATATAAAATATCAACGTAGCAATTATTGAATCAATAAAATAAAATATTGAACAGTAATTACTGTAACAATTATTGAGTAGTGCCTTCTTATGTAAGGATCAATAATTTAACAATACTGTGCAATACTGTGTGCTACTATGCAACCACGCGTATTGCTGTATTTTAACCACCGAGTATTCCAATAGTGTTAACGGTAATTACTACGCCGTTATTTGTAAAAACTCAAACTTGTCGTTTTCTTCATCCGACCGTTTTTCGTTATAGGGCCCACAAATGGCTGCGCCGTCGTACGAATATTCCTCGACAGCAAGAATATTCCACGACCAAACGAATATTCCATGACAACAATGAATATTTTATAACTACTTGCTTATTTTAAAAAATTTGCACATTTCACCCATAACCAAAATATTATATCAAATTAACACCTTATTATTCAAAATAATAATTAAAAAAAATCAATTTTATTTATAAAAAAATTGGGGTCTTACGTTATCTTGATAGTGAATTTCTCGAAGAAAGGACACGACTCCATGAGAGATGTTAGACCAAGTAGGCTTAAGTCAGCACGTGCACAAATGTCCCAAGCCAAATTCCTGAACCAAAATTATAGCAAACAAAAGTGAAAATCACCACAAAAAAAAACATGACCCAAAAATTATCTAGTTACTCAAAAATCAAAAGTGAAAATATAGCCAAAATTATTAACTTTTAAAAATTAATTTTAAACTCAAAATTGATATAATTTATTAAAAATTCTGAAATAATAAATCTTATACTTATTAATATATATTTTTAGATAGTTTAAAATATTAATCATTATATTAATTGAAACTAAATATATTTATATCAATTTTAAATTTAAAAATATCTCACATTTATCCACTCATATTTTGAAACGAATGGAGTACATTATAAGGTCTAAATACCTGGATTTGGCTCCCCTTCATAATTCATTTATCCACACCTCAAAACTTCTTCTTTTGAAACAAAAACATAGAGGTAGAAAAGTTTTGAGTGATTAGATTTTGGATGGGACCGACACATGTGAAGTTGAGGAGTGGTTAGTAAGAAATTAATTTTAGTCAATTGGTCAATTAGTCAATACATTATCGACACGCAGACTAGGAGGTGATCTCTCTATCTGCGTGTCAACACTTTATTGATCAATTAATTAATTTATCATGAAATTAATTTCATGGTAACCGAATATGTGGAATTGGGATCAAAAGTTTGGAGGGGTCCGGACATATGGCATCTTGATTGAAAGTTGAGTCGACTAAGCTCCCCTCCTGACTCCATCAATCCATACTCCTCTAGATTTTCCATCCCAGCCGCACACGTGTCCCACCTAAAATCTTACCACTCAAAACTTCCTCTTATAATCTAGGGAATTGATCATTATAATAATATGAAGTATTTGCTTTAAAAAGAAACCCATAATTGTTAAGTAACTATCTCATCTAAAAGCTTAAGCTGTTAGATGGAGGGCTCAACAATGTATATCATGCTAACACTCTCCCTTAAATTCAACTTTTTTTTATAGAGAAGAGAGAAAATAAAGTGCATTTGTACTATTAAATTAATAGAAAAATAATTGTGTTGCTAGAAAAATTTGAACCCAAGACCTTGCACATGGAGGGCTCAACAATGTATATCATGCTAAGTAATATGAAGTATCCTGTAAAAAATTTATGTACAAAACAACTCAATATACTCCATTTGTTTCAAACTATAACACTATTATTAACTTTTAAAAATCAATATGATAAATTTTCAAACTCAAAATTAAGATGATTCATTAGAAATTATGAAAAATAAAATTTAAATATTTTTTAGATAGTTTACAATAGTGCTCTTATATATTTAAATTTTAGAACATAGGGAATATATATATATATATATATATATATATATATATATATATATATATATATATATATTATATATACAGAAATGATCAAGTAAGGGATCCTTTTTTTTTGCTTTTTTTTTTGCTTTTTTTTTAAAACAACTAAAAAAAAGTTTAATATTTTATGGAACTGAAATTTTTCCATAATACAATGTTTTGGGCGTGCTTTAAATACCTATACCAAAAAGTGGTGGTACAGTCTGCCCAGACTGTACATACATGTTTTGTTATGCGTACCCAAATCACACTCAAAACACTGTATTATGAAAATATTTCAATTCCATAAAATATTAAACTTTTTTTTTAGTTGTTTTAAAAAAAAAGCAAAAAAAAAGCAAAAAAAAAAGTCCCTTATTTTAATAAAGTAAGGGATCCCTTACCTGATCCTGACCCTATATATATATATATATATATATATATATATATATATATATATATATACACACACACACACACAAAGAGAGAGGAAAAAAGTCCGTATTTTAGTACTTTCCGGACGTCTGAACTGGATCTGGACTCATATATAGAGAGGATCTAGCCCGGACTCATATATAGAGAGGATCTAGTCCAGACGCCCGAATTTTATTAAAATCCGGACTTCTTTTTTTTTTTTACTTTTTTTTAAAGCAACTAAAAAAAGTTTAATATTTTATGGAATTGAAATTTTTTCATAATACAGTGTTTTTTGTGTGATTTGAATACATATAATAAAACAGGTCTGTACATACCTGTTTTGTTATATGTCTGTACAGACCTGTTTTGTTATATGTATCCAAATCACACCCAAAACACTGTATTATGAAAAAATTTCAGTTCCATAAAATATTAAATTTTTTTTAGTTGTTTTTTTTAAAAAAAAAAGCAACAAAAAAAAAGTCTGTATTTTAGTACAGTCCGGACGTCCGGACTCGATCCGGACTCTCTCTCTCTCTCTCTCTCTCTCTCTCTATATATATATATATATATATATATATATATATATATACACACGCACGCATATATATTGTATAACTTTTATATATAATTTCTTTACTCATTAAACTGTTTTTAACTTAGAATAGCAATCTGTACTGAAATTTGAAACTGTTTAAAATGGTGTCAATGTTAGGAAATTACAAGGTTTGATGGAACTAACAATGCTACAAGACTAAAGAACATCAATACCTAGGTTGCTAAGCAAAGGGCTGCAGAATATTCTAATGATACAAATTTACTAACTATATATATAATGGATATATGTAACAGCTGTAGGTGATAAAAGAAGTTGGATATAGGAAGAATGACAGGCCTAGGATGAAACAAATTTGATAATGGAAGAGTTTTTATGAATCAAAAATGATTGGGACACTTGCTCCAATAAAAAATTCCTCAAAATTGGCCATAAAATTTGATTTATTACATTAACATAATCTTTTTGCAAATTTGGTTTATTTAGTATTGTAAGATAATTATGTCAGTATTTAAAATATATATTATGCCAGGTCTATCCGATCTTTTTTTATTGGGTGTAACATCCCATTACGCGTTGTGATATAATATAATATTAATATGCATGCAATACTTAAAAATAATAATTATTGATGACATTTTTAACTTTAATATTGTATCAACAATAACATTACAATATTTGTAATGTGAAGTTATTGCATTAAGCTAACTACACAATTTTCTTGCAGCAAAGGGAGCACACATTAACATTATCGGGTTTGTGATTTATATAAACCGATATCATCCAAATGTTGCGTTTCTAATTTAAATAAGTCGAAAACTTTTTATAAACCAACAAGTATAAAATTTGAAGTGTACTAAACAGTAAACGCTCCATAAGCAGGTAGACGAACAAACACATTATATTTCAAAGTAAATGAAATGAATGATATGCAGCATAGACCTTGAGAAAACAACGACTTCATGTTATACAGTCCCTTAATGATCCTAGAAAGCCTTCTTCTTTTTTTCCCCATATATTACAAAATTTAAAAAAGAATTAAAAACTAAAAAAAAAACAGGCGATGATCACACCATCATGCAGGCTGCAGCAGCAACATTGTTCCAGCAAAGCTCCAAGAGGTGGTACGGACATCACAACTATCAAAGCTACCTAGCCCTATATATATATATGAAATCTATACTTCATAAACATCCAACTTCACTAAACAGTATTCAGAACTACCAAGTAATGGCCAAGGCATTGTTGCTTTCTCTACTCTTTCTTGCAGCTTTAGTTCTTAATGCTCACTGCAGTGAAAGGAAGGTAAAACATTTTACTTCAATCTAGTAATTGCAGTTATGTTTTCATTAAAAAGTAGAAACCGCGCGCACCAAGTATGAAGAGTTTGGACTTCAATCTAGCATTTGCAACTTTTGCAGTGTTTGGCACCAAACTCATGCACGTTCATGAGTTAAATAAGTTGTTTCTGGGCAAACAAGTGCATTTGAACTTCTAAATGCACTAAACACACTAACCAAACAAGCCATGCACTAAGAGAATTTGATGTTTTTGTGTAGGTTCATATTGTGTACATGGGACAACAGCCTAAGGGTGATGTTTCCCTTGCATCCGCGCACCATTCCATGCTGAAAAATGCACTCGGAAGGTTTTTTATCCCTAGTACTCTTACTACATAAATAACCAAACTGAGCCGCCAGTTCATACATACGTTTGCCTCTCTAAATCTATTACATTATTTAAAGACTTTATGTTGTGCAATTGCAGCGCATCAGTTGCCAAAGAATCGCTAGTTTACAGTTATGGGAGGAGCTTCAACGGATTTGCAGCCAAGCTGACAAGCGAGGAGGCAACAAGGATTTCAGGTGAAATTATCACAAATTATAGCGAGTATATATAGAGAACATATAGGTTTGTAATTTTCCATTGGTACTTAAAAAGAGAATGTGATGAAATTGCAGGAATGAGAGGAGTCATTTCAGTGTTTCCGAGCCGTATCCTAAAACTGCATACTACAAGGTCTTGGGACTTCACGGGGTTACCTACAAACAAAGTTGGAGGTCCTGAAGAAGGAGATGTCATTATTGGGCTTCTTGACACTGGTAAATATATGAAAATTATCGTCGGTGCTCTGCTTATTGTTCTATTTTACAAGTTTATCAACTCGTGCTATTTTGGAATACAGGAATCTGGCCAGAATCTGAGAGTTTCAATGACAAAGATTTAAGCTCTCCACCAACTAAATGGAAAGGAACATGTCAAGGACCTAATTTCACATGCAACAAGTAAGCATTATATCTCGTGCTAATCGATAGTATGTTATGAATAAAGAATCTGCCATTAAACGGGGAAATAAAAGAGGAAAACGCCCAACTACAATTGCAAGCTAGATCAGAAATGAGGCTGCAGCATTTAGTATAAAGAGATTAATGAAAATGTGCAAGTTCAGTTGCATACCGGCTAAAGATTAATTCTTATTTTCAGTCTTCAAATCTAAAACAAATTCAATGCAGTGCAGAAGTTCAAGTTGCTGCCATATTTTCCATCATTGAAGCTCTTATAGCCTATGATGGGTGCCACCATATTCTGATTAGAGTCTAGGAGAATATAAGCATATAACACATCAAACAAGCAAAAATGCAATGTTACTGCAAAGATTCTAGTCAGGCTTCTCGAATTTCAGTCAAGTAGACAGACTAATGATAAGTTTTATGACATAACAGCAAAATCATTGGAGCACGCTACTACAACAGCGAGGACTATTATGACATTACCGACTTCAAATCCCCGAGAGACGCGGAGGGACATGGAACTCATACTTCTTCAACAGCTGCAGGACGTGAGGTACAAGGAGCGAGTTACTTGGGCTTAGCCGAAGGGCTAGCAAGAGGGGGAGTTCCTGGTGGAAGAATAGCAATGTACAAAGTCTGCTGGTCCTTTGGATGTTCTTCAGCAGATATCCTTGCAGCATTTGACGATGCCATAGCAGATGGTGTGGATATCATATCAGTTTCACTTGGATACGACTTTCCACAGGATTATTTTGAAGACCCCATTGCTATTGGATCTTTCCACGCCATGAAAAACGGAATATTAACCTCAAATTCAGCAGGAAATTCAGGTCCTTACCCAGTGACAGTTTCCAATTATGCACCCTGGACACTGACTGTTGCTGCCAGCACCATCGATAGGAAATTTGTTGCCAATGCAGTGCTCGGTAACGGACAAATTCTCTCAGTAAGTTGAAAACTTCAGTACCTGATTTATAACACAACAATTCATTATAGATATCTAAACTAGTTCCTTGCCAATTCTTATCATACTATTGTCTTCACAATGAAAGGGGCTCTCGATTAATAGCTTTGACCTCAACGGAACTTCATACCCACTAATCTGGGGAGGAGATGCTGCGAACTATACAATTGGTTCGAATCCGCTTATCTCCAGTTTTTGCATAACCGGAGCCATGAGTTCATACATTGTTGAAGGAAAGATTGTCTTTTGTGAAACCCTTTGGGATGGCTCTGGCATTCTATTAGCCAATGGTGTAGGTACTATAATGGCTGATTCATCTATCACTGATTTGTCCTTCAACTACCCATTACCAGCAACTGTAATCAGCACAGAAGATGGTCTCAAAGTTCTGGATTACATTAGAACGTCAGAGTAAGTATTTTCTCGATCCGTTTCCTGCAATTAGTAAGATAGCATCAAAGCAGTTCATATTATCATTTTAACTGAGATAAACCAAACCTTTCAGCAACCCAATAGCGACTATTCTGGTTTCGGAGACTCCAAAGGATATCATGGCCCCTATTGTTGTTTCCTTTTCTTCTAGAGGACCCAACCCAATAAGCCCGGACATTCTTAAGGTGATGAATGATTTTTTGGTTTAAACCGAATGCTTTATTTACTTGTCACTATCGATTCTAACTATGTTTCGTGTCTTGCACAGCCTGATCTCACCGCTCCTGGTGTGGACATTCTTGCTGCCTGGTCTCCGGTGTCACCTCCCTCAATCTACTACGGGGATACCAGGAGTGTTAACTACAACATAATATCTGGCACATCCATGTCTTGCCCACATGTCAGTGGCGCTGCAGCTCATGTGAAGGCTGCCCGCCCAAATTGGTCTCCTGCTGCTATTAAATCTGCCCTCATGACAACGGGTGAGAACTAATAACTAATACTCATTTGCAAATACCCTGCTCAAAAAACTTGAGTCTGAATGTCTAATATTGCTATTTCTCTATGATCAGCTACTATAATGGACCCAAGGAAGCATGAAGACCTGGAATTCGCTTATGGATCTGGACATATTAACCCACTTGCTGCAGTGAACCCGGGGCTTGTCTTTGATGCATCCGAGACAGATTACATAAATTTCCTCTGCAAACAAGGCTACAACACATCCACCCTTAGACTTGTCACTGGGGATGATAGTGTCTGTAATGGCATAACACCGGGACGAGCATGGGATCTCAATTACCCCTCATTCTCACTATACGTTGAAGATGGCGAGCAGGTCATGGGTGTATTTACTAGGACAGTGACCAATGTTGGCGCGCCAAACTCAACTTACTCAGCTAGTTGGTATTCACCTGGTAGCATCGGCATTAGCGTGGAACCTTCTTTCCTGTCATTCGCTGCAGTTGGAGAGACAAAATCTTTCACGGTGAAGGTCACGGGGCCGAAGATTTCACAGCAGCCAATCATGTCAGGTGCTATTACGTGGAGTGATGGAGTTCATTTTGTGAGAACTCCACTTGTGGTGTATAACTATCTCCCTGGTGCTCCTTACAATCTTGAAACAGACCAGCAGAGCTTCTCCATGCCTGCAAAGAAGACAACTTTTGAAGTCTCTTCAATATATCAGAAGAAAGCTGCTTTTGGACACAAATAAATCAGATCAAAGACCAACGGGATGGAAGAAATGTAAACCTATTACTTCCTCCATTAGTTAGAGAATTCCATGTTTTTTACTTTGTGATATTTGGATGGGACCTAAGTCCCAGGCAACAAGTGTCTGAAATAGGTAATTTGTCAACTCTAAAGCGTATTAAGCGAAATAAAACCACAAAGTAATGCTTGCTTCTATGTATGTTTGTGTGCATTAAAATGGTTCTCTAAATATAATTTAGAAATCTTATTATGTTTTTTTTTTTGAGTCATCCGAGAATATGGAAAGGAAAGTGCTCTTAAGTGTGAGAACTTCAATCCCACATTGAAATAAAAACTATAAATGAGTTGGCTATAGAAGGAGATAGGCCTGGGTATTTGAATAATTCCCATGAGAGTGTACCCACAAGTTTGTGCAGATTTAAACTGATAATCCAGAAACTCAAAACTAGTTTTGCACCGGTAGCAGCTGTTTCCTGGTCAGTTGATTATTTGGGAAATGTAATCAAGATGGGATATCCGTAGATCCGGCGAAAGTAGAGGCGATAATTAGTTGGGAACAACCAAAGACACCAACAGATGTGCAAAGTTTTTTAGGTTTCGCAGGATACTACAGGAGATTCATCAATGATTTTTTAAAATTGTCTAGTACCCCGACAAATTTAACAAGGCAGTAAAGTTTGTCTGGTTCCCGAGAACTAAAGCGAAGATCGAGTGAAGTACCAGTGCTATCTTTGCCTAATGATACGGGTGATTTCGTAGTTTACAGCGATGCGTCGCATAAAGGACTTGGGTGTGTTTTGATGCAACACGACAAGGTCATAGCGTATCGTCACGTCAGTTGAAAGATTACAAGAAATAATATTCTACTCATGACTTGGAGTTGACGGCGGTGGTATTTATCTTAAAGATATGGAGACATTATTTGTATGGAGAGAAATGTGAGATTTACCCATACCATAAAAGTCTGAACCTTATGTTCACACAACAAGAGCTGAATATGAGGCAGACGAGGTGATTAGAATTGATCAAAGATTATGATTGCGAGATTCTGTATCACCCAAAAAAAGCCAACATGGTCGTCGACGGCTTAAGCAGAAATGACAGGAGAGGTTAGAAATGTTAACTGCTCAGGAGGAGCTCATTAAAGAAATGGAGAAAATGGAAATTGAGATAAGACATCCAAGGCAGTCGAAAGAAAAATTGTTTAACATGGAGACTCGTCTAGTTTTATTGGAAAGAGTAAAGGAAGCTCAAGATCAAGATAAAGATTGTGGAAAAATAAAGAAACAGGTGACAGAAGGAGAAAACACTAAATTCAAAATAGATAAAGAAGGATTGTTGAGATTCGAAAGAAGAGTGCGGGTACCAGCGGTACCTGAGTTAAAGGACGAAATCTTACGAGAGGCACACAATTCTAATTTCTTAATTCATCCGAGCAGCACGAAGATGTATCAAGATCTTTGGCAACACTTTTGGTGGCCCAATTTGAAAAGAGAGGTGACAGAATATGTCAGTAAATGTCTAACTTGTCAAAGGGTTAAATCAGAGCATCAGAGATCGAGTGGGTTGTTACAACCACTAGAAATTCTGGAGTGGAAATGAGAGCACATAACAATGGATTTTGTTTTGGGGCTTCCGACTACTCAAAAGGGTTATGAAGCAATATGGGTTATTGTGGATCGATTGACAAAGTCAGCTCACTTCTTGGCAATTAAGATCAGATTCAACCTAAATCAATTAGCTAAATTGTATGTTAAAGAGATTGTTGCAAGGCATGGTGTCCTAGTATTGATTGTGTCAGATCGAGATCCGCGATTCATATCGAATTTTTGGAAAAGTTTAGAAGAGCGTATGAGAACACAGTTGAGATTGAGTACGACATATCATCCTCAAACTAATTGTTAGAGTGAAAGAATAATATAGACGCTAGAGGATATGCTGAGAGTATGCGTTATGGATTTTAAGGGTAATTGGGATGATCATCTACCTGTGGTCGAGTTCGCGTATGACAATAGTTATCACATAAGTATAGGAATGCTGCCTTATGAGTCATTGTATGGGAGGAAATGTAGAACCCCATTGTGTTGGGATGAGGTAGGAGAACGTAAATTGTTAGGACCAAAATTGGTTTAGCAAATAGCGGATATTATCCGGGGGATAAGAGCAGGACTGGTAACTGCTCAAGACAGACATAAGAAGTGCATATTTGCATCGACAAAAAAGAGATTTCGACATAGGGTTATTCTTGTTTTTAAAGGTATCTCACTAGAAAGGAAAAATTAGATTCGGGAAGAAAGAAAAATTAAATTCGAGATTCATTAGACCTTTCAAGGTGTTAAAGCGAATACCTGAGGTAGCTTACGAAGTAGCTTTACCTCCGGAATTGGAGCATATTCACTACGCGTTTCATGTGTTGGTATTGCGAATTTATAAACACGACTACAAGCATGTAATAGAATATGAACCTATTCAGGTGGAGAAAAATGTTAACATACGAAGAAATTCTTGTTCAAATAGTTGATAGGAAAGAACAAATTTTACGAAATAAAATAATACCCTTTGAAAAAAGTAATATGGAGAAACCACAATGTTGGTGAAGCTACGTGGGAACTCGAGAAAAGATGAAAAAAAATTATCTCCATCTCTCTGAGTAACGTTGTATTTGAGATTCCGAGGACGAAATCCTTATAAGCGGGGAATAATGCAACACGGAAATTTTGTGTGTTATGTTATTGAAATATAATAAATATTATGTGTTTAATTTTTTTATACTTTATTTTATTTCATTTAAGTGTTCTATTATTGTTTTATATTTAATATTTAGTTGGTTATTTCATTTTAATTATTGTAAAATAAGGAAAAGAATGAATATACATTATTATAATTGTATATTTAAATTAAAAATGAAAAGGAAAGCCAACATAGTTTAGCTTGAAGAAAATTCTGACATAAAGTTATGTCTACAAGAAATGATTAATTGGCGTTTATTTAATTTCATTGGTTAGTTAAATATAGATTTTAAGTATTGAATTTAATTAAATTACATGAGACAACATTTTAAATGATGTGAATAAAGAGTGAATATTGGCCGAAAAGTTATGTGATGAAGTTGATACATTATATTTTATCAACTCATTCAATGAAAAACTAGGTTCCCTAATATTTTTGGGACGAAATTAATATTTTACATTTTATAAACCACATGTGAAAATACTAAGGACCATGTTAATCAACATAGCAGCCATATATGTTAGTAAGCCCAAAACATTGAATTTTGTAATTCAATCTTGTTCCTTAAGCAATTCGGTAGCCCAAATGGGGGAGGAAAAGAACTAAGTTCTACTTGAGTTACACAAATCTGTTAGTTCAGTTAGTTTAACAAGTCAGTTGGGAGCTAGGGACTAAGTAGGGAGGCTGGGACATGATGGATTTCTTAGGGGCTGGGTAGCTTGCTCTGAGAAGTGTCTAGCAGTGACCCTAGGGGTTAAGTAGGGGGCAAGTTTAGGCCACTTGAGAGGTCAGAGGGCTGACGGCAGGGGGTAGAGCTCGGCCATAAAAAGCTAGCTCCTCCACCCCAAGCTAGTTGGAGCCTGTAAAAAGGGTCTTAACTTATTTGTATAGAAAGCCTAAACCAGTAATAAAATACCTTGGTATATGGTCTAAATATATGACCAGATGTTAGGATCAAAGGCTTAAACAAGAAATTCAAAAAAATCAGGAAACTAGCCTAAAAAATCATTTTTGACTACAGTTTTGCAGCAGATAGAGAGAGGAAACTGAGATTTTGGAATTTTTGGTTAAGGCTCAATTTTTGCATCTTAGAAAGGTGAAGTAAAGGGATCTAGGTCTGTTCCAAGTGTTGATAAGATAAGAAATGCAAAGAAGTGAAGTTTGAGTATGTAAATCCTTAGTAATAAGAGGTTTAAAGGGGTCAAAACCATGAGCATCAATAGGAAAGGCAAGGTAATGTTTAAGAGAGTCTTAACTAGGCATAATGCAGGTGTTTACATGAGCACGTGTTGCCAAAAGTTGAGTTTGGCATGTTAGAACCAAAGTTAGACCAATCTGGGTCTGTGAAGAATATCCCAGATTTAGCCTTGTATTGGGTGACCTTGGCTTGCTTCATTAGTATACTAAACCTACAGAAAAATATTTTGTTATATGATCTAAAAACATGCCCAGGTTTGAAAGCCAAAAGACTATCACAAATATTCAGAAAAATCATCAAAGAGGGCATGAAAATCATCTCTACTGCAGTTTCTGCAGTAGAGTTGAAGGTGTTAAACACCCATATTGATCCACTATTTTGAGGAACCTTAAGATATTTTTTCAGTTGACTAAGCCTATGGAAAAATACCATGAAGTAAGTTCTAAATGTTTACACAAACTTGGAATCCTAAAGGTTAACATAAAAAATTATAAAAATCACCAAACAAGGTAACAAAATTCAAACTCTGCTGCAGTTACAGCAGAGTTAAGGTGGTGAACCACCTGTTTTGGCTTACTATTTTGGGAGGTTTCTTTTAGTTGTTTCCATGGACTGAAAATGGAATAAAATTCTACCATGTATGGTCTAAAAGGTTGCCTAAACTTGAAAGTTAAAAGCCTATTAAAAAAATTCATAAAAATCCCCAAAGTACCCTAGAAAATCATATTTTCTGTTTTTAAATCATGATGGGGAAATGGAATTTGATGCTTGGAAACGTCATGACACGACTTAAAAATGATAATTGAAGTGTATAGCGACCAAGAAACTATATAATGTTCTGTTTAGACCAAAACGGGCGTGTTTAATGATAAATATGGGCTAAGAATGTGATGTATACTATGTGATCTTTGATATAATTATGTGAGTATGTCATCAAGTCTATTGCATAAAGTTATACTTGAAAGTATGTGGTAATTATGATTGATGTCTATAATAGTAATAGCTTAGCTTATGTGGCATATGTGAGGTATAGCAGTAGTTACTCAACATGCTAAGGTGTTAATCTAGATGATATCATTACACATCAAAGTAATATAGGAGCTATACTTTAATGTAACTAAAAGGGCCAAAATTATATACATGTAGGCTATTCAGTGACAATATAATATTATTAAGAGTTAAACGACGCGAAAGGCAAGTACTCAAACTAAAGCTTATAATTTCAAGTTATCTAACTTATTGAACTGTAAGCTTTTAAATTCAGTTATTCATATGATATTTAAAGTATGTTAATGTCATTGTTTCGACTAGATAAATGTTGAAAATTCAGTTATATATTCAAATTCATGAGAAGCTCAGGTAATGTTCTCCAAACCATATTGTTGTGGTGTGAATTTCTATATTAATGTTGTGAACGAACAAACTTTTTATAGGGGCATATGATATCAGACGTTATGATTCTGGTGGACACGTATAGTGTCTTTTAGACTATTATGTTGTGAACAATATAGAGTACTTAAGTTGATCCCCTAAAGTATAAGTCTAGGATATATTCAGTTTTTATATATGTTTATATCTGTGGGATGTAGTTTCAGTACTGTCAATTCTAGTACATAGTTCAATGGTCATTTGATCCTACAGCATGCAAAAGTCTGATTTTTAAGCTCAAAATACTCGTAGAACTGTTTTGTTTAGAATGATATAAATTGTAATTTAACTATTATCTGTTTTCAAATCAGTCCATTTCTTAAGCTCACCCTTATTGAGCTCACCCCGAGCTCACCCTGCCTTTTTTTAAAAAAAAAAACATAACTAATAAAAAATGTATAATAATTTTTGTATTTGAAAGTTTTTTAAAAAAAGTATTTTGGGTGTGATTTGGATACATATAACAAAACAGTGTTATACAGTCTGTACAACACTGTTTTGTTATATGTACCCAAATCACACCCAAAACATTTTTTTTTAAAAACTTTCAATTTCAAAAATTATTATACATTTTTTATTAGTTATATATTTTTATTTTAAAAAAAAAAGCAGGGTGAGCTCGGGGTGAGCTCAATAAGGGTGAGCTTAAGATCCTTGCTCGTCTTCAAATTATGTTATGTTCAACTATTTTATACTTGCTGAGCAAGTTTTTGCTCACCCTTGCGTTGAATATAATGTTTTCAGTTAAAACCGAGAAGGCAGGTACTTCCAGAAAAGATAAAGGAAATGGCAAAGTCGCGGAGTGATATTATTATTAAGCGCTTGTGCTTAAATAAGTTTAGATGTATTGTAATGAATACTTTAATGCTATATTTAGTATTGACAAAAAGCACTTTTACCCCACTGTGGTTGTAGTATTTTAAGCAATTAGTCACGGTGTTTTAAAAATATTTAATTGACCCACTATGGTTTTTAAAAATATACA
Organism: Panax notoginseng; assembly: GCA_016801055.1. Lineage (NCBI taxonomy): Eukaryota > Viridiplantae > Streptophyta > Magnoliopsida > Apiales > Araliaceae > Panax > Panax notoginseng. Next base: position 179,150,647 of record CM029018.1, read on the forward strand.
ATCAAGCCATTCCGTCCAATTTGACTAACAGACGTCTAAAAATATCATACGTGACTTTTTGAAAAAAAAATAAATATTACGTATATTTGCTGACTGGGCGGGAGGAAGCTTAGTTATCCTACGTGGCTTTTTTCTTTTCCTTTTATCTCTTTTCCAAATAATATATTAAAATTTTTGTATCAATGAGATCTATTACAACATTATATTAATTTCTACAAAAATTAAAATTAAGAAATCATTAATTACGTGGAAAAAAATAATTAAAATAATAATAAAATTAAAATAAATATTTTACATCATTTTCTTTATTTGTATTCTTTTCCTTATTTCTTTTCCTTTCTTTTAATAATTATTTTTTAAAAAAAATTAATACTAATATATATTTTAATGATATAAAAATGGTAAGTACATAATTAACATAAAATAAAAAATTTGATACAATTAGCAAAAATTAGTTAAACAAATGACATAAAATTAAAATTAATTATACAATCATTAAAATGACATAAAATTAAAATTAATTATGCAATCATCAATTCCAAATCCCCTCTTTTCAACTTCATCTTCTTCAATGTCTCATCCAACGCCTCGCCGACTGATCGCTTCCTCTTCTTCGATTCTTTCCCCTTATGTTTTCCCCCAATTTCTTGATTTTGAGAATTGTTCGGCTTTCTTTCAAATTTGAGTGATTCTGGTACTTTCTCCTTCCGTTGACGGTGGCGGCCTTGGATATAGTGAATCTCATAGAGCTTTTTATCTTCCATGACCAGCCTATTGCACCGCCATTTTCGGTCGTCGGTTCTGTTGCACCGGATATTTTTCGGCAAAGCCTCTTTCTTCGCCACTAGGTGTTTATTTTTCCCGAAAAGCTTGAAACTTTCTCGGGAAAATTAACAAATTTCTAGCAAAATTGACAAAAATAGATACAGAGGACTGGGGGAATTAGGGTTTTTGGTGGCTGTAAATGTAAAGTTATGTAAATTAAAATTAATGATTGTATAATTAATTTTAATTTTTATGTCATTTGTTTAACTAATTTTTGCTAATTGTATCAAAATTTCTATTTTATGTTAATTATGTACTTACCTTTTTTATATCATTAAAATATATATTAGTATTAATTTTTAAAATAAAAATAATTATTAAAAGAAAGGAAAAGAGATAAGGAAAAGAATACAAATAAAAAAAATGAATTAAAATATTTATTTTAATTTTATTATTATTTTAATTATTTTTTGCCACGTAATTAATGATTTTTTATTTTTAATTTTTGTAGAAATTAATATAATGTTGTAATAGATGTCATTGATACAAAAATTTTGATATATTATTTGGAAAAGAGATAAAAGGAAAAGAAAAAAGCGACGTAGAATAACCAAGCTTCCTCCCGCCCAGTCAGCAAATACACGTAATATTTTTTTTTCAAAAATCCACGTAGGATATTTTTAGACGTCTGTTAGTCAAATTGGACGGAATGACTTGATTGTACATTTTTAAAAACCACAGTGGGTCAATTGAATATTTTTAAAGCACAGTGGCTAATTGCTTAAAACACTACAACCACAGTGAGGTAAAAGTGCTTTTTCTATTTAGTATTATTATTAATTTGTATGAATGATGTAAATGTTTAAAAACCTAGGATTATAAGTTAATGTTGGATTAGAATTATGTAAACTAAGACTGGTTTAAGTTTGTATATGAATTAATGAATGTATATTATCATAGTATAGTGTGCACCAAACCCAAGGTAAAGGTAACTCAGATTTGGGGGCGTCACAACAACCATCTTAAGAAAACTTCAGACTTAGAGAAGGAGTATGAACGACTGAAGATTGAAAAATCGACTATATTTGAAGCTGACAAGAAGAAAATCATCGAGGAATACCAGGAATCGCCTGAATTGACCAACCAAATCATCTCTTAATTCACCGAAGGTTATCAAAGCCACAAAGAAAGAATGAGGGAGAAGATGCAGGTAGTTGGTCTCGACACCTAGATCCTGGATTCCTCTGATGATGAAGCCGACCCTCCTCAGCAATAATTGTAATATTTTTCCCTTCTCTTTTTTTATACAAATAATCTCCAATGTACAAATATTTGAAATGAATGAAAAAACTATACTTTAGCAAAATTGAATGCTCATTTTCATTAATAACTTGAAATAATTTACAGAGTCATAAAATAAAACAACTTGGCATACATTATTGATAATACTTACTAAGCCTCCCGACATGTCAAGTGTTTTTGACTTTTGAACCATCCCTTGTTCGAAGCTGGTAAGTACCTGGCTTCGACACTTCAATAACTTCATAAGGACCTTCCCAATTAGGCATTAATTTTTTGAGCTAGTTTTTGGGGCAACGACGCCTCCACCTCTCAAAGAACTAGATCTCCAACCTCGAATCTCCTTTGTTTAACTCTCTTATTGTAGTGCATGGTTGTCCTCTTTTGGTAGATTACTAGTCTTGCCAAGGCCGACTCCCGAACCTCCTCCAATATATCTAGATTGAGACAAAGATCTTCATCATTATATAGTTCTTTATACTGGCTTACCCGAAGTGAATGAGACCCGATCTTAACAGGAACGAGGGCATCAGTCCCATAAGCCAACCTAAAAGGCGAATCACCTGTTGTCGGTAGAGGAATAGTCCGGTACTCTCACAAAACACTGAGAAACTCCTCGGGCCACCTCCCTTTTGCTTAATCCAACCTTATCTTATTCCCATTGAGCAGAGTTCGATTAGTAACTTTGACCTAACCATTGGACTGAGGATGTGCAACCGTAGTCTTTTTGTGTTGAATACCCAAGTCTCTCAGAAACTCTTCAAACTTGGACCCCACAAAATGTCTTTCATTGTCCGACACCTGCACCATAGGAATGCCGAATCAAAAAACACAAACTCCTTTAGAAACTTCAAACACTTGTGCTCTATGATAGTCCGAAGTGGTTAAGCCTCCACCCATTTGGTCATGAAATCTATCGCCACAACCACAAAGCTGACATATCCCTTGGCCTTTAGAAATGGGCCCAAAATGTCGAACCCCCAAACAGCAAATGGGATCGGTGATAAGACCGAGAACAATTCTTTAGGCGGTTGATGAGGAACAAAACTATTTAGATGGCACTTAGGGCACTTCTTTACATACTATTTAGCCTCTTGGAAGATTATCGGCTAGTAGTAACCTTGCTGAATAACCTTATACGATGAGTAGGTTTTATACCTATGAATTCGACATTATTAAACTTAATTATTGCTATCTTTAATTGTTTTTTAGTATCTTTTTATGTGTTTTATGTTTATTTCTTGTAGGTTGGAGCTGGAGGGACAAATTGGTCATTTGGGAGAAGAAAAAGGTCCAAAATCATTAAAATTAGAGCTGAGTGGCATTTTTGTAAATACGCAGTCCTGGTCAAGCGCCTAGGCGCTTGGAAATGACCTGGGTTGAGCGCTTAGGCGCTCATGTGCGGCTGAAGAAGGATTTTTCTACTGCTAAATGGGTTTTTGAAGCCAAAAAGGAATCTAAAAGAGGGTGGAGACCAATACAAATAGGAGAAGACTTTAGAAAAGACGTATCACTTAATTTTTCTAGAGAATTGCAAAGAGAACAACGAAGAAAAACACGAAGGAGAATTGCAAGGGTTGAAGACCAAAGAGAGAGTATTGGAGCAATTTTAGAGTTTCTTCTTCTCTTCTCTAGTTTTATCTTTTGTAATTATTTGGGATGTTTGGATTATTAATCTGGATAATGTTTGTCTTTATTATTATTGTGAACTAAATTTTCATTAAGATTGCAACAAAACTTGGTATGTAGTTTAAATTGAACCTTCCCATTGAATGAAAGTTGGTTTTTATTAAATTGTTTACCATATCTTATATTTATTAATTAATTATTTGGCCAACAATTACTGTGATAATCTATATAAAATTGAAAGATGGAGTATAGATTGAGATCTGAATATGATAACATCTGTTCATATAATCTGAATAGGGTTAATATGATTAGCATGTAGGATAGGAATATACCTATGTGTCTTTTGTATCCATTGAAAGAATTTGTGCGTTAAACCCTAATTAATTTGATTCACATAGGAATATAGTGAGTTGATTAACTGGGGTGTTCCTTGTAATTCTGTGTCTTAAGAATCGGATTTAGGAGGATTTGTTCACGTGCCTTTGGAAGAAATGCGTGAATTTTATAAAGTATTCTTGGATAATGATTCATATTAATTAATTGATTTAAATGGGAAGTAAATTGATTTAAATGAAATACTAAGGGAAGTTGTAATCTTAACCTGTTAAATCTGCAGTTATTCTTGTGAAATTCTGATTTTAATTATTAGTTTTGTTAAGTTTAATTTTCAAATCACAAATAATATTTCGTAGTTTAAAATAGGATAAATTGCATTGGAATTAGAAATTAATAAATATTAGTCTATTTCCTCGTGGGAACGATATCCTTGCTTGCTGAATATTACAATTGAACGCATATACTTGCGTGTTCAAGTGCTATTAAGAAATAAGGCAACAAGTTTTTGGTGGCGCTGCCGGGAAAATTAGTTTAATATTTTGTCATTATTAATTTCAATCAAATTAATCTTAATTTAAACATTATTTTATTTTATTTTATTTCTCTCTCTAGTCTAATTCTTTTTCAGGTACCATGGACAACTATGACTATCATTGGCCATATTCGAGAATGACTCGGCCAACGGAGGCAGAGAATTATGGACTCGATGAATAGTCAGCACAATTTGGGACACTTTCGAGGAAGATTAACGCTTCATCAGCATAATTTATTCAAAGTGTAGCGGTAATATGTGAGTATTACGGTGGAAACCATCCGAGTCATCAATGCGCCATCAGTTTCGAGTCGATACAATATAGTGGCAACTTCGACGATTACCCTAATAATTATGAATATTCCAGTAATTATCATCATAACTGGGAGAATCCGCTAAATATTTCATGGAGCGATGACAATCTAGCACAACCCTTTGGTCCAAGCCAATCATACACTCCTGAATTACCAGTTCAAGCTCCTAATCATGAAGAAGAAAGGATTTTAAACTTGGAGGGACTTATTTCTAAGTTCATGGTTTTGATTGAGGAGCAGACGAATAGTCAGGAGATGTCGATTCAAAATCTTGAGAACCAAGTGGGACAACTTTTCAACGCCATTATCAATCACTCTCAAGGTGAAGTGTCAAGTAACATTGTTCCCGAGACTGATGGATTGCCCACGCTAAATCTGGAACCGGATATGCCAAAAGAAAAGGACGTGGAAAGGGAGGAGACAAGTGGGGAGCAGGAAAAGAAGGTCGCCAAAGATCTATCCTTGAGTTCTAACATAGATGAACCGATTTTGATAGTGCCCCATATATCTTCTCCACCAAAGTTTAAGGATCCGACTAGATTTGCAATCTCGTGCCAATTGGAAGCCATTTTTTCAATAAAGCTATATATGACATGGAAGCTAGCTTAAAATTGGTGCCATGGTGTGAAGAGAATGGGAAGAGAGATGAAGAACCAGTTGTTCTGGAAAAGCTTCAACGCAAAAATTCGTTCACAGATACAACTCGAAAAATGCCTAGTTATTTGAAGGTTGTAAAAAAGAATCTACCTAAAAAGAACAAGCTCGGTGAATTTGAATCAATAACCCTTATTGATGGGAAACTCTCGGAAGTTACGTTATTACTAATGAATGGAGGGTTTCTCAAATTTTGAAGAAGAATTGGATAGAGAAAGTTGAAGCAGTCGGGCTGAGGACGTTAAACTAAGCGCTCACTGGGAGGCAACCTAGACTTACATTTTATCTTCTTAAATTTTAGTTCATTAATTTTATTTTAGTATTTTATTTCATTTAGCTATATATTTTATCTTAGTTTAGGGTTGTATGTTCAGTTGTAATCTCCTTGCAAATGATAACTGAGAATTGGGTTCATGGCTTGCAGGTTAGAAGGATAAAAGAGGACAAATTTTGGCTAAGGCTGGCCCAAGCGCCTAGGCGCCCAAAACAAGCCTATTCCAAGCGCCTAGGCGCTTAACTGCAGAATGCCCAGACACGCCCAAGCGCCTAGGCGCCCACTCCAAGCCATTTTCAAGCGCCTAGGCGCTCACCATCACCAACAGATTCTGTTCCCAAGCGCCTAGGCGCTCCAACCTTCATAATTTCAAGCGCCTAGGCGCTTTACCTGTGCACTTGAAAAAAAATAAAGCCCTAAGTAAGGCAATTCTAATTCAAACCTAATTCTTTTCACTCCTAATTCAAAAGCAACTCCTTCCAAGCCCTTGCACCACAATAACACCAACTCTTGCACTCTCCCAATCAAAATCTAATTCATCTTCTCCAAACCACAATCAAGAAAAAAGCAAGCTAAAGTCAACTTCTGTATCTCCTATTTGGATTCCAACTGCAACAATTCAAAGCAAAGTTCAAGTTTCAAGATTTGCTCTAAACCAAGTTTGGGGGAGGTTCACACAAGGATCTAAGCCTGCAAGGGATTGGCGCTCCATAACAGTTCCCACTACCTCCACCCTTGTCCGTGTACCCTCCCGACTGACTTAGCTCCTGAGGATGATGCTAATACAGAAGTAGTAGATGATATTGATGAAGAGTAAAGCTTCAATCTTTCAGGGAAGTCATCAGTGCTTAATTTCTTATTTTTTTTATATACAATGAGGACATTGCATATGTTACGTTTGTGGGTGCTTTCTTCTAGTTGCATTGCAGTCATTTAGTCACATTCATTTAGTATTCATTTTGTAGTTTTTTATGTAGTTTTCATTCTAATTTCTTTATAAAAAAATTCAAGTATTTGCATGTTTCTAGCTGTTAGATAGTTTAAGTCTGTTTTGGCCAATGATGAGATTGGAATTGAGTAGACAAGTATAGTATTGACTGTTAAGACTTTGATGTGATTTCTTGTCATGATTTGAATCTTTACCTGTTTGAACCTGATATAATAAGGATAGCACGGTAAAAATAACTATGTTGACTGATTGAGTCTAAATTGACACGTAATGGACTTATTGAGGATAATACTAGTTTGAATGAATGAAAGATATGAAGCGGAGATGACTGAATTTAGATAAAAACTTAAGTTTGGGGGAAAAATTTGGGATATATAAGCTATAAAAAAAAGAAAAAGAAAGAAAAAATGAAAAATTACCGTGGCTAGTCTTGTTTCGGGGCCTTTGTTACTTGAGCAAGTACGCCCGAGGTGATTGTCTCTACACCTAGCGCCCTAAGGTCTTTTATGGTCTGGGAGTCGTTGGTTGAAAGCTCGCTAAGGGGTAGCACTGTTAGCCTAATGGAATGAGACATTGCACAGCCATGGTTAAAAAAAAGACAATAAAACGGGAAAATAGCAAAAAGCCCCCATAATGATAAGTAAAGCATAAGTATCCCGGATTGGACTCTTGAATTTGGTGCATGTTTGACTTTAGTTGGATCTAGCTTGTTCGTGAATTTTATGAGTTTACACTGTATGATGCCTTTAAAGAGATCTATTATGTGTTGTATTTAGCATTATAATATTTAGCATTGTTGTTGAGCACACACGCACTATATCAGTAATAACATGGTCATATTTGATGATTGACTAGGAAATTATTGATCTGTCTTGGTATGATGTACTAGCATGTTTATGGTGATTTCTCCGAGGTTTAATGAATAGATTTTGATCTGTTTGACTGCTGGAATTTTAGGCATGTAGATAGTTGCATTTGCATTTAATATTTAGTAATTGCACTGTGTTTTGTTGCTTGGGGACGAGCAATTGGTTAAGTTTGGGGGTATTTGATGAGTAGGTTTTTTACCTATGAATCCGATATTATTAAACTTAATTATTGCTATCTTTAATTGTTTTTAGTATCTTTTTATGTGTTTTGTGTTTATTTCTTGTAGGTTAGAGCTGGAGGGATAAATTGGTCATTTGGGAGAAGAAAAAGGTCAAAAATCATTAAAATTAGAGCTTAGTGGCATTTTTATAAATACGCAGTCCTGGTCAAGCGCCTAGGCGCTTGGAAATGGCCTGGGTTGAGCGCCTAGGCGCTCATGTGCGGCTGAAGAATGATTTTTCTACTGCTAAATGGGTTTTTGAAGCCAAAAAGGAATCTAAAAGAGGGTGGAGACCAATACAAATAGGAGAAGACTTTAGAAAAGACGTATCACTTAATTTTTCTAGAGAATTGCAAAGAGAACAACGAAGAAAAACACGAAGGAGAATTGCAAGGGTTGAAGATCAAAGAGAGAGTATTGGAGCTATTTTAGAGTTTCTTCTTCTCTTCTCTAGTTTTATCTTTTATAATTATCTGGGATGCTTGGATTATTAATCTGGATAATGTTTTTCTTTATTATTAATATGAACTAAATTTTCATTAAGATTGCAACGGAACTTGGTATGTAGTTTAAATTGAACCTTCCCATTGAATGAAAGTTGGTTTTTATTGAATTGTTTACCATATCTTATGTTTATTGATTAATTGTTTAGCCAACAATTACTGTGATAATCTATATAAAATTGGAAGATGGAGTATAGATTGAGATCTGGATATGATAACATCTGTTCATATAATCTGAATAGGGTTAATATGATTAGCATGTAGGATAGGAATATACCTATATGTCTTTTGTATCCATTGAAAGAATTTGTGCGTTAAGCCCTAACTAACTTGATTCACATAGGAATATAGTGAGTTGATTAACTGGGGTGTTCTTTGTAATTCTGTATCTTAAGGATCGGATTTAGGAGGATTTGTTCACGTGTCTTTGGAAGAAATGCGTGAATTTTATAAAGTATTCTTGGATAATGATTCATATTAATTAATTGATTTAAATGGGAAGTAAATTGGTTTAAATGAAATACTAAGGGAAGTTGTAATCTTAACCTGTTAAATCTGCAGTTATTCTTGTGAAATTCGGCTTTTAATTATTAGTTTTGTTAAGTTTAATTTTCAAATCACAAACAATATTTCGTAGTTTAAAATAGGATTAATTGCATTAGAATTAGTAATTCATAAATATTATTCTATTTCCTCGTGGGAACGATATCCTTGTTTGCTGAATATTACAATTGAACGCGTATACTTGCGTGTTCAAGTGCTATTAAGAAATAAGGCAACAAGTTTTTGGCGCCGCTGCCGGGGAATTTAATTTAATATTTTGTCATTATTAATTTCAATCAAATTAATCTTAATTTAAACATTATTTTATTTTATTTTATTTCTCACTCTAGTCTAATTCTTTTTCAGGTACCATGGACAACTATGACTATCATTGGCCATATTCGAGAATGACTCGGCCAACGGAGGCAGAGAATTATGGACTCGATGAATTGTCAGCACAATTTGGGACACTTTCGAGGAAGATTAACGCTTCATCAGCATAATTTATTCAAAGTGTAGCGGTAATATGTGAGTATTGCGGTGGAAACCATCCGAGTCATCAATGCGCCATCAGTTTCGAGTCGATACAATATAGTGGCAACTTCGACGATTACCCTAATAATTATGAATATTCCAGTAATTATCATCATGACTGGGAGAATCCGCTAAATATTTCATGGAGCGATGACAATCTAGCACAACCCTTTGGTCCAAGCCAATCATACACTCCTGAATTACCAGTTCAAGCTCCTAATCATGAAGAAGAAAGGATTTTAAACTTGGAGGGACTTATTTCTAAGTTCATGGTTTTGATTGAGGAGCAGACGAATAGTCAGGAGATGTCGATTCAAAATCTTGAGAACCAAGTGGGACAACTTTTCAACGCCATTATCAATCACTCTCAAGGTGAAGTGTCAAGTAACATTGTTCCCGAGACTGATGGATTGCCCACGCTAAATCTGGAACCGGATATGCCAAAAGAAAAGGACGTGGAAAGGGAGGAGACAAGTGGGGAGCAGGAAAAGAAGGTCGCCAAAGATCTATCCTTGAGTTCTAACATAGATGAACCGATTTTGATAGTGCCCCATATATCTTCTCCACCAAAGTTTAAGGATCCGACTAGATTTGCAATCTCGTGCCAATTGGAAGCCATTTTTTCAATAAAGCTATATATGACATGGAAGCTAGCTTAAAATTGGTGCCATGGTGTGAAGAGAATGGGAAGAGAGATGAAGAACCAGTTGTTCTGGAAAAGCTTCAACGCAAAAATTCGTTCACAGATACAACTCGAAAAATGCCTAGTTATTTGAAGGTTGTAAAAAAGAATCTACCTAAAAAGAACAAGCTCGGTGAATTTGAATCAATAACCCTTACTGATGGAAAACTCTCGGAAGTTACGTTATTACTAATGGATGGAGGGTTTCTCAAATTTCGAAGGAGAATTGGATAGAGAAAGTTGAAGCAGTCGGGCTGAGGACGTTAAACTAAGCGCTCACTGGGAGGCAACCTAGACTTACATTTTATCTCCTTAAATTTTAGTTCATTAATTTTATTTTAGTATTTTATTTCATTTAGCTATATATTTTATCTTAGTTTAGGGTTGTATGTTCAGTTGTAATCTCCTTGCAAATGATAACTGAGAATTGGGTTCATGGCTTGCAGGTTAGAAGGATAAAAGAGGACAAATTTTGGCTAAGGCTGGCCCAAGCGCCTAGGCGCCCAAAACAAGCCTATTCCAAGCGCCTAGGCGCTTAACTGCAGAATTCCCAGACACGCCCAAGCGCCTAGGCGCCCACTCCAAGCCATTTTCAAGCGCCTATGCGCTCACCATCACCAACAGATTCTGTTCCCAAGCGCCTAGGCGCTCCAACCTTCACAATTTCAAGCGCCTAGGCGCTCTACCTGTGCACTTGAAAAAAAATAAAGCCCTAAGTAAGGCAATTCTAATTCAAACCTAATTCTTTTCACTCCTAATTCAAAAGCAACTCCTTCCAAGCCCTTGCACCACAATAACACCAACTCTTGCACTCTCCCAATCAAAATCTAATTCATCTTCTCCAGACCACAATCAAGAAAAAAGCAAGCTAAAGTCAACTTCTTTATCTCCTACTTGGATTCCAACTGCAACAATTCAAAGCAAAGTTCAAGTTTCAAGATTTGCTCTAAACCAAGTTTGGGGGAGGTTCACACAAGGGTCTAAGCCTGCAAGTGATTGGCGCTCCATAACAGTTCCCACTACCTCCACCCTTGTCCGTGTACCCTCCCGACTTACTTAGCTCCTGAGGATGATGCTAATACAGAAGAAGTAGATGATACTGATGAAGAGTAAAGCTTCAATCTTTCAGGGAAGTCATCAGTGCTTAATTTCTTATTTTTTTTTATATACAATGAGGACATTGCATATGTTACGTTTGTGGGTGCTTTCTTCTAGTTGCATTGCAGTCATTTAGTCACATTCATTTAGTATTAATTTTGTAGTTTTACATGTAGTTTTCATTCTAATTTCTTTATAAAAAAATTCAAGTATTTGCATGTTTCTAGCTGTTAGATAGTTTAAGTCTGTTTTGGCCAATGATGAGATTGAAATTGAGTAGACAAGTATAGTATTGACTGTTAAGACTTTGATGTGATTTCTTGTCATGATTTGAATCTTTAACTGTTTGAACCTGATATAATAAGGATAGCACGGTAAAAATAACTATGTTGACTGATTGAGTCTAAATTGACACGTAATGGACTTCTTGAGGATAATACTAGTTTGAATGAATGAAAGATATGAAGCGGAGATGACTGAATTTAGACAAAAACTTAAGTTTGGGGAAAAAATTTGGGATATATAAGCTATAAAAAAAAGAAAAAGAAAAAAATATGAAAAATTACCGTGGCTAGTCTTGTTTCGGGGCCTTTGTTACTTGAGGAAGTACGCCCGAGGTGATTGTCTCTACACCTAGCGCCCTAAGGTCTTTTATGGTCTGGGAGTCGTTGGTTGAAAGCTCGCTAAGGGGTAGCACTGTTAGCCTAATGGAATGAGACATTGCACAGCCATGGTTAAAAAAAAGACAATAAAACGGGAAAATAGCAAAAAGCCCCCATAATGATAAGTAAAGCATAAGTATTCCGGATTGGACTCTTGAATTTGGTGCATGTTTGACTTTAGTTGGATCTAGCTTGTTCGTGAATTTTATGAGTTTACACTGTATGATGCCTTTAAAGAGATCTATTATGTGTTGTATTTAGCATTATATTATTTAGCATTGTTGTTGAGCACACACGCACTATATCAGTAATAACATGGTAATATTTGATGATTGACTAGGAAATTATTGATCTGTCTTGGTATGATGTACTAGAATGTTTATGGTGATTTCTCCGAGGTTTAATGAATAGATTTTGATCTGTTTGACTGCTGGAATTTTAGGCATGTAGATAGCTGTATTTGCATTTAATATTTAGTAATTGCACTGTGTTTTGTTGCTTGGGGACGAGCAATTGGTTAAGTTTGGGGGTATTTGATGAGTAGGTTTTTTACCTATGAATCCGATATTATTAAACTTAATTATTGCTATCTTTAATTGTTTTTAGTATCTTTTTATGTGTTTTGTGTTTATTTCTTGTAGGTTAGAGCTGGAGGGATAAATTGGTCATTTGGGAGAAGAAAAAGGTCAAAAATCATTAAAATTAGAGCTTAGTGGCATTTTTATAAATACGCAGTCCTGGTCAAGCGCCTAGGCACTTGGAAATGGCCTGGGTTGAGCGCCTAGGCGCTCATGTGCGGCTGAAGAAGGATTTTTCTACTGCTAAATGGGTTTTTGAAGCCAAAAAGGAATCTAAAAGAGGGTGGAGACCAATACAAATAGGAGAAGACTTTAGAAAAGACGTATCACTTAATTTTTCTAGAGAATTGCAAAGAGAACAACGAAGAAAAACACGAACGAGAATTGCAAGGGTTGAAGATCAAAGAGAGAGTATTGGAGCTATTTTAGAGTTTCTTCTTCTCTTCTCTAGTTTTATCTTTTATAATTATCTGGGATGTTTGGATTATTAATCTGGATAATGTTTTTCTTTATTATTAATATGAACTAAATTTTCATTAAGATTGCAACGGAACTTGGTATGTAGTTTAAATTGAACCTTCCCATTGAATGAAAGTTGGTTTTTATTGAATTGTTTACCATATCTTATGTTTATTGATTAATTGTTTAGCCAACAATTACTGTGATAATCTATATAAAATTGGAAGATGGAGTATAGATTGAGATCTGGATATGATAACATCTGTTCATATAATCTGAATAGGGTTAATATGATTAGCATGTAGGATAGGAATATACCTATATGTCTTTTGTATCCATTGAAAGAATTTGTGCGTTAAACCCTAATTAACTTGATTCACATAGGAATATAGTGAGTTGATTAACTGGGGTGTTCTTTGTAATCCTGTGTCTTAAGGATCGGATTTAGGAGGATTTGTTCACGTGTCTTTGGAAGAAACGCGTGAATTTTATAAAGTATTCTTGGATAATGATTCATATTAATTAATTGATTTAAATGGGAAGTAAATTGGTTTAAATGAAATACTAAGGGAAGTTGTAATCTTAACCTGTTAAATCTGCAGTTATTCTTGTGAAATTCGGCTTTTAATTATTAGTTTTGTTAAGTTTAATTTTCAAATCACAAACAATATTTCGTAGTTTAAAATAGGATTAATTGCATTAGAATTAGTAATTCATAAATATTATTCTATTTCCTCGTGGGAACGATATCCTTGCTTGCTGAATATTACAATTGAACGCGTATACTTGCGTGTTCAAGTGCTATTAAGAAATAAGGCAACAAGTTTTTGGCGCCGCTGCCGGGGAATTTAATTTAATATTTTGTCATTATTAATTTCAATCAAATTAATCTTAATTTAAACATTATTTTATTTTATTTTATTTCTCACTCTAGTCTAATTCTTTTTCAGGTACCATGGACAACTATGACTATCATTGGCCATATTCGAGAATGACTCGGCCAACGGAGGCAGAGAATTATGGACTCGATGAATTGTCAGCACAATTTGGGACACTTTCGAGGAAGATTAACGCTTCATCAGCATAATTTATTCAAAGTGTAGCGGTAATATGTGAGTATTGCGGTGGAAACCATCCGAGTCATCAATGCGCCATCAGTTTCGAGTCGATACAATATAGTGGCAACTTCGACGATTACCCTAATAATTATGAATATTCCAGTAATTATCATCATGACTGGGAGAATCCGCTAAATATTTCACGGAGCGATGACAATCTAGCACAACCCTTTGGTCCAAGCCAATCATACACTCCTGAATTATCAGTTCAAGCTCCTAATCATGAAGAAGAAAGGATTTTAAACTTGGAGGGACTTATTTCTAAGTTCATGGTTTTGATTGAGGAACAGACGAATAGTCAGGAGATGTCGATTCAAAATCTTGAGAACCAAGTGGGACAACTTTTCAACGCCATTATCAATCGCCCTCAAGGTGAAGTGTCAAGCAACATGGTTCCCGAGACTTATGGATTGCCCACGCTAAATCTGGAATCGGATGTGCCAAAAGAAAAGGATGTGGAAAGGGAGGAGACAAGTGGGGAGCAGGAAAAGAAGGTCGCCAAAGATCTAGCCTTGAGTTCTAACATAGATGAACCGATTTTGATAGTGCCCCATTTATCTTCTCCACCCAAGTTTAAGGATCCAACTAGATTTGCAATCTCGTGCCCAATTGGTAGCCATTTTTTCGATAAAGCTATATATGACATGGAAGCTAGCTTAAAATTGGTGCCATAGTGTGAAGAGAATGGGAAGAGAGATGAAGAACCAGTTGTTCTGGAAAAGCTTCAACGCAAAAATTCGTTCACAGATACAACTCGAAAAATGCCTAGTTATTTGAAGGTTGTAAAAAAGAATCTACCTAAAAAGAACAAGCTCGGTGAATTTGAATCAATAACCCTTACTGATGGGAAACTCTCGGAAGTTACGTTATTACTAATGGATGGAGGGTTTCTCAAATTTCTAAGGAGAATTGGATAGAGAAAGTTGAAGCAGTCGGGCTGAGGACGTTAAACTAAGCGCTCACTGGGAGGCAACCTAGACTTACATTTTATCTCCTTAAATTTTAGTTCATTAATTTTATTTTAGTATTTTATTTCATTTAGCTATATATTTTATCTTAGTTTAGGGTTGTATGTTCAGTTGTAATCTCCTTGCAAATGATAACTGAGAATTGGGTTCATGGCTTGCAGGTTAGAAGGATAAAAGAGGATAAATTTTGGCTAAGGCTGGCCCAAGCGCCTAGGCGCCCAAAACAAGCCTATTCCAAGCGCCTAGGCGCTTAACTGCAGAATGCCCAGACACGCCCAAGCGCCTAGGCGCCCACTCCAAGCCATTTTCAAGCGCCTAGGCGCTCACCATCACCAACAGATTCTGTTCCCAAGCGCCTAGGCGCTCCAACCTTCACAATTTCAAGCGCCTAGGCGCTCCAACCTTCACAATTTCAAGCGCCTAGGCGCTCTACCTGTGCACTTGAAAAAAAATAAAGCCCTAAGCAAGGCAATTCTAATTCAAACCTATTTCCTTTCACTCCTAATTCAAAAGCAACTCCTTCCAAGCCCTTGCACCACAATAACACCAACTCTTGCACTCTCCCAATCAAAATCTAATTCATCTTCTCCAAACCGCAATCAAGAAAAAAACAAGCTAAAGTCAACTTCTTTATCTCCTACTTGGATTCCAACTGCAACAATTCAAAGCAAAGTTCAAGCTTCAAGATTTGCTCTAAACCAAGTTTGAGGGAGGTTCACATAAGGGTCTAAGCCTGCAAGTGATTGGCGCTCCATAACAGTTCCCACCACCTCCACCCTTGTCCGTGTACCCTCCCAACTGACTTAGCTCCTGAGGATTATGCTAATACAGAAGAAGTAGATGATGCTGATGAAGAGTAAAGCTTCAATCTTTCAGGGAAGTCCTTAGTGCCTAATTTCTTATGTTTTTTTATATACAATGAGGACATTGCATATGTTACGTTTGGGGGTGCTTTCTTCTAGTTGCATTGCAGTCATTTAGTTACATTCATTTAGTATTCATTTTTGTAGTTTTTCATGTAGTTTTCATTCTAATTTCTTAAAAAAAAATTCATGTATTTGCATGTTTCCAGCTATTAGATAGTTTAAGTCTGTTTTGGTCAATGATGAGATTGGAATTGAGTAGACAAGTATAGTATTGACTGTTAAGACTTTGATGTGATTTCTTTTCATGATTTGAATCTTTACCTGTTTGAACCTGGTATAATAAGGATAGCACAGTAAAAATAACTATGTTGACTGATTGAGTCTAAATTGACACGTAATGGACTTCTTGAGGATAATACTAGTTTGAATGAATGAAAGATATGAATAGGCGGAGATGACTGAATTTAGACAAAAACTTAAGTTTGGGGGAAAAATTTGGGATATATAAGCTATAAAAAAAAGAAAAAGAAAGAAAAAAAATATGATAAATTACCGTGGCTAGTCTTGTTTCGGGGCCTTTGTTACTTGAGCAAGTACGCCCGAGGGGATTGTCTCTACACCTAGTGCCCTAAGGTCTTTTATGGTCTAGGAGTAGTTGGTTGAAAGCTCGCTAAGGGGTAGCACTGTTAGCCTAATGGAATGAGACATTGCACAATCATGGTTAAAAAAAAACTGTAAAACGGGAAAAGAGCAAAAAGCCCCCATAATGATAAGTAAAGCATAAGTATCCCGGATTGGACTCTTGAATTTGATGCATGTTTGACTTTAGTTGGATCTAGCTTGTTCGTGAATTTTGTGAGTTTATACTGTATGATGCCTTTAAAGAGATCTATTATGTGTTGTATTTAGCATTATATTATTTAGTATTGTTGTTGAGCACACACGCGCTATGTCAGTAATAACAGGGTAATATTTGATGATTGACTAGGAAAATATTGATCTGTCTTGGTATGATGTACTAGCATGTTTATGGTGATTTCTCCGAGGTTTAATGAATAGATTTTGATCTGTTTGACTGCTGGAATTTTAGGCATGTAGATAGCTGCATTTGCATTGAATATTTAGTTATTGCATTGTGTTTTGTTGCTTGGGGACAAGAAATTGGTTAAGTTTGGGGATATTTGATGAGTAGGTTTTATACCTATGAATCCGATATTATTAAACTTAATTATTGTTATCTTTACTTGTTTTTTAATATCTTTTTATGTGTTTTGTGTTTATTTCTTGTAGGTTGGAGCTGGAGGGACGAATTGGTCATTTGGGAGAAGAAAAAGGTCAAAATCATTAAAATTAGAGCTGAGTGGCATTTTTGTAAATACGCAGTCCTGGTCAAGAGCCTAGGCGCTTGGAAATGGCCTGGGTTGAGTGCCTAGGCGCTCATGTGCGGCTGAAGAAGGATTTTTCTACTGCTAAATGGGTTTTTGAAGCTAAAAAAAATCTAAAAGAGGGTGGAGACCAATACAAATAGGAGAAGACTTTAGAAAAGACGTATCACTTAATTTTTCTAGAGAATTGCAAAGAGAACAACGAAGAAAAACACGAAGGAGAATTGCAAGGGTTGAAGATCAAAGAGAGAGTATTGAAGCTATTTTAGAGTTTCTTCTTCTCTTCTCTAGTTTTATCTTTTATAATTATCTGGGATGTTTGGATTATTAATCTGGATAATGTTTTTCTTTATTATTAATATGAACTAAATTTTCATTAAGATTGCAACGGAACTTGGTATGTAGTTTAAATTGAACCTTCCCATTGAATGAAAGTTGGTTTTTATTGAATTGTTTATCATATCTTATGTTTATTGATTAATTGTTTGGCCAATAATTACTGTGATAATCTATATAAAATTGGAAGATGGAGTATAGATTGAGATCTGGATATGATAACATCTGTTCATATAATCTGAATAGGGTTAATATGATTAGCATGTAGGATAGGTATATACCTATGTGTCTTTTGTATCCATTGAAAGAATTTGTGCGTTAAACCCTAATTAACTTGATTCACATAGGAATATAGTGAGTTGATTAACTGGGGTGTTCCTTGTAATTCTGTGTCTTAAGGATCAGATTTAGGAGGATTTGTTCACGTGTCTTTGGAAGAAATGCGTGAATTTTATAAAGTATTCTTGGATAATGATTCATATTAATTAATTGATTTAAATGGGTAGTAAATTGGTTTAAATGAAATACTAAGGGAAGTTGTAATCTTAACATGTTAAATCTGCAGTTATTCTTGTGAAATTCTGATTTTAATTATTATTTTTGTTAAGTTTAATTTTTAAATCACAAATAATATTTCGTAGTTTAAAATAGGATTACTTGCATTGGAATTAGTAATTGATAAATATTAGTCTATTTCCTCGTGGGAACGATATCCTTGCTTGCTGAATATTACAATTGAACGTGTATAATTGCGTGTTAAAGTGCTATTAAGAAATAAGGCAACAACGCCAACGCCTTAGCACCCATATGATCACCACAAATCCCCTTATGGACCTCCAGAAGTACATACTCTGTTTCGAATGAAACTAAACACTTCAACAAGGGTGAAGAGAGAGCACGCCAATACAAATCACCATCAATCAGTACGAAGTTCGAACTCATGTACTTTATTTTCTTCACTAACATCCAATCCAATGATAAAACCCAATCACTTAGGTATTCTATGTTGGGTGTAAGTAAACAGTCCGATCTCCCCACCACCAAGACCTCCAAGTATACCGAACCTATGAATAAACTTGACTCCGTCGTAGCCAACTTAGACAGGAATCAGCAATAGTATTGTTTGACCAATCCACTCCTTGGAAGGTGTAAAAACTAAAATAATAGATCTGATCCTTGACTTCGGCCAGATATTTAGACATTCTTGACCCCGAGCCTCATACTCCCACGATCATTGCTTAACCACCAACTAAGAGTCACTGAAGATGATCAGCCTATGAACCTCCAAGCTCTTAGCCAATCGTAATCCCAGCAGAATCATCTCATACTCAGCTTCATTATTCGTTGCTTTGAACCTGAAGCGGATAATCTATTGTACCTTGAACCCCTCCCGACTTGTTAAAATTACTCCAGCCCTACTGACATCGGACGTCGAAGACCTATCCACATACAACACCCATAAACTCTGAACCGCCCGAATGTCTAAAATCGAAACCACAAATTTCCCCATCCAATTGGTGGGGTCGGGTTCAGAAAAAGAGCATTTCACCACATACAACGTCCACGCTGTTCAGGGGTAATACTCCAATGAAAACTGTGTCAACTCTATAGCCCAAGTAGCAAGTCGCCTCGACATATTCGAATGGTTTAACACCTTCTTCAAGGACTAATCCTTATACAGCACTATTAACCGACCCTAGAAATAATGCCAAAGTTTTCTACTAGCTGCTATCGGTGCAGAGGCAGACTTCTCCAGGATCGGATAACTGGTTTTCGCATCCTGAAGGGCATGACAAACATAGTAGACGGGGAACTATTTTCTTCCCGCCTCCCAAACTAACACAACTCCAACTGCCAACGATATGGCCGCCAAGTATAGATATAAAGGTTCCGAAGAAACCGACTTCATTAACAGAGGCGCCGAAGACAAGTACCTCTTTATTCCCTGAAAAATATCCTCACACTCTGAAGTCCACTGAAATGTCTTCTTATTCTTTAGCCTCTTCAGAGTGTTAAAAAAGGGCAAACACCTTTCTGCCGACTTAAACGTAAACCTCCTTAATGCTACGATCCGACTTATCAATCGTCGTACATCCTTGAACGTTTGAGGAGACTTCATGTCTAATATCGCCTGAATCTTCTCCGGATTAGCATCAATACCTCGTTTTCTCACCAAATACCTAGGAAATTTTCCTGACCCTAGGCCAAACGTACACTTTGTCGGGTTATGCAGAATATTGCAATGCCAAATAGTCTGGAAACAGTCTTCTAGATCATCTAAATGCTTCCGAACAGATAAGCTCTTGATGATCATATTGTCTATATATACTTCCATGCTTTGGCCCAACCATTTCCTAAACATATAGTTCATCATCATCTGATAAGTCGCACCGGCATTTAGCAGCCCAAATGTCATCTTCCTATAGGCATAAATTGCCTGATGCGTGATAAAAGTCGTCTTCGGGATATCCTCCTTATGCATCGAAATTTGATTATACCAAAAATGCATCCATGAAATCTGTATACCAAAGCATACCCTGATGTAGCGTCAATTAGTCGGTCGACGTGTGGAAGCGGATAGAAGTCCTTCGGACACGCCTTATTCAAATATGTATAGTTTGTTTCTAATACTTTTCCTTCAAAATAATAATTATTTTTAGAACTTTTTAAAAATAATATTTTATTTTAAATATAAAAAAATTAATTATTTCAAAAAGAATATTTTATTTAAATTATTTTAAGAAAATATTTTATTTTAAAATATTAAATTAAATTATTATTTAAATAATATTTTATTTTACAATATTAAAAATAAAAATTATTTTTAAAAAAGACTTTTTATTTTAAAATATTAAATATAATTATTATTTAAAAAAAATATTTTCTTTTAAAATATTAAAAATAACTTTTTTTAAAATAATTATTTTATTTAAAAATATTAAAAATAAATATTTTATTTTAAAATATTAAAAGGGGTTAGGTCAAACTAGTTCGGGTTGGATCAAAATTTGGTCAAAATGGATCGGGTTAAGGTCAAATCGAGTAGGAGGAACGGAAACGCCAAAAAACATCACTTTAAGAACCTAACTGACAAAAAATAAATTTTAATAATGATTTTAAAAATAAATGACAACTTGAAAGAATAAAAATGATAAAAATGTCATTGAGCCCAAACAATTCTATTCAAGCTATTAGAAAACCTCATTTTCATAATAACTCGATCTTTCACGGATCAATTACATATTCTATTATATTTTTTAAAATAATTACAACAATAGTGCACTCATAAAATATTTACACAATTAGTACACTTTTCATATTTATTTACAATATTAGTGCAATTAGGATTCCTTAATTTAGGTAATTAGTATTGCTTTACTTATTAAATTAAGGAATTAATAAGTAAACTCCTCTCCCTCTTCATTTCACTCTCTCAGAAATACAAACTCAGTCTTCATTGTTACACAAATTCTTCCCGCTCTCTCTTCTCCCTCATCCGCCGTCCGCTGCCGTGACGCCGACCCTCTGGTTAGACCTTTCTTTCTGAGACGGTGGTTTAACTTTACGACAGTCTCCGACGCATCTAGCAGCGGCAGAATCAGCTTCGCCTCCGACAGTGTCTGTGCAGTTGGGAAGAGAGCAAATGCAGGCAACAAAAAATACATCAAGGTCACCGGTGTCTACTGAAGAGATTGATCGTCGGCACTATTATTGTCGCCTTCCGCCGCCACCTCCACCTCCTCTGCCGCCTCCACCTACTCCTCTGCCGCTTCCATTATGACTGCCTCCTCCTCTGCCTCCGCCACCTCCGCCTCCATTAACCGTCTCCTGAATTTTTTTTTTCTCATAGTGCAGTTGGTAGCCAAACCTCCATACCGAGGTAACCTATTCAGTTTTATTAGGTTGTCAATTTATTTTGAATGTGATCCAGTTGGTAGCCAAGCTTTCATACCAAGGTAACCTATTCAGTTTTATTAGGTTACCAATTTTATTTTGAATGTGATGCAGTTGGTAGTTAAACCTTCATGCAGTTGGTTGTCAAACCTTCAGACAAAGGTAATCACTTCAGTTTTATTAGGTTACAAATTTATTTTGAATGTGATGCAGTTGATAGTCAAACCTTCATACAAAGGTAACCATTTTAGTTTTTATGGGTAACCAAATCGTTAAAAAAAAATTCAGAACAATAACTCAGGTACTTCCGGAGATTTGCGACGGAAGAGAAGGATGATGAAGGGGAAGAGAGGGCGATGTAACGACGGCGCAACTAAGGACTTCTGGAGATTCGCGGCGGAGGAGGATGATGAAGGGGAAGAGAGAGGAGCGGTGATGAAGATAATGAGCGGTGAGGGATATGAAGATTAGGATGAAGAAGATATTTTTTTGTTTTTTTCTCATTTTATTTTGAATTTAAATTTATTTTTGTTGTTAGATCCCAAATATTTGAATTTGAATTATTAATTATGACAATTACTTCTCCTTGATTTTAGGTTTCCTTATTAATGTGAATTGTACTATTTTTGTAATATGGATCCTAATTACACTCTTTTTATAATTATTTTATACATATATTAATAGTGTAATTATTTTTTAATTATTATATATTTCTGTAAAGAAGCCATCGTTAACGCTGAAAGGGAGCAGTGCAAGACTAGATGACCTTAATAGTGAATTTCTCGAAAAAAAAGGACACGACTCGTTAGACCAAGTAGGCTTAAGTCAGCGACAAATGTCCCAAGTCAAATTCCTGAACCAAAATTATGGCAAACAAAAGTGAAAATCTCAAAAAAAAAATACATGACCCAAAAATTAACTAGTTATTCAAAAATCAAAAGTGAAAATATAGCCAAAATTATTAACTTTTAAAAATTAATATCAAACTCAAAATTGATATAATTCATCAAAAATTCTGAAATGATAAATCTTATACTTATTAATATATATTTTTAGGTAGTTTAAAATATTAATCATTATATTAATTGAAACTAAATATATTTATATCAATTTTAAATTTGAAAATATCTCACATTTATCCACACATATTTTGAAATGGATGAAGTACGTTCTAAGCTCTAAATACCTAGATTCGGCTCCCCTTCATAATTCATTTATCCACACCTCAAAACTTCTTCTTTTGAAACAAAAATATAGAGGTAGAAAAGTTTTGAGCGATTAGATTTTGGATGGGACCGACACATATGTGAAGTTGGGGAGTGGTTAGCATGCATGAAGTTAATTTTAGTCAAATAATCAATACAGTGTCGACACGCAGACTAATAGGTGATCTCTCTATCTGTGTGTCAACACTTCATTGATCAATTAATTAATTTATCATAAAATTAACTTCATGATAACCGGATCCATAAAACTGGGATCAAAACTTTGGAGGGGTCCGGACATATGGCATCTTGATTGAAAGTTGAGTCGACTAAGCTCCCCTCTAGACTCCATCAATCCATACTCCTCTAGATTTTCCATCCTAGCCGCCCATGTGTCCCACCTAAAAATCTTACCACTCAAAATAGACCTGGAAAAATTGGCTCAAGCCCGCGGGCCGGGCCGGCACGACAAAAAGCGGGTTTTGGGCCGCATTTTTTCAGCCAACAAAATCCGGGCTCGGGCCGTTTGGGCTAAGGCCAAAAAAAGTAAAATATTAGGCATAAAACAATCTCGACCCGCGGGCCGGCCCGCCCGTTAAAAAGCAGGTTTTGGGCTTACATTTTTCAGTCCGACAAAGACCCGGCCCGTTTGCCAGGTCTAACTCAAAACTTCCTCTTATAATAGGGAATTGATAATTATAATAATATGAAGTATATGCTTTAAAAAGAATCCCATAATATGAAGTATCTTGTAAAAAATTTACGTTCAAAACAACTCAATATACTCCATTTGTTTCAACCTATAACATTATTATTAACTTTTTAAAATCAATATGATAAATTTTCAAATTCAAAATTGAGATGATTCATTAGAAATTATGAAAAACGAAATCTTAATATTTTTTAGATAGTTTACAATAGTGGTCTTATATATTTAAATTTTAGAACATAGATTATATATATATATATATATATATATATATATATATATATATATATATATATATATAGTCTATGGCGTTCACCGTCGCTATAATCCAAAAAAATCGTCGTCATAGGAGACTGAATAGTGTGTATACACATTTTTCCCTTATATATATATATTGTATAACTTTTATATATAATTTCATTACTCATTAAACTGTTTTTAACTTAGAATAGCAATCTGTACTGAAATTTGAAACTGTTTAAAATGGTGTCAATGTTAGGAAATTACAAGGTTTGATGGAACTAACAATGCTACAAGACTAAACATCAATACCTAGGTTGCTAGGCAAAGGGCTGCAGAATATTCTAATGATACAAATTTACTAACTATATATATATATATATATATATATATATATATATATATATATAATGGATATATGTAACAACTGTAGGTGATAAAAGAAGTTGGATACAGGAAGAATGACAGGCCTAGGATGAAACAAATTTGATAATGGAAGAGTTTTTATGAATCAAAAATGATTGGGACACTTGCTCCAATAAAAAATTCCTCAAAATTGGCCATAAAATTTGATTTATTACATTAACATAATCTTTTTGCAAATTTGGTTTATTTAGTATTGTAAGATAATTATGTCAGTATTTAAAATATATATTATGCGTCTATCCGATCCTTTTTTATTGGGTGTAACGTCCCATTACGCGTTGTGATATAATATAATATTAATATGCATGCAATACTTAAAAATAATAATTATTGATGACATTTTTAACTTTAATATTGTATCAACAATAACATTACAATATTTGTAATGTGAAGTTATTGCATTAAGCTAACTACACAATTTTCTTGCAGCAAAGGGAGCACACATTAACATTATCGGGTTTGTGATTTATATAAACCGATATCATCCAAATGTTGCGTTTCTAATTTAAATAAGTAGAAAACTTTTTATAAACCAACAAGTATAAAATTTGAAGTGTACTAAACAGTAAACGCTCCATAAGCAGGTAGACGAACAAACACATTATATTTCAAAGTAAATGAAATGAATGATATGCAGCATAGACCTTGAGAAAACAACGACTTCATGTTATACAGTCCCTTAATGATCCTAGAAAGCCTTCTTCTTTTTTTCCCCATATATTACAAAATTTAAAAAAGAATTAAAAACTAAAAAAAAAACAGGCGATGATCACACCATCATGCAGGCTGCAGCAGCAACATTGTTCCAGCAAAGCTCCAAGAGGTGGTACGGACATCACAACTATCAAAGCTACCTAGCCCTATATATATATATGAAATCTATACTTCATAAACATCCAACTTCACTAAACAGTATTCAGAACTACCAAGTAATGGCCAAGGCATTGTTGCTTTCTCTACTCTTTCTTGCAGCTTTAGTTCTTAATGCTCACTGCAGTGAAAGGAAGGTAAAACATTTTACTTCAATCTAGTAATTGCAGTTATGTTTTCATTAAAAAGTAGAAACCGCGCGCACCAAGTATGAAGAGTTTGGACTTCAATCTAGCATTTGCAACTTTTGCAGTGTTTGGCACCAAACTCATGCACGTTCATGAGTTAAATAAGTTGTTTCTGGGCAAACAAGTGCATTTGAACTTCTAAATGCACTAAACACACTAACCAAACAAGCCATGCACTAAGAGAATTTGATGTTTTTGTGTAGGTTCATATTGTGTACATGGGACAACAGCCTAAGGGTGATGTTTCCCTTGCATCCGCGCACCATTCCATGCTGAAAAATGCACTCGGAAGGTTTTTTATCCCTAGTACT
Source organism: Panax notoginseng (assembly GCA_016801055.1). Classification (NCBI taxonomy): domain Eukaryota; kingdom Viridiplantae; phylum Streptophyta; class Magnoliopsida; order Apiales; family Araliaceae; genus Panax; species Panax notoginseng. Next base: position 179,176,064 of record CM029018.1, read on the forward strand.
CTTACTACATAAATAACCAAACTGAGCCGCCAGTTCATACATACGTTTGCCTCTCTAAATCTATTACATTATTTAAAGACTTTATGTTGTGCAATTGCAGCGCATCAGTTGCCAAAGAATCGCTAGTTTACAGTTATGGGAGGAGCTTCAACGGATTTGCAGCCAAGCTGACAAGCGAGGAGGCAACAAGGATTTCAGGTGAAATTATCACAAATTATAGCGAGTATATATAGAGAACATATAGGTTTGTAATTTTCCATTGGTACTTAAAAAGAGAATGTGATGAAATTGCAGGAATGAGAGGAGTCATTTCAGTGTTTCCGAGCCGTATCCTAAAACTGCATACTACAAGGTCTTGGGACTTCACGGGGTTACCTACAAACAAAGTTGGAGGTCCTGAAGAAGGAGATGTCATTATTGGGCTTCTTGACACTGGTAAATATATGAAAATTATCCTCGGTGCTCTGCTTATTGTTCTATTTTACAAGTTTATCAACTCGTGCTATTTTGGAATACAGGAATCTGGCCAGAATCTGAGAGTTTCAATGACAAAGATTTAAGCTCTCCACCAACTAAATGGAAAGGAACATGTCAAGGACCTAATTTCACATGCAACAAGTAAGCATTATATCTCGTGCTAATCGATAGTATGTTATGAATAAAGAATCTGCCATTAAACGGGGAAATAAAAGAGGAAAACGCCCAACTACAATTGCAAGCTAGATCAGAAATGAGGCTGCAGCATTTAGTATAAAGAGATTAATGAAAATGTGCAAGTTCAGTTACATACCGGCTAAAGATTAATTCTTATTTTCAGTCTTCAAATCTAAAACAAATTCAATGCAGTGCAGAAGTTCAAGTTGCTGCCATATTTTCCATCATTGAAGCTCTTATAGCCTATGATGGGTGCCACCATATTCTGATTAGAGTCTAGGAGAATATAAGCATATAACACATCAAACAAGCAAAAATGCAATGTTACTGCAAAGATTCTAGTCAGGCTTCTCGAATTTCAGTCAAGTAGACAGACTAATGACAAGTTTTATGACATAACAGCAAAATCATTGGAGCACGCTACTACAACAGCGAGGACTATTATGACATTACCGACTTCAAATCCCCGAGAGACGCGGAGGGACATGGAACTCATACTTCTTCAACAGCTGCAGGACGTGAGGTACAAGGAGCGAGTTACTTGGGCTTAGCCGAAGGGCTAGCAAGAGGGGGAGTTCCTGGTGGAAGAATAGCAATGTACAAAGTCTGCTGGTCCTTTGGATGTTCTTCAGCAGATATCCTTGCAGCATTTGACGATGCCATAGCAGATGGTGTGGATATCATATCAGTTTCACTTGGATACGACTTTCCACAGGATTATTTTGAAGACCCCATTGCTATTGGATCTTTCCACGCCATGAAAAACGGAATATTAACCTCAAATTCAGCAGGAAATTCAGGTCCTTACCCAGTGACAGTTTCCAATTATGCACCCTGGACACTGACTGTTGCTGCCAGCACCATCGATAGGAAATTTGTTGCCAATGCAGTGCTCGGTAACGGACAAATTCTCTCAGTAAGTTGAAAACTTCAGTACCTGATTTATAACACAACAATTCATTATAGATATCTAAACTAGTTCCTTGCCAATTCTTATCATACTATTGTCTTCACAATGAAAGGGGCTCTCGATTAATAGTTTTGACCTCAACGGAACTTCATACCCACTAATCTGGGGAGGAGATGCTGCGAACTATACAATTGGTTCGAATCCGCTTATCTCCAGTTTTTGCATAACCGGAGCCATGAGTTCATACATTGTTGAAGGAAAGATTGTCTTTTGTGAAACCCTTTGGGATGGCTCTGGCATTCTATTAGCCAATGGTGTAGGTACTATAATGGCTGATTCATCTATCACTGATTTGTCCTTCAACTACCCATTACCAGCAACTGTAATCAGCACAGAAGATGGTCTCAAAGTTCTGGATTACATTAGAACGTCAGAGTAAGTATTTTCTCGATCCGTTTCCTGCAATTAGTAAGATAGCATCAAAGCAGTTCATATTATCATTTTAACTGAGATAAACCAAACCTTTCAGCAACCCAATAGCGACTATTCTGGTTTCGGAGACTCCAAAGGATATCATGGCCCCTATTGTTGTTTCCTTTTCTTCTAGAGGACCCAACCCAATAAGCCCGGACATTCTTAAGGTGATGAATGATTTTTTGGTTTAAACCGAATGCTTTATTTACTTGTCACTATCGATTCTAACTATGTTTCGTGTCTTGCACAGCCTGATCTCACCGCTCCTGGTGTGGACATTCTTGCTGCCTGGTCTCCGGTGTCACCTCCCTCAATCTACTATGGGGATACCAGGAGTGTTAACTACAACATAATATCTGGCACATCCATGTCTTGCCCACATGTCAGTGGCGCTGCAGCTCATGTGAAGGCTGCCCGCCCAAATTGGTCTCCTGCTGCTATTAAATCTGCCCTCATGACAACGGGTGAGAACTAATAACTAATACTCATTTGCAAATACCCTGCTCAAAAAACTTGAGTCTGAATGTCTAATATTGCTGTTTCTCTATGATCAGCTACTATAATGGACCCAAGGAAGCATGAAGACCTGGAATTCGCTTATGGATCTGGACATATTAACCCACTTGCTGCAGTGAACCCGGGGCTTGTCTTTGATGCATCCGAGACAGATTACATAAATTTCCTCTGCAAACAAGGCTACAACACATCCACCCTTAGACTTGTCACTGGGGATGATAGTGTCTGTAATGGCATAACACCGGGACGAGCATGGGATCTCAATTACCCCTCATTCTCACTATACGTTGAAGATGGCGAGCAGGTCATGGGTGTATTTACTAGGACAGTGACCAATGTTGGCGCGCCAAACTCAACTTACTCAGCTAGTTGGTATTCACCTGGTAGCATCGGCATTAGCGTGGAACCTTCTTTCCTGTCATTCGCTGCAGTTGGAGAGACAAAATCTTTCACGGTGAAGGTCACGGGGCCGAAGATTTCACAGCAGCCAATCATGTCAGGTGCTATTACGTGGAGTGATGGAGTTCATTTTGTGAGAACTCCACTTGTGGTGTATAACTATCTCCCTGGTGCTCCTTACAATCTTGAAACAGACCAGCAGAGCTTCTCCATGCCTGCAAAGAAGACAACTTTTGAAGTCTCTTCAATATATCAGAAGAAAGCTGCTTTTGGACACAAATAAATCAGATCAAAGACCAACGGGATGGAAGAAATGTAAACCTATTACTTCCTCCATTAGTTAGAGAATTCCATGTTTTTTACTTTGTGATATTTGGATGGGACCTAAGTCCCAGGCAACAAGTGTCTGAAATAGGTAATTTGTCAACTCTAAAGCGTATTAAGCGAAATAAAACCACAAAGTAATGCTTGCTTCTATGTATGTTTGTGTGCATTAAAATGGTTCTCTAAATATAATTTAGAAATCTTATTATGTTTTTTTTTTTAGTCATCCGAGAATATGGAAAGGAAAGTGCTCTTAAGTGTGAGAACTTCAATCCCACATTGAAATAAAAACTATAAATGAGTTGGCTATAGAAGGAGATAGGCCTGGGTATTTGAATAAGAATAATGCTACACACACAAACTATTTTATAAACATTTTACAAACTGCCGATGTGGCATACTCCACCTCAGCATATTGTGTGAGACCGAAGACTACATTGAAACAATTTGTTGATCAATACGCTGAGGTGGAGTATGCCACATCAGCAGTTTGTAAAATATTTGTAAAATAGTTTGTGTCTGTAGCACTACTCTTTGAATAATTCCCATAAGAGTGCATCCACAAGTTTGTGCATATTTAAACTGATAATCCAAAAACTCAGAACTAGTTTTGCACGGTAGCAGCTGTTTCCTGGTCAGTTGATTATTTGGGGCATGCAATCAAAGTGGGATATCGATGGATCTGGCGAAAGTAGAGACGACAATTAGTTGGTAACAACCAAAGACACCAACAGATGTGCGAACTTTTTTTGGTTTCGCAGGATACTACAGGAGATTCATTAATGATTTTTCAAAATTGTCTCGTCCCCCGACAAATTTAACAAGACAGTAAAGTTTGTCTGGTTCCCGGGAACTAAAGCGAAGATCAAGTGAAGTACTAGTGCTACCTTTGCCTGATGATACGGGTGGTTTCGTAGTTTACAGCGATGCGTCGCATAAAGGACTTGGGTGTGTTTTGATGCAACACGACAAGGTCATAGCGTATCGTCACATCAGTTGAAGGATTACGAGAAATGATATTCTACTCACGACATGAAGTTGACGACAATGGTATTTATCTTAAAGATATGTAGACATTATTTGTATGGAGAGAAATGTGAGATTTACACATACCATAAAAGTCTGAACCTTATCTTCACACAAAAAGAGCTGAATATGAGGCAGATGAGGTTATGACTCCCCCAAAATAGATATACACAACCCATTTTGAGTTGCCATTTACATGGTACAGAATTCAAATACAACTTAATTATACAACTATCGTGCAAAATACGACAAAACATAGCTTAGAGTTTTAACACGAATATTGTCTCGTAGACAATATCCAAACTCAAATGGAGTCTTCATTAAAACTATTAACACACCATTTTATAAAATAGTGAGGACTACTACAACCACCATCTTGGACCCTCACTCCATTCCCCGACTAATCCCGACTATGTTCTCATTTTCTGAAGAGAACAATGAAAGCAAAGGGTGAGCTCAACTAGCCTAGTACAGAATATTAGTACTAAGATAATGCAGAATAAATTATCGTTAGTCTTCAACAGTGTAAAACTGATAGAATACAATAGACAACAAGTTTAACTGCAACGGAACAAGCAATCCATTAGAAGAGTCAAGTAGAGCATGATATCTACTATCTTCTATGATTTAAAAGTTCATCATCAATATTTTATCGCTGTAACACAGCTCAATAAAAAATCCACATATCGAAATATCCATGCACTACGGGCCAAGGATATTCATTATTATCACCAATGGTCATAATCATGCCAACAACTGTCCATTAATGCACTACGGGCCAATGAGGACTTTTACCACATCATTTGTAACATTACATGCCATGATTATACCGATACATAATTCATGGTCATAATCATACCAATCAACAGTCCATCTATGCACTACGGGCCAAAGATGACTTTCATCACAATATAAGCATGAGGATGATGACAATGATATAAGAATTCAATTAAGTGAGAGCAATGATAAATTTTAAAGATTTATAAATTAATTTATTCAGAGTTCAAGAATGTCCAAATTATCAACATGATAACTGCTTTGTGGAGTAAAATTCAAGAATAATATTCATGTATCAAAAATAATTTGGACAGAAAAAAAAATTAATTTTTGTCATGAATAGTACCCCGGATGAATAGAACCTGAGTGAATAGTATTTCATGAATAGTACCCCGTGAATAGTACTCCGACATTAAAAGATTAAAATTTAACAAGAATGTTTAAAAAAATATTTTCGTGAAAAGATACTCGATGAAGCGCAAATTTCAAGGATATTCTACTAATTTTAAGGAGTATAGAAGAAATACTTATCAACATGAGTGTAGAATTAGGAATACGAAACGAAATAATATTACTTACATACTACAGAGTATGAAAAAAAATATTATTTCATACGAATATTGAACAAAAATAACATCCCTTACCTTAAAAGGAGAGTATTTCTGACTGGTAGGGCGATGATATTCTTGAAGAAAACTTATACTGTTTTCTACACTCAAAGCTTCCTTAAACTCAAAAGAAATACACTCAATATTATAGAAGAAGAATTCTCTGATTCTGGTGTGATTTTCATTTCTAAACTAAGTATCCTATTTATAGGAGAATGACAGGGTACTATTTAGGAAAAATCACGGACGCACAGTAGGAAGAATTCACGGACGAATTCGTTTTAAATTTTTTGATTTTACTATGTTGCACTATGTAGCACTATGCAAATACTATGCAGTATTATGCAAATAATAAAATATAATATAACTTTCTTCCGACGATTTTGAAAAATGGGTAAGTGGGGGTCCATGTAATAAGCCAAATTTATAATAATTACTTCATAAAATACCCCTCTATTTATCTCAATTCACTTGGCTTCACTATATAAACACATTTTTAATAATATTTATTCATCATTAATATTATAACTCACAATATTAACAACCAGATCATTCCCAGGAAAGAGGGGGCTTTTCGATAAGAATTTTTCCTTATTAGCGCGCAATTAGGTGACCAAATCCCTTTACTCGACATAATTTTCTAGACATTGTCAATAATGCATATAATAATATAAAATATTATGCAGATGATACTGTGATAATAATTGAATCAATAATATGAGATACTATACATCAATTATTGTGGCAATAATTGAATAAAACTGAGTGACTTCTCACGTAAGCATCAATAATCAAAGATATTGTACAATACCGTGTGCTACTATGCAACCACGCGTAATATTGTACTTTTACCACTGGGTATTTCAACAGTTAACGGTAAAAGTTTTGCCGTTATTTTATAAAAAGTTATTTCTGTCATTTTTTAACTCCGACAGTAATTCCGTTGTGGGGTCCACCAATGATTGTGCCGTCGTACGAATAATCCCTGATAAAACGAATATTCCCCGACCAAACGAATATTTTATGACAACTTGCTTACTTTGCAAAATTTGTAAATATTACCCACAAGTATAATATTATAAGAAATCCACACTTTATTATTCAAAATAATATTTAGAGAAAATTAAAATTTATTCATAAAAGTTGGGGTCTTACAACCTCCCCTTCTTATAAAATTTTGTCCTTGAAATTGGTGTACGTACCTGGTATGTCGAAGAGGTGAGGATACCTTGTTTTCATTTCAGATTCTAACTCCTAGGTCATTTCCTCAATATCGCGGTTTTTCTACAAAATTTTGACTTGAGGTATAACCTTTAAGCGTAGAATATGTTCCTTCTTATCCAAGATTTTAACAAGTACCTCTTCATATGTTAAATCTTCCGCTATCTCGTCTAGTTCTAATTCAATAATGTGATTAAGGTCTTTCACATATTTACGTAACATAGATATGTAAAAAACTTTATGAACACGAGACATACTTGACGGTAAGGCGAGTGTGATAACCCGAGATTTCGAATAATAAAAAATTTGCGAATAATTTTTTTTTAATTAATATTAATTATCATTTATGTGATAAGTATCGGTGGTACGTGTATCGAGGAAGTAAATTTGTGTATTGACTAATAAAATTAGAGTAGAGTTGTGCTTAACAGCTTTAGAAATCCTAACTCTAATTTCTGGAAAAGGATTCGATAAAAAATATAATTAAAATAATTATATTAATGAGTACGTATTTGTATTGTATAGAATTTTTGATCAATGATTGATCGGATAAGGTTTAAAATTATAAACCCTAATAAGAGATTAGAAACCCTAATCTCAAGATTAGAAACCCTAACGTACCATTGGAAACCCTAATCGAAAGCCGAAAAACCCTAATTTTAAATTCGGGAATCCTAAACCCTAAATTAGGAAATCCTAATCCTAATTGGCAAGCCTAATGTGTGTATTAAACTTAAATATAATTAGAAAACCCTAATTATATTTTTGTTATGTTAATTTCTATTTTACAAACCCTAATTATATTTTAGAAATTTTAATTTTTCTAATTAAAACCCTAATTCGTGGGTTGTAAACCCTAATGACCATTTTGACCCTAATTGCTAAATTGAGCAATTTTAATTAGGAATATTAATGCTAATTAGCAAGATTGAATTTTATGATTAGGAAATATTAATATAATTATTGAGTTCTAATTATAATTTTGGAATATTAATTTTCTATTTTGAAAACTGAAATTCGAAAATTTTGGAAATTAAATTGTAAACCTAAAGGGTTTAAACCCTAAACCCTAAAGGGTTCAAACCCAAACCCAAACCCTAAACCATAAAGGTTTGTACAAATGACAAGAATGCTATTGATTGTATTTTAGAAATGACCAAAATGCCCTTTTATTATATTTTATAAGCTAACTTGTAAAATTTGGTTTAACTTTAGTTGGTCACCAACTATTGTTGACATTGTGGCTTAAAATCTCAGCAATTCAGCAGCAAAAATCGTGTATAACATCAGCCATAGCAACAAGTCATTGTATATATAGGATTTTAAGAGAGAGAAAGTCCATTTATTAGCCATTTTGCTAACTTGCTCTCACCTACTCTCTCTCTCACCAAGACCTCCGAAAATCCATAGTAAATCAGTCACAAATTACCCTCTTAAACACATAGATTTGATTCAAAGATCTAGGATCAAGAATTGAAGCTTAAAGGTATAAACCTAATATTTATTTTTGATCTTTGTTGTAAAGAAAATTTTTTGTTTAAAGTGTTTAAATCAGTGTTAGAAGTTGTTTTTAGTTGGTCTATGTTGATCCATGATGGATCCATAGCATCAAGTGACTTTAAAAAGGTGTTTTTCAAAATCTGTCCAAGAACAGTTAAGGTGTCTGACAAGCAAATGTCAGAGGCCACTGATCTCTGTATGTTTATGTTTTTTCTTGTTTTATGTTTGGTATTGGTAGCCTCGTATGTTGTCTTTAATCTGTAAGTGGTATCAGGGTCATTGGAGGTCTAGATCGGAAGTTATTAACGGTCAAAGTCAGTTGACCGACGTTGACCAGCCGTATTCTGGGAAACCCAGAAATCAAATATCAGCGTCTGACAACTTTTTGTAACGCTTGGATATGACAGACTGTATATGATATGTTGATGTTGGTGTAACCAGGTTATAGTGTGTTGTATGTACTCTAGATCCATGTCTTTAGTGTCTCTAAACAACAAATATACTGGTTGTAATCTCTGGTCAAAGTAGCCCACTTGATAACGCTAACACTTTTCTGGAATTTCCAGAAAGTGTATGAACATGGTTTCTGACCATGGTTGACCGAGTTGAATCTTACGACTATGATGTAGTTGGACTGTCATGTTGATGCATATGTGTTCTTTGACATATATACAGCATTCTTGAACCATAAAATTGGCCAATTCATTACCAGAACATAGAAATAATAGAGCTTGAATGTGCTAACTCGAAGCTGCTGGGTTTCTTGGTTACCCAGAAAACCTAGAAGTTATTCTGACAGTCACTTTGAAGCTTTGGATCTTGATGGTGTTATGTGATATGATCTAGATATTGGTTTTTAGTTGTAGTCTTGTAAAATTACTACAATTGTGATACTTAAGTTTACCCAGAAACGAATTAAACAAAGGATTACAAGCTGGTCAAACGTGCACCCTCGAACACTGACTTGTTAGTGTTCTTGAGGCCAAGAACACCTAAGGCGACAGAAAGCGTCGCTAAAGGGCTATAGCAACGGTTTAATTATTTTTATTTTCTGATTTTTCAGGAAAATGGTTAAAAAAAATAGAAATAAATTCTTAAAATCACCAAAAATGGTTTTAAAAATTATTTTAAATTACGAAAAATAATTTTTGACCAATTAGAATATTTTTCTTTAATATTTATAATTATTTAAATATTAGAGGTATTTAATTTATTTAATTAGTGTATTAAATAAATTAGAGAAAAATAATTTAATATTACGAAAAATCATTTTAAATAAGAATAATGTATTTAAAAATATGTTGAGTTATAAAATATAACTTTTGATAATTTTAGAGAATTTTCATTAATAATTTAATATTAATGATATTAGATTTATTTAATTATTAAATTAAATAAATAAGTTAAAAATGATTTTATTAATTTAAAAATTATTTTAAATAAGAATAAAGTGTTAGAAAATATTTTAAATTATAAAATATAATTTTCAATATTTTTGGAGAATTCTCATTAATAAATTAATATTAATGATATTACATTATTTGTTTATTAAATTAAATAAATGAATTAAAAATGATTTTATTGATTTAAAAATTATTTAAAAATGAGAAAAATATTTTAAAAATATTTTAAGTTATTAACAATAACTTTAATATTTTGACAAGGATAACATTAATATTTTTATATTATTAAATATTAATGATAATAAGATTATTTGATAATTAAATCATTTAAAAATGATTTAAGTGTTTGAAAAATTATTATAAATTATAATAATTATTTATAAATTATTAAAAGCTTCCGAAAAATATTATAAACGATATTTGATTTATCTAAAATAATATTGAAGCTTAGAGACCAAGTTTAATTGACAATCAATGTGTTAATTATCGGATAGGGTGACCAGAACACCGAAAATGGACCGAGGTCCAACTAGACCGAAATAGTTTGACTGGATAAGTGTTTATATAGGTTATAAACACTAATGTGGCTATGTGGTAATGTGCTTAGAAAAAGTTTGACTGTAGAATATAGTGTTACGTGTTATGTATGATTGTTCTAATTGTGAGACCGACATTGTTGAATATAGGTCTTACGAACGCAGTTAATTATATTATGTAGTTGTAATCAACGCGAAAGGCAAGTTTCCTAACTCAACCTTGAGTTATATTCATTTAATTATTTTAATGGTTAATTATTGATAATTAAACCATGTCCATGGAATTTATTGTTGATTATTCGCAGTTAGTGCATGATTAAAATTCAAATTGAATTACTGAATCGAAAAATATATATATTCGTAGAATTACTGTTGTTGGATATTTATATATGCAGAAACTAATATTGACAGTATAGATAATTCATGTTTATTGTCAAATTATATCGAGAAATGTCTTAGCTAATTATTCTGGCTAGACGAACAATTACGAGAAGAGAAATCAATTGTTATTGATAGATCGATGCCAATTGTTTCAGCTAGATCAATAAGTAGATAGAATTTGAAATCACAGTATTTCGTTGTTAAGTCAAAATCTTGATTCTGAGACTGAGAAGAACAACCTTTTATATAAAGGGAACATTTAAGGTCGTATATTCGACCATTGCGCGCTGTTAAGTATTATGCATAATATAGGGTACAAGGAGTTGGCCGGCTCTAAGTACTTGCAGAGGGGTATGATTTAATCTTTATGGTTATCTGATACACCTGGGTATATCAAAGTCCAATCTTTGATAGTTACTCGAGAAGAGAAGTTCTAGATCTAGTGTGATCAGTCAGCATAAATCTGGAAAACATTCCACTTTGCTATTACGTAGAATTAATTCTTGATTATTCAATAGAATATCGTAGAAACTTTGAAAGCGTTGTACTATTTCATTATCAGATTATTGCGTTGCCTAGAATACGAGAAGACTTGTTATTGAATAACGATTTGTTCAGCTATTTCAAAGTTCACCGAACTTTGGTTTCATTCTATCAAAATAGATAGTCTGTTCTTATTGATTCGTATACATTTATTGTATGTCTTAACTTACGGGGCAAACTAGTTGCTCACCCTTGCTATAAATAAAACATTTCAGCTAGGAACGAAGAGGCCAGCGGGTCAAAGAAGAACAAAGGCAAAGGCAAGATGCTGGAATAGTGTTATGAACATTATTATTATTATGTTGTATTGTAAACCCTTTTTGTTTAGGTAAGGGGTATGTTTATAAATTTAAGGTTAGCAAACCTGGGACTTACGTATTAACAACTTATGTTAATGACTTATGTATTCCTATTTATATATGAATGGGTAGTTAAATGATATTATATTGTGGATCGTGAACACCAAACTCGGGGGTCAGGTAACCCGGATTTGGGGGTGTCACAACGAGTCTATAGGCCACAGTTCCTACTCGATCAAGGATTTCAAATGGGCCAATGAATCGAGGATTGAGCTTTTCTCTCTTTCCAAATCTCGTAACTCCCTTCCATGGAGCAACACGTAACAACACGTGATCTCCAACATTGAATTTCACGTCCCTTCGATGAAGATCAGCATAATTCTTTTTTTGATCTTGTGAGATTTTTATACGTTACCGGATCATTTGAATCTTTTCTGTTGTTATGCGTACCAATTTCGGTCCCAACAACGTTTCTTCACCCACCTCATCCCAGCATACTAGAGAACGCCACTTTCGTCTATATAACACTCGAACGGAGCCATGTCTATACTTGCTTGATAACTGCTGTTGTAGGAGAATTTTACTAATGGCAATAACTTGTCACAACTTCCTTTGAAGTAAAGGACACAAAGTCTTAATAGATCTTTAAGAGTTTGAATAGTCCTTTTCGACTGCCCGTCCGTTTGAGGATGATATACAGAACTGAATCGTAAATCTGTGCCCATAGCTTTTTGCAAACTAATCCAAAATCGTGAAGTGAATCATAGGTCTCGATCAGAAACTATGGACACTGGCATACCATGCAATCTTATAATCTCATTTATGTATATACGAGTGAGACGTTCAAGTGAATAAGTTTCTCGTATAGGTAAAAAACGAGCAGACTTGGTTAATCTATCAACAATGACCCAAATTGCATTTATGCCTTGAGAAACCTTGGGAAGACCAGTAACGAAATCCATGATAATGTGCTCCCACTTCCCTTCTAGAATTTTAAGTGGTTACAATGGACCTTTTGGCACTTGATGCTTGGCCTTGACACGTTGACAAGTTAAACACCTTGAGATAAACTCCGCTATCTCTCTCTTCATATTGCTCTACCAAAATGTGTCGAAGATCATGATACATTTTGGTACTCTCTGGATGGATTGCAAACGGTGTGTTGTGTGCCTCCATCATGATTTTATACTTCAAATCAGAGTCATTAAGAACACAAAGTCTGGAGTTGACTCGAAGTATTCTTTCTTCATCGATTCTTGTTTCTGGAATAGCATATTCTTGTACTTTCTTCCTCATACGCATCAGCTCCAGGTTTGTAGCCTGAGGAGCTTTAACTTTATCGATTAATGTCGGTTCTACTCGTATATTTGATGTCATCACGTAGGTCCCTGGAGTCTTTAACTCTATCTTCATCCTTTGTAAGTCATACAAAATGGGCCTTTGCGTTGACAATATCGCACTTGTACCCACTAAGATCTTCTACTCAACGCGTCAGCTACCACGTTCGCTTTTCTAAGATGGTATTGAATGGTATGATCATAATCTTTCAACAGCTTAAGCCATCGTCGGTGCCGCATGTTGAGTTCTTTTTGGATGAAAAAATATTTGAGACTTTTATGATCGTTATAGATCTCCACCTTCTACCCATACAGGTAATGCTTCCAGATTTTAAGTGCGAAAACGACAGTTGCTAACTCTAGATCATGAGTAGGATAATTCCTCTCATATTCTTTGAGTTGTCATGAGGCATAGGCTATGACTTTTTCATGTTGCATGAGAACACATCCTAAACCTCTTCCTGAAGTATCACTGTAGATGAAAAATCCCTCTGAACCTGATGGTATTGTCAGAACAGGTGTTGAAATGAGTCTCCTCTTGAGTTCTTAAAAACTCTTCTCACATTTCTCACTCCAACCGAATTTTGTATCTTTTCGAGTCAACTGAGTTAATGAAGTAGCGATTCGAGAAAATCCTTTCCCAAATCTCCGATAATAACCAGCTAAGCCCAGAAAGTTACGTACTTCGGTTACTGACTTAGGTTGCTCCCAACTTTGAATTGCTTCAATCTTTGTCGGGTCAACAGATATTCTATGATTCGATATCACGTGCCCAAGGAATGCTACTTCTTTAAACCAGAACTCGCATTTTTTTAACTTGGCGTATAGCTTGTTTTCACAAAGCTTTTGGAGTATTAGACTCAAGTGATGCTCATGATCTTCACGGCTTTTGGAGTAAATGAGGATGTCATTAATAAAGACAACCACAAAATGATCCAAATATTCCTTGAATACTCAGTTCATCATGTCCATGAAGGCATCATAAGCATTAGTCAATCCAAAAGAGAGGACTAGGAATTCGTAATGTCCGTACCGAGTTTTGAAAGCAGTCTTTGGAATGTCATCAGTTTTAATCTTTAACTAATGATATCCGGAACGAAGATCGATTTTTGAAAAGAATTTGGCACCTTGCAACTGGTTAAACAGGTCATCAATGCGAGGCAACGGGTACCTATTTTTGATGATTACATGATTCAACTCCTGATAGTCAATGCAAAGTCGCATACTCCCATCTTTCTTCTTTACAAATAGAACATGAGCACCCCAAGGAGACGTACTAGGACGAATGAAATCGATGTCTAACAATTCCTGCAGTTGGGTTTTTAACTCCTGAAGTTCAATAAGAGCCATTCGATATAGGGCTTTGGAAATGGGTTTTGTACTAAGTTTAAGGTCAATGCAAAACTCAATTTCATGCTCTAGGGGTAGGTCAGGAAGTTCTTCAGGGAATGCGTTAGGAAATTTATTAACAATAGAAATATTATTCAAATCTGACGTATTTTTGTTTGAATCCGTGACATGGGCTAAGAAAGCTTGACATCTGTTTTTCAATAAACGAATGGCTTTATCGCTTGATATGATAGTGATTGACTTTAGTGGTTCAGTTGCTTGAATTCGCATAATAGGTTTGTTAGGAATATGAAAGCTAACAACCTTATGAAAATAATCAATTTTAGCATGATAAGTAGTTAACCCATCAATCCATAAAATCACATCAGATGCAAGTATTTTCAAAGAGATAAGATCGATAGGTAACGTGAGGGTGCCGATTTGAATCAAACAAAATTTATAAACAGTGGATGTAATGAAGGTTTCTTCCAATGGAGTTTTAACAGATAAGTCAAAGTCTAATTTCTCTGGAGTCAAATTTAAACGTTGAGCACAAGTAGGAGAAATAAAAGAATGGGTAGAATCGGTATCAAATAAGGTATAGACTTCACAAGAGTTTATGATTAGCTTACCCGTGATAACTTCATTCGGGTTCCTCACTTTTTGGGAGGTCACGACAAACACTCTCCCTTGAACTACCGACTTTGACTTGTCTGGAACGGCCTTTGGTGTCTCCATCCCAACTGAACTTGACTTCACTACACGACAAAATCGGGCTAGGTGACTTTCTCTTTCGTAATTGTAACACGTTTTGGGTTGATGCGTACAGTTTGGACTGATGTGTTCCTCCCCTCCGCATTTGTAGCATACGACCGGTGGTCGTTCTCCTTCCTTGAAAACAGGTTCTGGTGCTGCTGTCTTTCTTCTCTTCTTGAAATTTCCACTTCTATTATCTTGGCCAGGATTACCACCGAAGTGGTTACCATTTCTAGCATATTGATTTTCTCCACGTTTGTTGTCATCGCTTCAATGACTGCTACCACTGGTATTATCGTTTTGCCGACTGCTATATTTTGGTTGGACTGACTCATTATCGCGCTCTAATAACTGAGATCTATTCACAACACCTAAATACAAGTAAAGTTTATGAGAAATGAGGTATTGGCATATTTTGGGTTTCAAACCTCTTAGAAACATTCGCGTCATACGCTCCTCATTATCTACCAAATAGAATGAAAACCGGGATAACTCGGCAAACTTAGCCTCATACTGCGATACGGTCATATTGTTTTGCTCAAGCTTGATGAATTCTACCTCCTTCATGTGACGAATACTTTCAGAAAAGTACTTGTCATTGAACAATTCTTGGAACTTCTCCTAAGACATCTTCAGTGCGGCAAACTGAGTACGTTTTACAGATTTCCACCAATGATCTGCCTCTCCTCGCAACATGAAAGTGGCAAAGGAAATCTTTTGCTCCTCGGAGCATCCTAAGACATCAAATATTTTGGTGATCTGCTTAATCTACGTCTCTGCCTTAAGTGGTTCTGGCTTTCCTAAAAAATACGGTGGTTCCAGCTCCTTGAATTGCTTAGCGGTGACCAGTCGAGAGTTGCTAGTGTTTCCACCTGCATTTTGAACAGGAGTCTCTCTCGCCTGATGTTGCATGAATTGCAAAAAGCTCCTAAACATCCCGTCGTTCATCATTTGGTCGATGTTATTGTTTACATGAGGATTATTGCCTTCGTGATGTACATTATCCTGGTTATTGATCATTACCGACTCAACGGTCTCATGTGCTCCATTGCTTATCTTAATATTTTCAGATGCCATTTTCAAGCACTGCCACAAAATAAGGAAGGGTTAATTGACATTCCACATATTTTTCCTATATTCTGACCGACTAATTAAATAACAATTAAGCTTAGGTAGGTCATACTAGCGAAGGATTTACCCGTCTCTCCCCTCCTAGTTCTAGCCTCAAATCTCAGCCAAGGATCATATCCCTAAGCTTTGATACCAACTGTAACGCCCCCAAAATAGGTATACACAACCTATTCTGAGTCACCAAATAGATGGTAAAGAATTCAAATACAACTTAATTATACAACTGTCGTACAAAATACGATAAAATATAGCTGAGAGTTTTAACACGATTATTGTCTCGTAGACAATATCCAAACTCAAATGGAGTCCTCATTACAATTATTAACCACTATTTTATAAAATAGTGAGGACTACTACAGTCACCATCTCGGACTGTCAGTCTATTTTTCGACTAGTCCCGACTATGTTCTCATTTCCTGAAGAGAACAATGAAAGCAAAGGGTGACCTCAACTAGCCCAGTAATGAATATTATGACTAAGATAATGCAGAATAAATTATCATTAGCCTTCAACAATGTAAAATTAATAGAATACAATATACAACAAGTTTAACTGCAGTGGAACAAGCAATCAATTAGAAGAGTCAAGTAGAGAACGATATTTACTATCTTCTATGATTTAAAAGTTTATCATCAATATTTTGTCTTTGTAACACAACTCAATAAATAATCCACATCATCGAATTATCCATGCACTACGGGCCAAGGATATTCGTTAGTATCACATCCACGAATTTTTCATGCACTGCGAGCCAGGGATATTCGTTATTATCACCAATGGTCATGATCATGCCAACAACTATCCATCAATGCACTACGGGCCAATGAGGACTTTTACCACATCATTTGTAACATTACAGGTCATGATTATACCGATACAAAATTCTTGGTCATAATCATACCAATCAACAGTCTAGCTATGCACTACGGGCCAAAGATGACTTTCATCACAATATAAACATGAAGATGATGACAATGATATAAGAATTCAATTAAGTGAGAACACGGATAAATTTTAAAGATTTATAAATCAATTTATTTAGAGTTCAAGAATGTCCAAATTGCTAACATGATAACTGCTTTGTGGAGTAAAATTCAAGAATAATATTCATGTATCAAAAATAATTTAGACTGAAAAGAAATTAATTTTTGTCATGAATAGTACCCCGGGTGAATAGTACTTCGTGATTAGTACCCCCTGAATTAAAAGATTAAAATTTAACAAGAATGTTCAGAAAAATATTTTCGTGAAAAGATACTCGTTGAGGCACAAATTTTAAGGATATTTTACTAATTTCAAGGAGTATAGAAGCAATAGTTATCAACATGAGTGTAGAATTCGGAATACGAATTGAAATAATATTACTTATATACTACAGAGTATGTAAGAAAATATTATTTCATACGAATATTGAACAAAAATAACATCCCTTACCTTAAAAGGAGAGTATTTTTGACTGGTAGGGCGGAGATATTCTTGAAGAAAACTTATACTATTTTCTACACTCAAAGCTTCTTTAAACTCAAAGGAAATACGCTTAATATTATAGAAGAAGAATTCTCTGATTTTGGTGTGATTTTCATTTCTAAACTAAGTATCCTATTTATAGGAGAATGGAAGGGTACTATTTAGGAAAAATCACGGACGCATAGTAGAAAGAATTCACGGACAAATTCGTTTAAAAAATTTTAATTTTACTATGCTGCACTATGTAGTACTATGCAAATAATAAAATATAATATATTCTATATATATATATGAGAATCCATCCATGGCAACCGGTTGCCATGGATACTGTGCCAACAACCTCTTTTCGGACCGTTGATCAACTTATTGGAAGGCTGAGATTGAAATATATTTAATACCAAGCCGTGACAAGCTCTACCGATTTCTATTTAAATAAGAGGGGCCCACATTTCAACATATTGTCAGTATAGTTAAACAAAATGAATATTTAATATTAAAATATTACAACCGTGATAACTTGTACTGGCTTACCCTTAATTTTTTTTACGCATTTCTCAATTATATACCATGACTCAGCAAATTAAAATAGAATTATAGAATAAAAAATTAAAATTAATATTAAAATATTCCGGCTGGTACAGCTAGTACCGGCTTACCCTTTTTTTAATTTTTTTACACATTTATGCTTTATATGTCATGAGTCATCAAATTAAAATTGAATAAAAAAATCACTTGAAGCCCAGCCGGACCAAGCTGTCACTGTAAGACCCCAACTTATTAATGAATAAAATCAAATTTTCTCCAAATATTATTGTGAATAATAAGGTGTTAATTTGATATAATACTTTGGTTATGGGTGAAATGTGCAAATTTTGTAAAATAAGCAAGTGGTTATAAAATATTCATTTTGTCGGGGAATATTCATTTGGTCGTGAAATATTCTTGTTGTCGGGAAATATTCGTACGACGGCGCAGTCTTGTGTGGGCCCCATAACAAAAAGCGATTGGATGAAGAAAATGACAAGTATAAGTTGTTTATAAATAACGACGTAGTTGTTACCGTTAATACTGTTAGAATATCCGGTGGTTAAAATACAGTAGCACACGGTATTGCACCAATTATTGATCCTTACGTAAGAAGGCACTACTCAATAATTGTTACAGTAATTACTGTTCAATATTTTATTTTATTGATTCAATAATTGCTACGTTGATATTTTATATTATTGTTGTTTCAATAATTGTTGCTGCACAGTATTTTCTATTATCAGATCAATAATTCATATTATTTGAATAATATTATTAGATAACATTATTGGCAATGTCTAGAAAGTTCTGTCTAAGAAGAGGTTTGGTCATCTAATTGCACGCCAGTAAGGAGAAATCTTTATTAGAAAGCCCCCTCTTTTCTAGGAATGACCTGGTTGTCATAATTGTGATTCTGTGATATTATTTGTGAATAATTAATTATTGATTTATATGATAAGAAAATATTTTTTTTGTGGATATAAATGAGGGATATATTTTTGTGGTTATAAATGAAGGAATTAATACTGAGTTGTTTTATCAGTATTTTTATCGGAATGGAGATATTAAAAATCAAACCAGTGTTTTTGAGTTATATTGCGTGAGTTATAATTTTTAATCCGACCATTGGATCGTTGTGCTTTTTGGATATGTTATACATATATAAGTTGAGTATATATTTACAAATTTTGAACCGTTAACGTATGATTTGTTATGAATTTTAAGAGATGACTGGTTCAGAAATTATTGAAGTTTCGGAATTTATCATTTTGGTGGAAAAATCTAGAATTGGTGGGCCCCACTTTTGGTTGGTGAGAAATGTGCTGAAATTTTTATTCAAATGTTGTGGGTGGGAATAGTAGCAGGTAAAGCCATCAGGTTGCATGTGACGCCCCCAAAATTAGGTATACATCACCCATCTTGGGTCGTCAGATACATAGTACAGAATACAAATACAACTTACTAATACAACTGTCGTGACAAAACATAAGCTGTGAGTTTGAATACAAATATTATCTTCTAGAGAGTATTCATACTCAAAAGGAGTCCTCGTTACATTTATTAACACACCATTACATAGAATAGTGAGGACTACTAACTAATACTATCATTCGGACCATCACTCCGTTCCCCGACTTGCCCCAGCTACGTTCTCATTTCCTGAAGAGAACAGTGAATGAAAGGGTGAGCTCAACTAGCCCAGTAAGAAATATTATGACTAAGATAATGCAGAATAAATTATCATTAGCCTTCAACAATGTTAAACTGATAAAATATAATAGACATCAAGTTTAACTGTAGCGGAACAAGCAATCCATTAAGAGAGTCAAGTAGAAAATAAACTCTACAATCTTTTATAATTTAAAAAAATTTTCAACACTGTGATCGCTGGGACTCAGCTTAATAAAATAATCCACATCATCGAATCACCCCTGCACTATGGCCAAGGATATTCGTATATTCATTAATGGTCATGATCATGCCAACAACTGTCCATCAATGCACTACGGGCCAATGAGGACTTTTACCACATCATTTGTAACATTACGGTCATGATTACACCGAATAATCCCTGGTCATAATCATACCAAGTCCATCTATGTACTACAGGCCACAGATGACTTTCAACATAATATAAACATGCGGATGATGACAATGATATAAGAATTCAATAAAACAAGTTCAAGAATTAGTTTATCCAGGAATTAATAACGTCCAAATTGTCAACATGATACTGCTTTGTGGAGTAAACTTCAAGACTGATCAGGAGAATATTTTCATGAATAGATACTAGATGAAGCGCAAATATCAAGGATATTCCACTAATTTCATGGAGTATAGAAGTCAAAGTTTTAATCAACCGAGTACAATAAAGAATGGAATAACAAAAGAAATCACCATGCATGCGATAGACCGAACAGACAGGTTATTCCAACAGAATAATAAATAATGGAACCAGGTCCGGCGTAAACGCACAGACAGGATATTCTGACAGAATAATAAATAATGGAACCAGGTCCAGTGTAAAACACACAGACAGGATGTTCCAACAGAATAATAACAAGACGGAACCAGGTCCGGTGTAAAACACACAGACAGGATGTTCCAACAGAATAATAATAAAAACGGAACCAGGTTCGGTGTAAAACACACAGACAGGATGTTCCAACAGAATAATAGAAGAATGTCACCAAGTATAGGGTAGACCGCGTATACAGGTTATTCCAACATAATAATAAGAAATGAAATAACAACAGTTCTCTTCATGAATAAGAAAGAATAACACCCCTTACCGTTTTAAAGAAGAGCTAAAGTAAAGAAGTAGTTAAGTAGTAGAATACTCTTCTTCTCTCTCTCTATAGTTTCTCTCTCTAGAGTTCAGTGAATTCGTAAGAAATAATGAAGGAATGAGCTGCTATTTATAGAAAAATAGAATGCATAGTAACTAATCCATAAACGGTCCAGATTGATTACTTTAATCTGACGGTCTATATTTAAAGAAAAATCTTTTAAATAAAATAAAATATATTCTATTTATAGAATATCTTTAATAAAGTATTCTGTTTTATATAAAAAGATGTTTCTGTTTTATTACGTTAATAATACGAATAAAACAAAACGTCATTATCGCTAAATAATTCATATTATTAACTGACAATAATGGAATCAAACTGAGTGGCTTCTCACATAAGCATTAATAATCAATACCGTGTGCTACTATGCAACCACACGTATTACTGTACTTTTACTACCGAGTAGTTCAACAGTAACAATGGTAAAACTTTCGCCGTTATTTTTAATAAACTATTTTTGTCATTTTCTCAATCCGACAATAATTCCGTTGTGGGGTCCACCAATGATTGTGTCGTTGTACGAATATTTCCTGTTAAAACGAATATTCCCCGACCAATCGAATATTTTAAAACAACTTGCTTACTTTGCAAAATTTATTAATATTACCCACAACTATAACATTATATCAAATTAACTCCATAGTATTTAAAAATGATATTTATAGAAAATTCATCTTTATTTATAAAAGTTGGGGTCTTACAGCCTCCCCTTCTATGAAATTTCGCCCTCGAAATTAGGGTACATACCTGGTATGTCGAAGAGGTAAGGATACCTTGATTTCATTTCAGATTCTAACTCCCAGGTCATTTCCTCAACATCGTGGTTTCTCCACAAAACTTTGACTTGAGGTATAACCTTGGAGCGTAGAATATGTTCCTTCTTATCCAAGATTTGAACATGAACTTCTTCATACGTCAAATCCTCCGCTATTTCGTCCGGTTCTAACTCAATAATGTGGTTCGGGTCTTCCACATATTTGCGTAACATGGATATGTAAAAAACATTATGAACACGAGACATACTTGGCGGTAAAACGAGTCTATAAGCCACAGTTCCTACTCGATCGAGGATTAAAAATGGACCGATGAATCGAGGATTGAGCTTTCCTCTCTTTCCAAATCTCGTAACTCCTTTCCATGGAGTAACACGTAAGAACACATGATCTCCTACATCAAATTCCACGTCCTTTCGATGAAGATCAGCATAACTCTTTTGTTGATCTTGTGAGGTTTTTATACGTTGTCGGATCGTTTGAATCTTTTCTGTAGTCATACGTACCAACTCCGGTCCCAACAACGTTGCTTCACCCACCTCATCCCAGCATACTGGAGAACGACATTTTCTTCCATACAATGCTTCGAATGGAGCCATGCCAATACTTGCTTGATAACTGTTGTAGGAAAACTCCACCAATGGTAAGAACTTGTCCCAACTTCCCTTGAAGTCAAATACACAGAGTCTTAATAAATCTTCTAGAGTTTGAATAGTCCTCTCTGATTGTCCGTCCGTCTGAGGATGATATACCGAACTAAATCGTAAATCTGTGCCCATAGCTTTTTGTAAACTAACCCAAAATCGTGAAGTGAATCTTGGGTCTCGATCAGAAACTATGGATACTGGCATACCATGCAGTCTTACAATCTCGTTTATGTACATATGAGCAAGACGTTCAAGTGTATAAGTTTCTCGTATCGGTAAGAAATGAGCAGACTTGGTCAATCTATCAACAATGACCCAAATCACATCAATACCTTGAGAAACCCTAGGAAGACCGGTAACAAAATCCATGGTAATGTGCTCCCACTTCCATTCTGGAATTTCAAGTGGTTGCAATGGACCTTTTGGTACTTGATGCTCCACTTTGACTCGTTGACAAGTTAGACACCTTGAGATAAACAGCGCTATCTCTCTCTTCATATTGCTCCACCAAAATGTATGACGAAGATCATGATACATTTTGGTACTTCCAGGATGGATTGCAAACGGTGTGTTGTGCGCCTCCATCATGATTTCATACTTTAAATCAGGGTTGTTAGGAACACCAAGTCTGGAGTTGACTCGAAGTATTCCTTCTTCATCGATTCTTGCTTCCGGCATAGCACCTTCTTGCACTTTCTTCCTTATACGCATCAGCTCCATGTCTGTAGCTTGAGCAGCTTTAATTTTATCGATTAAAGTCGGTTCTACTCGTATATTCGCCATCATCACATGGGTCCCTGGAGTCTTTAACTCTATCTCTATCCTTTGCAAATCACACAAAATGGGCCTTTGTGTTGACAATATCGCACTCGTACTTGCATATGGTCTTCTACTCTATGCGTCAGCTACCACGTTCGCTTTTCCAGGATGGTATTGAATGGTATGATCATAATCTTTCAACAGTTCAAGCCAACGTCGTTGTCGCATGTTGAGTTCCTTTTGAGTGAAGAAATATTTGAGGCTTTTATGATCCGTAAAGATCTCCACTTTCTCCCCATACAAGTAATGCCTCCAAATTTTAAGTGCAAAGACAACAGCTGCCAACTCTAGATCATGAGTAGGATAATTCCTCTCATATTCCTTGAGTTGTCTTGATGCATAGGCTATGACTTTTTCATGTTGCATGAGAACGCATCCCAACCCTTTGCTCGAAGCATCACTGTAGATGACAAATCCCTCTGAGCCAGATGGTATTGTTAGAACAGGTGTTGAAATGAGTCTCCTCTTGAGTTCTTAAAAACTCTGCTCACATTCTTCGCTCCAACCAAACTTTGTATCTTTCCGAGTTAGCTGAGTTAATGGAATAGCGATTCGAGAAAATCCTTCCACGAATCTCCGATAATAACCAGCTAAACCAAGAAAGCTACATACCTCGGTCACTGATTTAGGTTGCTCCCAGCTTTGAATAGCTTCAATTGTAAGACCCCAACTTATTAATGAATAAAATCAAATTTTCTCTAAATATTATTGTGAATAATAAGGGGGTTAATTTGATATAATACTTTGGTTATGGGTGAAATGTGCAAATTTTGCAAAATAAGCAAGTGGTTATAAAATATTTATTTTTGGTCGGTGAATATTCGGTTGGTCGTGGAATATTCTTGCTGTCGGGGAATATTCGTACGACGACGCAGCCTTGTGTGGGCCCCATAACGGAAAGCGATTGGATGAAGAAAACGACAAGTATAAGTTGTTTATAAATAACGGCGTAGTTGTTACCGTTAATACTGTTGGAATACCCGGTGGTTAAAATACAGTAGCACACGGTATTGCACCAATTATTGATTCTTACGTAAGAAGGCACTACTCAATAATTGTTACAGTAGTTATTATTCAATATTTTATTTTATTGATTCAATAATTGCTGCGTTGATATTTTATATTATTGTTGTTTCAATAATTGTTGCTGCACAGTATTTTCATTTATCAGATCAATAATTCATATTATTTGAATAATATTATTAGATAACATTATTGGCAATGTCTAGAAAGTTCTGTCTAAGGAGAGGTTTGGTCATCTAATTGCGCGCCAGTAAGGAGAAATCCTTATTGGAAAGCCCCCTCTTTCCTGGGAACGGCCTGGTTGTCATAAATGTGATTCTGTAATATTATTTGTGAATAATTAATTATTGATTCATATGATAAGGAAATATTTATTTTATGTGGATATAAATGAGGGATATATTTTTGTGGTTAAAAATGAAGGAGTTAATGTTGAGGTGTTTTATCAGTATTTTTGTCGGAATGGAGGTATTAAAAATCAGGGTTTTTGAGATATTTTGCGGGGGTTATAATTTTTAATCCGACCGTTGGATCGTGGTAATTTTTGGATATGTTATACATATATAAGTTGAGTATATGTCCACAAATTTTGAACCGTTAAAAATGAACGTATGATTTATTATGAATTTTACAAGATGACTGGTCCAGAAATTGTTGAATTTTCGGAGTTTATCATTTTGGTGGAAAATTCTAGAATTGGTGGGCCCCACTTGTGGTTGGTGAAGAAATGTGCTGAATTATATTTCAAATGTGGTAGGTGGGAATAGTAGCAGGTAAAGCCATCAGGTTGCAGGTCAAACCTACTAAAATTTTCCTATAAATAGAGGGCTAAGTTAGAATTGAAAATCACACCAGAAACAAGTTTTCTCTCTTTCTCTCTCTAGATTATTGAGTGTATTTTGTGAGTATTTAGATACTTTAAGAGTTTCTATTCATCAGAGCAAGTTTCTTTCAGCCTTATACCGGTATTCCGACCAGAAGTACTGATATTTTGAGGTAAGGGATATTATTTTCTTCTTAAATGATATTATTTTCTTCAATATCATTATGCTGAAATATTGATATGGGTTTTTATCAAATTTGGAACTTTTTGTGTCGGGGGTTACTATTCACGTATACGGCACTATTCACGTATACGGTACTATTCACGAATACGGCACTATTCACCGAAAAATAAAATTTTCCCTTTTTGTCCAAGATGTCTATTATGGTTACTATCTTTGATTGTATCCATGTTTTAATCTTTATTTTTGAATTCTGCTTCACAATTGATTATTATGAAGTATTATTGATCTTGGATAAACTGTTATACGAATCCCTACTATTTGTCCTTCTGTCTCATTGGATTCGTTCTCTTTAAGATATTTTTCATCATCCTCAGTCCTAAATGATGATATTAATGAATATCTTTGGCCTGTAGTGCAAAGATGTATGATTACTTGATGAATATCTTTGGCCTGTAGTGCAAAGATGAACAGGTGTTGAGATGAACATGACTGACAGGTGATACAAATGAATATCTTTGGCCTGTAGTGCAAAGATGAATATTTGGTTAAAGATGATTATTAATTGATGTTACAGGGATAAAATATTGATGATGGACTTTTAAATCTTAGAAGATAGTAGAATTCTTTCTCTACTTGACTCTTCTAATGGTTTGCTGTTTCCGCTGCAGTTGTTGATCTAAAACTTGTTGTCGATTATATTTTATCAGATTTTTCCCTGTTGAAGACTAACGATAATTTGTTGTATATTATCTTAGTCATAATATTCTTTACTGGGCTAGTTGAGCTCACCCTTTTCCTTTTTGTTCCATTTTTCTTCTCAGGAGGTGAGAACATAGCAGGATCTAGTCGGGGTATGGAGTGATGGTTCTAGAAAGATGTTTTAGCAGTCCTCACTATTTCTGTAAAATAGTGTTTGAATAATTGTAATGAGGATTTATTTGAGTGTGGATATTGTCTAGAAGACAATATTTGTATTTAAACTCACAGTATATGTGTTGTCGTATTTTGCACGACAATTGTATTATTGAAGTTGTAGTTTGCTTTCTGTACCATGTATTTGGCGACTCAGAATGGGTGTTGTATACCTATTTTGGGGGCGTCACAGTTGGTATCAGAGCTTAGGGATATGATCCCTGGCTGAGATGTGAGACAAGAACTAGGAGGGGAGAGACGGGGAATTCCTTCGCTAGTATGACCTGACTAAGTTTATTTGGTGTTTATTTGGTCGGTCAGAGTATAGGGATAATATATGACATGACTATTAACCCTTGTTTTATGGCAGTATTTAAGAATGGCAGCTGAGAACGTTAATAATGGAGTAAATCAGACCATGGAGACACCTTTGATCACTACCCAGGGGAACGTGCAACAGGAAGGCAATATTCCTCCTGTAAACAACGTTACCGAGCAAACGATGAATGATGGAATGTTTAGGAGCTTTTTGCAGTTCATGCAAAATCAGACGAGGGCGACTCGTGTGCAGAATACGGGTGGAAATGATAACAACGCGCGGTTTGTCACAGCTAAGCAGTTCAAAGAATTGGGACCACCAGAATTTAAGGGAAAGCCGGATCCGATCATGGCGGAAACGTGGGTCAAACAAATTACCAAGATATTTGATGTCTTGGGATGCACGGAGGAACAGAAAGTTCCATTCGCCACATTTATGTTCCGCGGTGAGGCAGACTACTGGTGGGAGTCTGTGAAGCGTACCCAGCCTGACGCACTCAACATGTCCTGGGAAACATTTCAAAAACTGTTCAATGACAAGTACTTTCCTGAAAGTATTCGTCATATGAAGGAGGTGGAGTTTATCAGACTGGAACAAAATAACATGACGGTGTCCCAGTACGAGGCGAAGTTTGCAGAGTTATCCAGGTTTGCATCTCATTTGGTCGAAAATGAGGAACGAATGACAAGGATGTTTTTGAGAGGTCTAAAACCCGAGATTCGACAATATCTTATCTCTCATAAATTTTCTTTATATTCAGATGTTGTAAACAGGGCTCAATTATTAGAGCGAGATAATGAGTATGTGCAACCGAGGGACCACAACCAGGGTCATACCGGTGACAGCAATCATCAGAGCGATGATAACCAACGAGGAGGGAAAAATACGAACAAAGGCGGTAACCACTCGAGTGGTCATCGTGGCCATGATAATAGGAGAGGTGAGTCAAGTGGAAATTTCAGAAAGAGGAGATTCAACAATGACGGGAAGACATCAGCAGCAGCACCAGCACCAACAACAAATTTTAGGGGAGGAGAACGACCACCAGTTAGATGTTACAAATGCGGGAAAGAGGGACATATCAGTCCAAACTGCCCACAGCAGTTCAAGGTATGTTATAACTGTGGAAAGGAGGGTCATATAGCTCGAGAGTGTTCTGTAGTAAAACCAAGTTCAGCGGGGATGGTGACTCCAAAAGTTGTCCCGGATAAGTCAAAGTCAACGGTTCCTGGAAGAGCATTTTTCGTGACTGGTCAGAATGCGAGGAACCCGAACGAAATTATCACGGGTTAGTTAATTATAAATTTTTGCGAAGTTTATACCTTATTAGATACCGGTTCTACCCATTCTTTTATCTCTCCTGCTTGTGCTCAACGTTTAAACTTGACTCCGGAGAAATTAAACTTTGACCTATCTGTTGAAACTCCGTTAGGAGAAACTTTCATTACATCCACTATTTATAAATCTTGTTTGATCCAAGTTGGCACCATCACATTACCTGTTGACCTTATCTCTTTAAAGATACTTGCTTTTGATGTGATTTTAGGAATCGATTGGTTAACTACTCATCATGCCAAATTGATTGCTTTTGTAAGGTTGTTAGTTTTCATATTCCTAAGCAACCTGTTATTCAAATTCAAGCAACCAAACCATTGAAGTCAAACTCTTTCATGTCAAGTCGTAAAGTCATTCGTTTATTGAAAAACGGATGTCAAGCTTTCTTAGCTATGTCATGGACTTGAACAAAAATACGTCAGATTTGAGTGATATTTCTGTTGTTTGTTTCCTGACGTATTTCTTGAAGAATTTCTTGGCCTACGCGTGATATTGAATTTTGTGTCATCTTTGAATCTGGTACAAAACTCACTTCTAAAATCTCATATCGAATGGCTCCTATTGAACTTCAGGAGTTAAAAACCTAACTGTAGAAGTTTGTACCCGAGCCTTTATCTGGTGACTTCCTTTGCGGAATGTACTGAAGCCAAACTCTCCGTAGGGGACGCCATATTCGTGCGGTAGTAAACTGATAGGTGTCATTGTGACGTGCTATCCAAGGTTGGGATATGAGTCACAGTTGAGAGCAATCTAAGTCGGTAATCAAAATACGTAGCTTTCTGGGCTTAGCTGGTTACTATCGAAGATTCGTGGAAGGATTTTCTCGAATCACTACTCCGTTAACTCAGCTGACTCGGAAAGATAGAAAATTCGTATGGAGTGAGGAATGCGAGAAGAGTTTTCAAGAACTCAAGAGGAGACTCATTTCGGCACCTGTTCTGACAATACCATCTGGTTCGGATGGATTTGTTATCTACAGCGATGCTTCAGGCAAAGGGTTAGGATGTGTTCTCATGCAACATGGGAAAGTCATAGCCTATGCCTCACGACAACTCAAAGAATATGAGAGGAATTATCCTACTCATGATTTGGAGTTGGCAGCAGTCGTTTTTGCGTTGAAGATCTGGAGACACTACCTGTATGGGGAGAAAGTGGAGATCTATACAGATCATAAAAGCCTCAAATATTTCTTCACCCAAAAGGAACTCAACATGCGGCAGCGACGTTGGCTCGAGCTGTTGAAAGATTACGATCATACCATCCAATATCATCCTGGAAAAGCAAACGTAGTAGCTGACGCATTGAGTAGAAGATCATATGCGGGTACGAGTGCAATGTTTTTAACACAAAGGCCCATTTTGTATGACTTGCAAAGGATGGAGATAGAGATGAAGGCTCCAAGTACCCACATGATGATATCAAATATACGAGTAGAACCGACTTTAATCGATAAAGTTAAAGCTGCTCAAGCTACGGATATAGAGCTGATGCGTATGAAGAAGAAAGTGCAAGAAGGTGCTATTCCAGAAGCAAGAATCGATGAAGAAGGAATACTTCGAGTCAACTCCAGACTTTGTGTTCCTAACGATTTTGACTTGAAGCATAGAATAATGATGGAGGCACACAACACACCGTTTGCAATCCATCCTGGGAGTACCAAAATGTATCACGATCTTCGACATACATTTTGGTGGAGCAATAAATCGCGGAGTTTATCTCGAGATGTTTAACTTGTCAACGTGTAAAAGCGGAGCATCAAGTACCAAAGGGTCCATTGCAACCACTTGAGATTCCGAAATGGAAGTGGGAACACATTACTATGGATTTTGTTACAGGTCTTCCCAAGGTTTCTCAAGGCATAGATGCGATTTGGGTTATTGTTGATAGATTAACCAAGTCCGCTCATTTCTTGCCGATACGTGAGACTTATTCCCTTGAACGTCTTGCTAGTATGTACGTGAACGAGATTGTGAGATTGCATGGCATGCCAGTATCCATAGTTTCGGATCGTGACCCAAGATTCACTTCACGATTTTGGGTTAGCTTGCAGAAAGCTATGGGCACGGATTTACGATTCAGTTCAGCATACCATCCTCAAACGGACGGACAATCAGAGAGGACTATTCAAACTCTTGAAGATCTATTAAGACTTTGTGTCCTAGATCTCAAAGGGAGTTGGGATAAGTACCTACCATTGGTGGAATTCTCCTACAACAACAGTTATCAGGCGAGCATAGGTATGGCTCCATTTGAGGCGTTGTATGGAAGAAAATGTCGTTCTCCAGTATGCTGGGACGAGGTGGGTGAAGCAACATTGTTGGGACCAGAATTGGTACGCATTACTACAGAGAAGATCCAAACGATTCGACAACGTATACAAACGGCACAGGATCGACAAAAGAGTTATGCGGATCTTCATCGGAAGGACGTGGAATTTAATATTGGGGATCATGTATTGTTACGTGTTGCACCATGGAAGGGAGTTACAAGATTTGGGAAGAGAGGAAAGCTCAATCCAAGATTTGTTGGTCCATTTGAGATTCTTGAGCGAATAGGAAATGTGGCATATAGACTCGCATTACCTCCAAGCATGTCTCGTGTTCATAATGTTTTTCACATATCTATGCTTCGTAAATATGTTAAAGACCCGAACCACATTATTGAGTTAGAACCAGACGAGATAGCTGAAGATTTAACGTACGAGGAGGTACCTGTTAAGATCTTGGATAGGAAAGAGCATGTCCTACGCACGAAGGTTATACCACAAGTTAAGGTTTTGTGGAGAAACCATGCTATTGAAGAAATGACCTGGGAGTTGGAATCAGAAATGAAAGCGAGGTATCCTCACCTTTTTGAAACATCAGGTACGTACGTCAATTTCGAGGACGAAATTTCATAAGGAGGGGAGGTTGTAAGACCCCAACTTATTAATGAATAAAATCAAATTTTCTCTAAATATTATTGTGAATAATAAGGGGTTAATTTGATATAATACTTTGGTTATGGGTGAAATGTGCAAATTTTGCAAAATAAGCAAGTGGTTATAAAATATTTATTTTTGGTCGGTGAATATTCGGTTGGTCGTGGAATATTCTTGCTGTCGGGGAATATTCGTACGACGACGCAGCCTTGTGTGGGCCCCATAACGGAAAGCGATTGGATGAAGAAAACGACAAGTATAAGTTGTTTATAAATAACGGCGTAGTTGTTACCGTTAATACTGTTGGAATACCCGGTGGTTAAAATACAGTAGCACACGGTATTGCACCAATTATTGATTCTTACGTAAGAAGGCACTACTCAATAATTGTTACAGTAGTTATTATTCAATATTTTATTTTATTGATTCAATAATTGCTGCGTTGATATTTTATATTATTGTTGTTTCAATAATTGTTGCTGCACAGTATTTTCATTTATCAGATCAATAATTCATATTATTTGAATAATATTATTAGATAACATTATTGGCAATGTCTAGAAAGTTCTGTCTAAGGAGAGGTTTGGTCATCTAATTGCGCGCCAGTAAGGAGAAATCCTTATTGGAAAGCCCCCTCTTTCCTGGGAACGGCCTGGTTGTCATAAATGTGATTCTGTAATATTATTTGTGAATAATTAATTATTGATTCATATGATAAGGAAATATTTATTTTATGTGGATATAAATGAGGGATATATTTTTGTGGTTAAAAATGAAGGAGTTAATGTTGAGGTTTTTATCAGTATTTTTGTCGGAATGGAGGTATTAAAAATCAGGGTTTTTGAGATATTTTGCGGGGGTTATAATTTTTAATCCGACCGTTGGATCGTGGTAATTTTTGGATATGTTATACATATATAAGTTGAGTATATGTCCACAAATTTTGAACCGTTAAAAATGAACGTATGATTTATTATGAATTTTACAAGATGACTGGTTCAGAAATTGTTGAATTTTCGGAGTTTATCATTTTGGTGGAAAATTCTAGAATTGGTGGGCCCCACTTGTGGTTGGTGAAGAAATGTGCTGAATTATATTTCAAATGTGGTAGGTGGGA
Organism: Panax notoginseng; assembly: GCA_016801055.1. NCBI lineage: Eukaryota > Viridiplantae > Streptophyta > Magnoliopsida > Apiales > Araliaceae > Panax > Panax notoginseng. The sequence goes on from CM029018.1 coordinate 179,207,907, forward strand.
ATAGTAGCAGGTAAAGCCATCAGGTTGCAGGTCAAACCTACTAAAATTTTCCTATAAATAGAGGGCTAAGTTAGAATTGAAAATCACACCAGAAACAAGTTTTCTCTCTTTCTCTCTCTAGATTATTGAGTGTATTTTGTGAGTATTTAGATACTTTGAGAGTTTCTATTCATCAGAGCAAGTTTCTTTCAGCCTTATACCGGTATTCCGACCAGAAGTACTGATATTTTGAGGTAAGGGATATTATTTTCTTCTTAAATGATATTATTTTCTTCAATATCATTATGCTGAAATATTGATATGAGTTTTTATCAAATTTGGAACTTTTTGTGTCGGGGGTTACTATTCACGTATACGGCACTATTCACGTATACGGCACTATTCACGAATACGGCACTATTCACCGAAAAATAAAATTTTCCCTTTTTGTCCAAGATGTCTATTATGGTTACTATCTTTGATTGTATCCATGTTTTGATCTTTATTTTTGAATTCTGCTTCACAATTGATTATTATGAAGTATTATTGATCTTGGATAAACTGTTATACGAATCCCTACTATTTGTCCTTCTGTCTCATTGGATTCGTTCTCTTTAAGATATTTTTCATCATCCTCAGTCCTAAATGATGATATTACTGAATATCTTTGGCCTGTAGTGCAAAGATGTATGATTACTTGATGAATATCTTTGGCCTGTAGTGCAAAGATGAACAGGTGTTGAGATGAACATGACTGACAGGTGATACAAATGAATATCTTTGGCCTGTAGTGCAAAGATGAATATTTGGTTAAAGATGATTATTAATTGATGTTACAGGGATAAAATATTGATGATGGACTTTTAAATCTTAGAAGATAGTAGAATTCTTTCTCTACTTGACTCTTCTAATGGTTTGCTGTTTCCGCTGCAGTTGTTGATCTAAAACTTGTTGTCGATTATATTTTATCAGATTTTTCCCTGTTGAAGACTAACGATAATTTGTTGTATATTATCTTAGTCATAATATTCTTTACTGGGCTAGTTGAGCTCACCCTTTTCCTTTTTGTTCCATTTTTCTTCTCAGGAGGTGAGAACATAGCAGGATCTAGTCGGGGTATGGAGTGATGGTTCTAGAAAGATGTTTTAGCAGTCCTCACTATTTCTGTAAAATAGTGTTTGAATAATTGTAATGAGGATTTATTTGAGTGTGGATATTGTCTAGAAGACAATATTTATATTTAAACTCACAGTATATGTGTTGTCGTATTTTGCACGACAATTGTATTATTGAAGTTGTAGTTTATTTTCTGTACCATGTATTTGGCGACTCAAAATGGGTTGTATGTATTGGACCTATTTTGGGGTTGTCACATCAATATTTGCCGGGTCAACCGATATTCCACGACTTGATACTACGTGCCCAAGGAATGCTACCTCTTCCAGCCAGAACTCGCATTTCTTCAACTTGGCATAAAGTTTGTATTCACGAAGCTTTTGGAGTACCAACCTCAAGTGTTGCTCATGATCTTCACGGTTTTTGGAATAAACAAGGATGTCATCGATAAAGACGACCACAAAGTGATCCAAATATTCCTTGAATACCCTGTTCATCATATCCATGAAGGCAGCAGGAGCATTAGTCAATCCAAAAGACATAACTAAGAATTCATAATGCCCATACCGAGTTCTAAAGGCAGTCTTTGGAATATCCTCAGTTCTAACCTTCAGCTGATGATATCCAAAACGAAGATCGATCTTTGAAAAGAATTGTGCTCCTTGCAACTGGTCAAACAGGTCATCAATACGTGGCAATGGGTACCTATTTTTGATGGTGACATGATTCAACTCCCGATAATCAATACAAAGTCGCATACTCCCATCTTTCTTCTTCACGAATAGAACAGGAGCACCCCAAGGAGAAGTACTAGGACGAATAAAACCAATGTCTAACAATTCCTGCAGTTGAGTCTTTAACTCCTGAAGTTCAATAGGAGCCATTCGATATGGGGCTTTGGAAATGGGTTTTGTACCGGGTTCAAGGTCGATACAAAATTCAATTTCACGCTCTGGGGGTAGGCCAGGAAGTTCTTCGGGAAATACGTCAGGAAATTTATTAACAACAGAAATATCATTCAAAGCTGACGTATTTTTGTTTAGATCTGTGACATGAGCTAAGAAAGCTTGACATCCATTTTTTAATAAACGAATAGCTTTATGGCTTGAGATGACAGCGATTGATTTTAATGGTTTGGTTGCTTGAATTCGCATAATAGGTCGATTAGGAATATGAAAGCTAACAACCTTACGAAAACAATCAATTTTTGCATGATGAGTAGTTAACCAATCAATCCCTAGAATCACGACAAATGCAAGTATTTTTAATAAAATCAGATCGACAGGTAATGTGTGGGTACCAACTTGAACCAAACAAGACTTATAAACCGTGGATGTAATGAAGGTTTCTCCCAATGGAGTTTCAACTGCTAAGTCAAAGTCTAATTTCTCCGGAATCAAATTTAATCGATGAGCGCAAGTAGGAGAAATAAAAGAATGGGTAGAACCGGTATCAAATAAAGTATAGACTTCGTTAGAGTTTATGATAAGCTTACCCGTGATGACCTCATTCGGGTTCCTTGCTCTCTGAGAGTTCACAACAAACGCTCTCCCTTGCACAACCGGTTTTGACTTTTCTGGGACGGCCTTTGGTGCCTCCATCCTAGCTGAATTTGTCTTCGGTAAACGACAAAATCGGGCTAAATGACCTTCTCTTCCACAATTATAACATGCTTTGGACGGCATCGCGCAGTTTGGACTGATGTGCCCCTCCCCTCCGCATTTGAAATATATGATAGGTGGTCGTTCTCCTTCCTTAACGACAGGTGCTGGTGCTGACGTCTTTCCATCATTGTTGAATCTCCTCTTCTTGAAATGCCCATTCTTATTGTTTTGGCCCTGATTACCACCGAAGTGGTTACCATTTCTGGCCTGTTGATCCCCTCCACGCTTATTGTCACCGCTTCGATGACTGCTCTCACTGGTATTATCATTTTGCCGGCTGCTCTCTTTTGGTTGCGTTGTCTCGTTATCGCGCTCCACCAACTGAGCCCTATTTACAACATCTGAATACAAACACAGTTTATGAGAAACAAGATGTTGACGTATCTCCGGCTTCAAACCTCTTAAAAATATCCGCATCATTCTTTCTTCATTATCCACCAGGTGGGACGCAAACCGGGATAACTCCGCAAATTTTGCCTCGTACTGCGACACAGTCATATTATTCTGCTCCAATTTGATGAACTCCACCTCCTTCATGTGACGAATACTCTCGGGAAAGTATTTGTCGTTAAACAGCTCTTGGAACTTCTCCCAGGACATCTTCAGTGCGGCAGGTTGAGTACGCTTTATCGATTCCCACCAGTAATCTGCCTCTCCTCGCAACATAAAGGCGGCAAAGGGAACCTTTTGCTCCTCGGAGCAACCCAAGACATCAAATATCTTGGTGATCTGCTTTATCCATGTTTCAGCTACAAGTGGTTTGGGTTCTCCCTTAAACTCCGGTGGTCCCAGCTCCTTAAACTGTTTAGCGGTGACCGCCAGAGAGTTTCCAGTATTTCCACCTACGTTGTGGACAGGAGCCGCTTTCACCTGTTGTTGCATGAATTGCATAAAGCCTCTAAACATTTGATCATTCATCATTTGGTCAGTGTTGTTGTTTGCATGAGGATTGTCACCTTCCTGATGCACATTATCCTGATTATTGATATGTGGTGAATCAACAGTCGCCTGTGCTCCATTGCTATTCTCAATATTCTCAGATGACATTTCCAGATACTGCCACAAAATAAAAATTAATTGATATGTCATATTTTATCCTTATATTATGACCGACCAATTAAATACCATGCAAATAAACTTAGGTAGGTCATACTAGCGAAGAAATTCCCCGTCTCTCCCCTCCTAGTTCTATTCTCACATCTTAGCCAGGGATCATATCCCTAAGCTCTGATACCAACTGTGACGCCCCCAAAATTAGGTATACATCACCCATCTTGGGTCGTCAGATACATAGTACAGAATACAAATACAACTTACTAATACAACTGTCGTGACAAAACATAAGCTGTGAGTTTGAATACAAATATTATCTTCTAGAGAGTATTCATACTCAAAAGGAGTCCTCGTTACATTTATTAACACACCATTACATAGAATAGTGAGGACTACTAACTAATACTATCATTCGGACCATCACTCCATTCCCCGACTTGTCCCAGCTACGTTCTCATTTCCTGAAGAGAACAGTGAAAGAAAGGGTGAGCTCAACTAGCCCAGTAAGAAATATTATGACTAAGATAATGCAGAATAAATTATCATTAGCCTTCAACAATGTTAAACTGATAAAATATAATAGACATCAAGTTTAACTGTAGCGGAACAAGCAATCCATTAAGAGAGTCAAGTAGAAAATAAACTCTACTATCTTTTATGATTTAAAAGATTTTCCAACACTGTGATCGCTGGGACTCAGCTTAATAAAATAATCCACATCATCGAATCACCCCTGCACTACGGCCAAGGATATTCGTATATTCATTAATGGTCATGATCATGCCAACAACTGTCCATCAATGCACTACGGGCCAATGAGGACTTTTACCACATCATTTGTAACATTACGGTCATGATTACACCGAATAATCCCTGGTCATAATCATACCAAGTCCATCTATGCACTACAGGCCACAGATGACTTTCAACATAATATAAACATGAGGATGATGACAATGATATAAGAATTCAATAAAACAAGTTCAAGAATTAGTTTATCCAGGAATTAATAACGTCCAAATTGTCAACATGATACTGCTTTGTGGAGTAAACTTCAAGACTGATCAGGAGAATATTTTCATGAATAGATACTAGATGAAGTGCAAATATCAAGGATATTCCACTAATTTCATGGAGTATATAAGTCAAAGTTTTAATCAACTGAGTACAATAAAGAATGGAATAACAAAAGAAATCACCATGCATGCGATAGACCGCACAGATAGGTTATTCCAACAGAATAATAAATAATGGAACCAGGTCCGGCGTAAACGCACAGACAGGATATTCCGACAGAATAATAAATAATGGAACCAGGTCCGGTGTAAAACACACAGACAGGATGTTCCAACAGAATAATAACAAGACGGAACCAGGTCCGGTGTAAAACACACAGACAGGATGTTCCAACAGAATAATAATAAAAACGGAACCAGGTCCGGTATAAAACACACAGACAGGATGTTCCAACAGAATAATAGAAGAATGTCACCAAGTATAGGGTAGACCGCGTATACAGGTTATTCCAACAGAATAATAAGAAATAAAATAACAACAGTTCTCTTCATGAATAAGAAAGAATAACACCCCTTACCGTTTTAAAGAACAGCTGAAGTAAGGAAGTAGTTAAGTAGTAGAATACTCTTCTTCTCTCTCTCTATAGTTTCTCTCTATAGTTTCTCTCTCTAGAGTTCAGTGAATTCGTAAGAAATAATGAAGGAATGAGCTGCTATTTATAGAAAAATAGAATGCTTTGTAACTAATCCATGAACGGTCCAGATTGATTACTTTAATCTGACGGTCCATATTTAAAAAAAAATCTTTTAAATAAAATATAATATATTCTATTTATAGAATAACTTTAATAAAGTATTCTGTTTTATATAAAAAGATGTTTCTGTTTTATTACGTTAATAATACGAATAAAACAAAACGTCATTATCGCTAAATAATTCATATTATTAACTGACAATAATGGAATCAAACTGAGTGGCTTCTCACATAAGCATTAATAATCAATACCGTGTGCTACTATGCAACCACACGTATTACTGTACTTTTACTACCGAGTAGTTCAACAGTAACAATGGTAAAACTTCCGCCGTTATTTTTAATAAACTATTTTTATCGTTTTCTCAATCCGACAATAATTCCGTTGTGGGGTCCACCAATGATTGTGTCGTTGTACAAATATTCCCTGTTAAAACGAATATTCCCCGACCAATCGAATATTTTAAAACAACTTGCTTACTTTACAAAATTTATAAATATTACCCACAATTATAACATTATATCAAATTAACTCCATAATATTCAAAAATGATATTTATAGAAAATTCATCTTTATTTATAAAAGTTGGGTCTTACATTGCAGGTCAAGTCTACTTCGGCGTGCTAATATTTTTCTATAAATAGAGGGCTAAGTTAGAATTGAAAATCACACCAGAATTTATAAGTTTTCTCTCTTTCTCTCTCTATATTCTCGAGCGTATTTTGATACTTTGAGAGTTGCTATTCAGCACAAGTTTCATTCAGCCTCATATACGATATTCTAATCAGAAGTACTGTTCGTTTGAGGTAAGGGATATTATTTTCTTCTTAAATGATATTATTTTCTTTAATACCATTATGCTGAAATATTGAAATGAACTTTTTATCAAATTTGGAACTTTTTGTGTCGGGGTTACTATTCACGTATACAGCACTATTCACGAATACGACACTATTCACCGAAAAATAAATTTTTTTTTGTCCAAGATGTATATTATGGTTACTATCTTTGATTGTATCCATGTTTTGATCTTTATTTTTGAATTCTCCTTCACAATTGGTTATTATGGAGTATTATTGCACTTGGATAAACTATAATACGAATCCCTAATATTTGTCCTTCTGTCTCATTGGATTCGTTTTCTTTAAGATAATTTTTCATCATCCTCAGTCCTAAATGATGATATTACTTAATATCTTTGGCCTGTAGTGCAAAGATGAATGATTAGCTGATGAATATCTTTGGCCTGTAGTGCAAAGATGAACAGGTGTTGAGATGAACATGACCGACTGGTATTACAAATGAATATCTTTGGCCTGTAGTGCAAAGATGAATATTTGATTAAAGTTGGTTATTGATTGATGTTACAGGGATAAAATATCGTTGATGGACTTTTAAATCTTAGAAGATATTAGAATTCATTCTCTACTTGACTCTTCTAATGGTTTGCCATTTTCGCTGCAGTTATTGATCTAAAACTTGTTGTCGATTATATTTTATCAGATTTTTCCCTGTTGAAGACTAATGATAAGTTGTTGTTTATTATCTTAGTCATAATATTCTTTACTGGGCTAGTTGAGCTCACCCTTTTCCTTTTTGTTCCATTTTTCTCAGGAGGCGAGAATATAGCGGAAACTAGTCGGGGTGTGGAGTGATGTTTCCAGTCAGTTGTGTTAGCAGTCCTCACTATTTTGTAAAATAGTATTTTAATAATTGTAATGAGGACTTATTTGAGTGTTGATATTGTCTAGAAGACAATATTTGTATTTAAACTCACAATATTTGTGTTGTCGTATTTTGCACGACAATTATTATAATAAAGTTGTATTTGTTTCTGTACCATGTATTTGTCGACTCAGAATGGGTGATGTATACCTATTTTGGGGGCGTCACAGTTGGTATCAAAGCTTAGGAATATGGTCTCTGGCGAAGATCGGGGAATAGAATTAGGAGGGGAGAGACGAGTAAATGTAAGACCCCGAATTTTATGAAATTTAAGTATTCAATTTTTCTTATAATTACTATTCAGTAAATGGTTAAATTGATAAATGTTAAAGTTAAGGGTGATATATGAATTTTTTTTCAAAATACACAAGTGGTTATAAAATATTCATTGTTGTTGGGGAATATTCGTTTGGTCGTGGAATATTCTTTCTGTAGGAGAATATTCGTACGACGGCGCAGCCATTTATGGTCCCCATAACAGAATAACAGTCGGATGAAGAAAACGACAAATTTGAGTTTTTATAAATAACGGCGTAGTTGTTACCGTTAACACTGTTGAAATACCTGGTGGTTAAAATACAGTAATACGCGTAGTTACACAGTAGCACACGATATTGCACAGTAGCACACGATATTGCACAATATTTTTTTCAATTATTGATTCTTACGCGAGAAGGCACTACTCAATAATTGTTACAGTAATTACTGTTCAATATTTTATTTTATTGAATCAATAATTGCTGCGTTGATATTTTATATTATTGTTGTTTCAATAATTATTGCTGCACTGTATTTTCCATTATCAGATCAATAATTCATATTATTTGAATAATATTATTAGATAGCATTATTGACAATGCCTAGAAAGTTCTGTCTAAGGAGAGGTTTGGTCATCTAATTGCGCGCCAGTAAGAAAAAATTCTTATTGGAAAGCCCCCTCTTTCCTGGGAACTGCCTGGTTGTCATTATTGTGATTCTGTAATATTATTTGTGAATAATTAATTATTGATCTATATAATAATGAAATATTTATTTGATGTGGATATAAATGATAGATTTATTTATGTGGTTATAAATGAAGGAATTAATGTTGAGGTATTTTATCAGTATTTTATCGGAATGGAGGTATTAAAAATCAGGGTTTTTAAGATATTTTGCGGGGGTTATAATTTTTAATCCGATCGTTGAATCGTGATAATTTTTGGATATGTTATACATATATAAGTTGAGTATATGTCCACAAATTTTGAACCGTTAAAAATGAACGTATGATTTATTATGAATTTTACGAGATGACTGGTTCAGAAATTATTGAATTTTTGGAGTTAATCATTTTGGTGGAAAATTCTAGAATTAGTGGGCCCCACTTTTGGTTGGTAAAGAAATGTGCTGAGATTTTTATTCAAATGTGGTGGGTGGGAATAGTAGCAGGTAAAGCCATCAGGTTGCAGGTTAAGTCTGCTTCGGCGTGCTAACATTTTCCTATAAATATAGGGCTAAGTTAGAATTGAAAATCACACCAGAAACATAAGCTTTCTCTCTTTCTATCTCTATATTATGAATCATATTTTGTGAGTATTTAGATACTTGGTGAGTTGCTATTCATCAGTGCAAGTTTCCTTCAGCTTTTATATCCGATATCCGGTCAGAAGTGTTGCTATTTTGAGGTAAGGGATAGTAAGGGATTTTAAGGGTTGTTATGATTTTCAGTTTCGTAATTTTTTTGAACTTCAAAAATTCTGGAAAAATTTGAAATGATATTTTGATGAGTTTTATTGATTGTGTCCAAAAATGGTGATTTTTGGATGTATAGATTAAGAGTTATGAATTTTACGGGGAAAGACTATTTTAAAAGTAACCGCTTATAACTACTTGTGGTTAACTCCAAAATTGATGAAATTTTTATTGGAAGTATATCTATATAATATCAGTGTACTCTGTGAATTTCAGAATTTTTGGATAAAAGTACAATTTATGATAAATGTCTAAATATTCGACGGTTTTGGCCATATGAAAAATAGTAAATGAGTTTTAAAAATTCTGAGAAAAATATATGTTCAATATGGGACTATATTCTGCTAAATCCCAAAAAAGAAATATTTTTGGAACTAATTTGGTATTTTTTATGAAAATAGACTAGTTATGAGTAAATGAATTAAATATGTTATGTGAAGTAAGAAAATTGGAAAAGAGGATTTTATGGCTTGAGAATCCTATATGAGGTATATGCAGATTTTTTATGAGGGTTTTGGTTATTAGTAATGAAATTTTATGAGTTTGGCATTTTAGGATGATTAAATGCATTATTTAGTAAAGTGTAAACAATTAAAATAAATTGTTTATAAATTTAAGAAATATTATTCTTTCAATATCATTATACTGAAATATTGGTATGGATTTTATTGTGGAATTTCTAACTTCTTTTGTCGAGTTTACTATTCACGAGTTACTATTCACGAGTTACTATTTATGAGTTACTATTATATATGACATTTTTTATAACCCTGATGTTGAATATCTCTTTCACTTGAGTGTAAAGATGGGTAAATTATTGGTATGATCGTGACTGAGGAATATCTTTGGCCAGTAGTGCAAAGATGAATTGTTGACTGGTATGATCATGACCATTCAATTTATAATTTAATATCTTTAGCTTAAGTGCAAAGGTGAATTGATCAACATGGTTATAATTATTATTTATATAATTCTGAATTGATTATATATTTCTTTAAGATATTAATATATTTGGCCTGTTGTGCAAAGATGAACTGTTGTTGAATATCTTTGGCCTGTAGTGCAAAGATGAATTATTGATGAATATCTTTGGCCTGTAGTGCAAAGATGAACTGTTGTTGAATATCTTTGACATGTAGTGCAAAGATGGTCTGTTGATGAATATCTTTGGCCTGTAGTGGAAAGATGAACTGTTGTTGAATATCTTTGGCCGTAGTGCAAAGATAGATTTATTAGTATGATTATGAACAGGAACTGTGATTTGGTATAACAATGATCTTTGATGTTTCAGGTAAAGACAAGTGATGTAAATTATCTTTGTCCTGAATGAGAAGAGAAATTTAGAACCATAAATATGATTATGAGTTATTCACATGAATGTGAACAGAAATTGTTAATTGATGTTACAGGGATAAAATATTGTTGGTGAACTTTTAACATGGAGAAGATAATAGACTTTATAGTCTATTTGACTCTTCTAATGGATTGCTCGTTCCGCTGCAACTATGGTTGAAAATTTTTATCATCTACCATATGTTCTAAATCTCTGATTTATTACTGATGAAGACTATTGATAATTTATTTATCTTTAGTCATGATATTCTTTACTGGGCTAGTTGTGCTCACCCTTCTGTTCACAATTCCTTTCAGGTAATAAGAGTGTAGCTGGGTCGAGCGGGGGTAACAGGGGAATAGAACGGTGGTCATCATTTAGGAGTTATATTTGGTGAATCATCTTGGGTGAAGCGAACCCAACGTTGGAAGGGTCTTTTGCCACTATCATACAAGATGTCTAACGACATACAACCTCGTGTCATCATAAGACAAGATTGTGCTCATCCACTTGCTGAGTATATTTACGAGCACTACCTATATAATCTTGGTGTTTGTTTGAAGTATAATTCTCAATTAGAGACAGTGGAGATAATGATAAGTCAAGAGAAGACTCACCATTGGGAAGAATATGATAGTAATCTTCTCGTTTTTCTTTGGGGTATAGTGGGTCAACTAAGGATAGTTCTGTGGTCATATGATATCTATCACAACCTAGAAGCATGGCCTCCCATGTACGAAGGTTTCCTTGAGCACTTCCCAAATATTCTAGTTTCTAAAATAGTTTTTGATTGTACCTTTATGTAAGGTACCTTTGTGAGGTGCTGATACATGATGGTGTCAAATGTCACATTTGGTATATATTTGTATCCAAACTCACAGCATATGTGTTGTTGTATTTTGCACGACAATTATTGTAATAAAGTTGTAGTTATTTTCTGTACCATGTATTTGACGACTCAGAATGGGTTGGTTGGAATGGACCTATTTTGGGGGCGTCACAGGTGGTGTCAGAGCTTAGGGATATGATCTTTGGCGGAGATCGGGAAATATAACTAGGAGGAGAGAGATGAGTAAATCCTTCGCTAGTGTGTCCTACCTAAGCTTATTTGTTAGTTAGTCATAATATCGGGATATTATGTGATATGTTAATTTGTTCAATTAACCCTTATTTTGAAGCTGTATTCTAGAATGATATCTGAAATACAGGAGATGAGCAATGGAGAAATCATGATGACAGGGAAGATAGAATCTGAAATGAAAGCAAGGTATTCTCAACTCTTCGAAATACCAGGTACGTAAATTTCGGGGACGAAATTTCATAAGGAGGGGAGATTGTAAGACCCCGAATTTTATGAAATAAAAGTATTCAATTTTTCTTATAATTACTATTCAGTAAATGGTTAAATTGATAAATGTTAAAGTTAAGGGTGATATATGAATTTTTTTTCAAAATACACAAGTGGTTATAAAATATTCATTGTTGTCGAGAAATATTCGTTTGGTCGTGGAATATTCTTTCTGTAGGGGAATATTCGTACGACGGCGCATCCATTTGTGGTCCCTATAATAGAATAACTGTCGGATGAAGAAAACGACAAATTTCAGTTTTTATAAATAACGGCGTAGTTGTTACCGTTAACACTGTTGGAATACCTGGTGGTTAAAATACAGTAATACGCGTAGTTGCACAGTAGCACACGGTATTGCACAGTATTTTTTTCAATTATTGATTCTTACGTGAGAAGGCACTACTCAATAATTGTTACAGTAATTACTGTTCAATATTTTATTTTATTGAATCAATAATTGCTGCGTTGATATTTTATATTATTGTTGTTTCAATAATTATTGTTGCACTGTATTTTCTATTATCAGATCAATAATTCATATTATTTGAATAATATTATTAGATAGCATTATTGGCAATGCCTAGAAAGTTCTGTCTAAGGAGAGGTTTGGTCATCTAATTGCGCGCCAGTAAGAAAAAATTCTTATTGGAAAGCCCCCTCTTTCTTGGGAACTGCCTGGTTGTCATTATTGTGATTCTGTAATATTATTTGTGAATAATTAATTATTGATCTATATGATAATGAAATATTTATTTGATGTGGATATAAATGATGGATTTATTTATGTGGTTATAAATGAAGGAATTAATGTTGAGGTATTTTATCAGTATTTTATCGGAATGGAGGTATTAAAAATTAGGGTTTTTAAGATATTTTGCGGGGGTTATAATTTTTAATCTGACCGTTGAATCGTGGTAATTTTTAGATATGTTATACATATATAAGTTGAGTATATGTCCACAAATTTTGAACCGTTAAAAATGAATGTATGATTTATTATGAATTTTACGAGATGACTGGTTCAGAAAATATTGAATTTTCGGAGTTAATCATTTTGGTGGAAAATTCTAGAATTGGTGGGCCCCACTCTTGGTTGGTGAAGAAATGTGCTGAGATTTTTATTCAAATATGGTGGGTGGGAATAGTAGCAGGTAAAGCCATCAGGTTGCAGGTTAAGTCTGCTTCGGCGTGCTAACATTTTCCTATAAATAGAGGGCTAAGTTAGAATTGAAAATCACACCAGAAACATAAGTTTTCTCTCTTTCTCTCTCTATATTATGAATCATATTTTGTGAGTATTTAGATACTTGGTGAGTTGCTATTCATCAGTGTAAGTTTTCTTCAGCTTTATATCCGATATCCGGTCAGAAGTGCTGCTATTTTGAGGTAAGGGATAGTAAGGGATTTTAAGGGTTGTTATGATTTTCAGTTTCGTAAATTTTCTAAACTTCAAAAATTCTGGAAAAATTTGAAATGATATTTTGATGAGTTTTATTGATTGTGTCCAAAAATAGTGATTTTTAGATGTATAGATTAAGAGTTATGAATTTTTCGGGGAAAGACTATTTTAAAAGTTACCGCTTATAACTACTTGTGGTTAACTCCAAAATTGATGAAATTTTTATTGGAAGTATATCTATATAATATCAGTGTACTCTTTAAATTTCAGAATTTTTGGATAAAAGTACAATTTATGATAAATGTCTAAATATTCGGCGGTTTTGAACATATGAAAAATAGTAAATGAGCTTTAAAAATTCTGAGAAAAATATATGTTCAATATGGGACTATATTCTGCTAAATCCCAAAAAAGAAATATTTTTGGAATTGATTTGATATTTTTCATGAAAATGGACTAGTTATGAGTAAATGAATTAAATATGTTATGTGAAGTAAGAAAATTGGAAAAGAGGATTTTATGTCTTGAGAATCCTATATGAGGTATATGAAGATTTTTGATGAGGGTTTGGTTATTGGTAATGAAATTTTATGAGTTTGGCATTTTAGGATGATTAAATGTATTATGTAGTAAAGTGTAAATAATTAAAATAAATTGTTTATAAATTTAAGAAATATTATTCTTTCAATATCATTATACCAAAATATTGGTATGGATTTTATTGTAGAATTTCTACCTTCTTGTGTCGGGTTTACTATTCACGAGTTACTATTTATGAGTTACTATTATATATGACATTTTTTATAACCCTGATGTTGAATATCTCTTTCACTTGAGTGTAAAGATGGGTAAATTATTGGTATGATCGTGACTGAGGAATATCTTTGGCCAGTAGTGCAAAGATGAATTGTTGACTGGTATGATCATGACCATTGAATTTATAATTGAATATCTTTAGCTTAAGTGCAAAGGTGAATTGATCAACATGGTTATATTTATTGTTTATATAATTCTGAATTGATTATATATTTCTTTGAGATATTAATATATTTGGGCTGTTGTGCAAAGATGAACTGTTGTTGAATATCTTTGGCCTGTAGTGCAAAGATGAATTATTGATGAATATCTTTGGCCTGTAGTGCAAAGATGAACTGTTGTTGAATATCTTTGGCCTATAGTGCAAAGATGGTCTGTTGATGAATATCTTTGGCCTGTAGTGCAAAAATGAACTGTTGTTGAATATCTTTGGCCGTAGTGCAAAGATGGATTTATTAGTATGATTATGAACAGGAACTGTGATTTGGTATAACAATGATCTTTGATGTTTCAGGTAATGACAAGTGATGAAAATTATCTTTGTCCTGAATGAGAAGAGAAATTTAGAACTATAAATATGATTATGAGTTATTCACATGAATGTGGACAGGAATTGTTGATTGATGTTACAGGGATAAAATATTATTGGTGGACTTTTAACATGGAGAAGATAATAGACTTTATAGTCTATTTGACTCTTCTAATGGATTGCTCGTTCCGCTGCAGCTATGGTTGAAAATTTTTATCATCTACCATATGTTCTAAATTTCTGATTTATTACTGATGAAGACTATTGATAATTTATTTATCTTTAGTCATGATATTCTTTACTGGGCTAGTTGTGCTCACCCTTCTGTTCACAATTCCTTTCAGGTAATAAGAGTGTAGCTGGGTCGAGCGGGGGTAACAGGGGAATAGAACGGTGGTCATCATTTAGGAGTTATATTTGGTGAATCATCTTGGGTGAAGCGAACCCAACGTTGGAAGGGTGTTTTGCCACTATCATACAAGATGTCTAACGACATACAACCTCGTGTCATCATTAGATAGGATTGTGCTCATCCACTTGCTGAGTATATTTACGAGCACTGCCTATATAATCTTGTTGTTTGTTTGAAGTATAATTCTCAATTAGAGACAGTGGAGATAATGATAAGTCAAGAGAAGACTCACCATTGAGAAAAATATGATAGTAATCTTCTCGTTTTTCTTTGGGGTATAGTGGGTCAACCAAGAATAGTTCTGTGGCCATATGATATCTATCACAACCTAGAAGCATGGCCTCCCATGTACGAAGGTTTCCTTGAGCACTTCCCAAAGATTCTAGTTTTTAAAACAGTTTTTGACTGTACCTTTATGTAAGGTACCTTTGTGAGGTGCTGATATATGATGGTGTCAAATGTCACATTTGGTATATATTTGTATCCAAACTCACAGTATATGTGTTGTTGTATTTTGCACGACAATTGTTGTAATAAAGTTGTAGTTATTTTCTGTACCATGTATTTGACGACTCAGAATGGGTTGGGTGGAATGGACCTATTTTGGGGATGTCACAGTAAATCCTTCGCTAGTGTGTCCTACCTAAGCTTATTTGTTAGTTGGTCATAATATAGGGATATTATGTGATATGTTAATTTATTTAATTAACCCTTATTTTATGGCAGTATTTAGGAATAGTTACCGAGAATGTTAACAATGGAGTGTATGAGACCGTGGAAACACCTTTAGTTACCAATCAGGAGAATGTGCAATAGGCTGGCAATATTCCTCCTGTAATCAACGTTACCGAGCAAACGATGAATGATGGAATGTTTAGGAGCTTTTTGCAGTTCATGCAAAATCAGACGAGGGAGACTCGTGTGCAGAATACTGGTGGAAATGATAACAACGCGCGGTTTGTCACGGCCAAGCAGTTTAAAGAGTTGGGACCACCAGACTTTTAGGGAAAGCCAGATCCGATCAAGGCGGAAACGTGGGTCAAGCAAATTACCAAGATATTCTATGTCTTGGGATGCATGGAGGAACAGAAGGTTCCATTCGCCACCTTTATGTTCCGCGGTGAGGCAGACTACTGGTGGGAGTCTGTGAAGCGTACCCAGCCTGACGTATTCAACATGTCCTGGAAAATATTTCAAAAACTGTTTAATGACAAGTACTTTCCTGAAAGTATTCGTCATATGAAGGAGGTAAAGTTTATTAGACTGGAACAAAATAACATGACGGTGTCCCAGTACGAGGCGAAGTTTGCAGAGTTATCCAGGTTTGCACCACATTTGGTCGAGAATGAGGAACGAATGACAAGGATGTTTCTGAGAGGTTTAAAACCCGAGATTCGGCAATATCTTATCTCTCATAAATTTTCTTTATATTTAGATGTTGTAAACAGGGCTCAATTATTAGAGCGAGATAATGAGTATATTCAACCGAGGGAACACAACCAAGGTAATACCGGTGGCAGCGGTCATCGGACCAATAAAAACCAACAGGAAAGAAAATATTCGGACAAAAGCGATAACCACTCTGGTGGAAATCGTAACTTTATGTGCTGAAATATTTATTCAAATGTGGTGGGTGGGAATAGTAGCAGGTAAAGCCATCAGGTTGCAGGTCAAGTCTGCTTCGGCGTGCTAATATTTTCCTATAAATAAAGGGCTAAGTTAGAATTGAAAATCACACAAGAATTCATAAGTTTTCTCTCTTTCTCTCTCTATATTCTCGAGTGTATTTTGTGAGTATTTTGATACTTTGAGAGTTGCTATTCAGCACAAGTTTCATTCAGCCTCATATACGATATTCTGATCAGAAGTATCGTTCGTTTGAGGTAAGGGATATTATTTTCTTCTTAAATAATATTATTTTTTTCAATATCATTATGCTGAAATATTGATATGAACTTTTTATCAAATTTAGAACTTTTTGTGTCGGGGTTACTATTCACGTATACGGCACTATTCACGTATATGACACTATTCACGAATACGGCACTATTCACCGAAAAATAAAAAATTTTCTTTTTGTCCAAGATGTCTATTATGGTTACTATCTTTGATTGTATCCATGTTTTGATCTTTATTTTTGAATTCTCCTTCACAATTGGTTATTTTGGAATATTATTACACTTGGATAAACTATAATACGAATCCCTAATATTTGTCCTTCTGTCTCATTAGATTTGTTTTCTTTAAGATAATTTTTCATCATCCTCAGTCCTAAATAATGATATTACTGAATATCTTTGGCCTGTAGTTCAAAGATTAATGATTAACTGATGAATATCTTTGGCCCGTAGTGCAAAGATTAACAGGTGTTGAGATGAACATGACCGACTGGTGTTACAAATGAATATCTTTGGTCTGTAGTGTGACGCCCCCAAAATAGGTCCATTCCACCCAACCCATTTTGAGTCTCCAAATACATGGTACAGAAAATAACAACAACTTTATTATTACAATTGTCGTGCAAAATACGACAACACATATATTGTGAGTTTAAATACAAATATTATCATCTAGACAGTATTCATACTCAAATAAGTCTTCATTATACTTATTGATACACTTTCTTGAACCATCATTCCATATCCCGACTAGTACCCGCTACATTCTCGCCTCCTGAGAAGAAAAATAGAATAAAAGGGAAAATGGTGAGCTCAACTAGCCCAGTAAAGAATATTATGACTAAGATAATATATAACAAATTATCGTTAGTCCTCAACAGGAAAAAATCTGATAGAATACAATAGACAACAAGTTTTAGATCAACAACTGCAGCGGAAATAACAATTCATTAGAAGAGTTAAGTAGAGAATGAAATCTACTATCATCTATGAATTTAAAAGTTCATCATCGATATTTTATCCCTGTAACATCAATCAATATACACCTTGAATCAAATAGTCATCTTTGCACTACAGGCCAAAGATATTTAGTAATATCATCATTTAGGACTGAGGATGATAAAAAATATTTTAAAGAAAACGAATCCAGTGAGACAAAAGAACAAATATTAGGGATTCGTACTTTAAACAATCTAAGTTCAAAAATACTTCATAAATAACCAGAGTGGAGTAAAATTCAAGAATGAAGACCAAAACATAGATCCAATCCAAGATAGGAATCATAACAGACGATCATGGACACAGAAAAGAAAATTTAATTTTTCTGTGAATAGTGTCGTATTCGTGAATAGTGTCGTATACGTGAACAGTAACTCCAACACTAAAAGATAGAAATTTCACAAAAAAAATCATCATGCTTCATGAATAGTACTCGTGAATAGTAACTCGTGAATAGTAACCATGAATAGTTACTCATGAATAGTAACTCATGAATAGTAAACCCGACATGAAAAAATAAGAATTTCACAAGAAAAATCTTACCAATATTCTGGTATAAAGATATTAAAAAAAATAATATCATTGATAAAAAAATAACATCCCTTACCTCGAAAAGACAGTACTTCTGACTGGAATACTGGATATAGTGCTGAAGGGAACTTGCACCGTATAACAACACTCAAAATATCAAAATACTCACAAGAATACGCTCAATATATCGAGAGAGAAAGAGAGAGAAGATTTCAGTTTTTGGTGTGATTTTCAATTCTAACCTAAGCATCCTATTTATAGAAAAATGCTTAGAACACCAAAGCAGAAAATTTAATAAAATAATAATATAATTAACAAAATTTAAGTACACCTTTGAAATCTGATTTCAAGTCATTTGAATCACATGTGAGGCCAACTTAATTGCAAAAAACATTTTTCTTTAAAAATAATAATTAAAACTTCCAAAAATTAATTATTATGGAACTTCAAAAATTTAATAATTCATAATAAATAGCCCTTTTCTCAGAAAACTGTTTATAGGAAATTCAATTCTCTACAACTTTACAGAAGAAAATTTTTCCAAATTTCAAACAGAAATTAACCGAAATCCACAAACGGGCGATTTTACAGTTTATAATCAAATTTTAGTCAAGACATGGGGTCCACCGACACACAAAACATGTGTTAATTATTTAATGCAATAAAAATATTCTTCCTCCTCATATACTCATATATCCCACATTCATTGTAAAAATATCACTATTATTATATTATTAAAATATAATAATATATTTAAATGAATTATTTTATTAGAAAAAGATAAAATATTAATTTTCAACAATTGTCACATTAAAAATTTTCTCCATCTATATCCACATAAAATCAATATTTTTCTCATCATATAAATCAATAATTAATTATTCACAAATAATATTACAGAATCACAGTACTGGCAATCAGGCCGTTCCTAGGAAAGAGGGGGCTTTCCAATAAGGATCTCTCCTTACTGGCGCGCAATTAGGTGACCAAACCTCTCCTTAGACAGAACTTTCTAGACATTGCCAATAATGTTATCTAATAATATTATTCAGATAATATGAATTATTGCTCCGATAATAGAAAATACTGTGTAGTGACAATTATTAAAACAACAGTAATATAAAATATCAACGTAGTAATTATTGAATCAATAAAATAAAATATTAAACAGTAATTACTGTAACAATTATTGAGTAGTGCCTTCTTACGTAAGAATCAATAATTGGTGCAATACCGTTTGCTACTGTGCAACAACGCGTATTACTGTGTTTTAACCACTGAGTATTCCAACAGTATAAACGGTAACAACTACGCCATTATTTATAAACAACGTATACTTGTCGTTTTCTTCATCCAATCGCTTTCCGTTATGGGGCCCACAAAAGGCTGCGCCGTCGTACGAATATTCTCCGACAGCAAGAATATTCCACGACCAAACGAATATTCTCCGACAATAATAAATATTTTATAACCACTTGCTTATTTAAAAATATTTACGCATTTTACCCATAACTAACCACAATAATCAAATCAACCCCTTACTATTTCAAAATAATAATTAGAGAAAATTAAATCTTCATTTATAAAAAGTTGGGGCCTTACAACCTCCCCTCCTTATGAAATTTCGTCATCGAAATTGACATGCGTAGGACATGCTCCTTCCCATCCAAGATCTTGACTGGTACATCCTCGTACATTAAATCTTCTGCTATCTCGTCTGGTTCTAACTCAATAATGTAGTTCGGGTCGTCCACATATTTACGTAACATCGATACGCGAAAAATGTTATGAACACGCGTCATACTTGGCTGTAAAGCGAGTCTATAGGCCATAGTTCCTATTCAATTGAGGATTTCAAATGGACTAATAAATCGAAGGTTTGAGCTTTCCTCACATCGCCGATTCTCGCTTTTGGAATAACGACTTCTTGCATCTTCTTCTTCATATTCATCAACTCCGGTGTGTAGCTTGAGCGGTTTTAACTTTATCGATTAAAGTCAATTTTACTCGTATATCATCACGTGACCCATAAAGTCTTTAACTCTATCTCTATCATTTGTAAGTCAAATAAAATGGGTCTTTGTGTTCGACAATATCGCACTCGTAACCACGTTCACTTTTTTTTCCAAGATGGTATTGAATGGTATGGTCGTAATCTTCAGCAGCTCGAGCCAACGTCATTGCCGCATGTTGAGTTCTTGGAAGCTCTTCTCACATTTCTCGCTTTATTCGAATTTTGTATCTTTTCGAGTCAGCTGAGTTAATAGAGTAGCGATTCGAGAAAATCTTTCCACAAAATCTTTGATAATAACCAACTAAGCATAAAGAGCTACGTATTTCGATTACTGACTTAGGTTGCTCTCAACTGTGACTCATATCCCAATCTTGGATAGCACGTCACAATGACACCTATCAGTTTATTACCACACAAATATGGCGTCCCCTACAGAGAGTCTGGTTTCGGTGTATTCCACAAAAGAAGTCACCAGATAGAGGCTCGGGTACCAAATTCTATAGTTGAATTTTTAACTCCTGAAGTTCAATAGGAGCCATTCGATATGAGATTTTAGAAATGAGTTTTGTACCGGGTTCAAAGTCGATACAAAATTCAATATCACACTTTGGGACTAAGCCAAGAAATTCTTTAGAAAATACGTCAGGAAACAAAATATTATTCAAATATGACGTATTAAAGTCCATGACATGGGTAAGAAAGCTTGACATCCGTTTTTTTAATAAACGAATGGCTTTATGGCTTGATATGACAATGATTGACTTCAGTGGTTTGGTTGCATGAATTCGAATAACAGGTTGCTTAGGAATATGAAAACTAACAACCTTACGAAAGCAATCAATTTTGGCATGATGAGTAGTTAATCAATAAATCAATCCCTAAAATCACATCAAAAGCAAGTATCTTTAAAAAAATAAGGCCAACAGATAATGTGATGGTGCCAACTTAGATCAAACAAGATTTATAAACAGTGGATGTAACGAAAGTTTCTCATAACGGAGTTTCAACAGATAAGTCAAAGTCTAATTTTCTCCGGAGTCAAGTTTAAACGTTGAGTATAAGCAGGAGAGATAAATGAATGGGTAGAACCGGTATCTAATAAGGTATAAACTTCGTAAGAATTTATAATTAACTAATCCGTGCTAACTTCGTTCGGGTTTCTCGCATTCTAACCAGTCACGACAAACGCTCTTCCAGCCTTTTGAACCAAACAAGACTTATAAACAGTGGATGTAGTGAAGGTTTCTCCCAACGGAGTTTTCATAGATAAGTCAAAGTTTAATTTCTCCGGAGTCAAATTTAATCGTTGAGCGCAAATAGAAGAAATAAAAGAATGGGTAGAACCGGTATCAAATAAGGTATAGACTTCACTAGAGTTTATGATAAGCTTACCCGTGATGACCTCGTTCGAGTTCCCTGCTCTCTGGGAGGTCACAACAAACGCTCTCCCTTGCACTACCAGTTTTGACTTTTCTGGGACGTCCTTTGGTGCCTCCACCCTAGCTGAACTTGTCTTCGGTGGATGACAAAATCGGGCTAGGTGACCTTCTCTTCCATAATTATAACATGCTTTGGACGACATCGCGCAGTTTAGACTGATGTGTCCTTCCTCTCCGCATTTGAAGCATATGATAGGTGGTCGTTCACCTTCCTTAACCACGGGTGCTGGTGCTGACGTCTTTCCATCATTGTTGAATCTCTTCTTCTTGAAATGTCCATTCTTATTATTTTGGCCATGATTACCACCGAAGTGATTACCATTTTTGGCTTACTGATTCCCTCCACGATTGTTGTCACCGCTTCGGTGACTGCTTTCACTAGTATTATCATTTTGCTGGTTGCTCTCTTTTGGTTGCGTTGACTTGTTATCGCGATCCACTAACTGAGCCCTATTTACAACATCTGAATACAAACACAGTTTATGAGAAATAAGATGTTGACGTATCTCCGGTTTCAAACCACTTAAAAACATCTGCGTCATTCTCTCTTCATTATCCACCAAGTGGGACACAAACCGGGATAACTCGACAAACTTAGCTTCGTACTGTGACACGGACATATTATTCTGCTCCAACTTGATGAATTCTACCTCTTTCATGTGACGAATACTTTCGGAAAAGTACTTGTCATTGAATAGTTCCTGGAACTTCTCCCAAGACATCTTCAATGCGGCAGGTTGAGTACGCTTTATCGATTCCCACCAGTAATCTGCCTCTCCTCGCAACATAAAGGTGGTAAAGGGAACTTTTTTCTCCTCGGCGCATCCCAAGACATCAAATATCTTGGTGATCTGCTTTATCCACGTTTCCGCCTTATGTGGTTTTGGTTCTCAGATGTCATTTTTAAATACTGTCACAAAACAAGGGTTAAATAACATATCATATGTTATATCTATACTCTGACCGACCAATTAAATACCAAATAAACTTAGGTAGGTCATACTGGCGAAGGAATTTCCCATCTCTCCCCTCCTAGTTCTAGTCTCACATCTTAGCTAGGGATCATATCCCTAAGTTCTGATACCAACTGTGACGCCCCCAAAATAGATATACATCACCTATTCCGAGTCGCCAAAAATATGGTACAAAATTCAAATACAACTTAATTATACAACTATCGTATAAAATATGACAAAACATAAGCTGTGAGTTTAAATACAACACTTTCTTCTAAACATGATTCAAACTCAAAATAAGTCCTCAATACATTTATTCTCACACTATTTCATAGAATAGTGAGGACTACTAATGCTATCATCTGAACCGTCACTCCGTTCCCCGACTAGTCCCCGCTACATTCTTATTTTCTGAAGAGAACAATAAAAACAAAAGGGTGAACTCAACTAGCCCAGTAAGAAATATTATGACTAAGATAATACAGAATAAATTATCATTAGCCTTCAATAGTGTTAAACTGATAAAATATAACGAAAATTAAGTTTAACTGCAGCGGAACAAGCAACCCATTAGAAGAGTCAAGTAGAGAATAAAATCTACTATCTTCTATGATTTAAAAGGTTTTTCATGACTTTTATCGCTGGGACTCAGCTTAATAAATAATTCACATCATCCCTGCACTACGGCCAAGGATATTCTTTAGTATCACGACCACAATTATCCATGCACTACAGGCTAAGAATATTTGTGTATTCATTAATGGTCATGATCATGCCAACCACTGTCCATCAATGCACTATGGGCCAATAAGGACTTTTACCACATCATTTGTAACATTACGGTCATGATTATACCGAATAATTCCTGGTCATAATCATACCAAGTCCATCTATGCACTACAGGCCACAGATGACTTTCAACAGAATATAAACATGAGGATGAAGACAATGATATAAGAATTCAATAAAATAAGTTCAAGAATTAATTTATCCAGGAACTAATAACGTCCAAATTGTCAACATGATACTGCTTTGTGGAGTAAAATTCAAGAACGCTTAGAAGAATATTTCCATGAAAAGATACTGGATGAAGCGCAAATATCAAGGATATTCCACTAATTTCATGGAGTATAAAAGTCAAAACTTTAACTAACTGAATATAATAAAGAATGTAATAACAAAAGAAATCATCATGCATGCGATAGACCGCTCAAACAGGTTATTCCAACAAGAAAATAAATAATGGAACCAGGTCATGCGTAAACGCACTGACATGATATTCTGACAGAATAATAAATAATGGAACCAGGTCCGGCGTAAACGCACAGACAGGATATTCCGACAGAATAATAAATAATAGAATCAGGTCCGGCGTAAAACGCATAAACAGGATATTCTGACAGAATAATAAATAATGGAACCAGGTCCGGCGTAAAATGCACAAATAGGATATTCCAACAGAATAATAAAGAAAGGAATAACAGAAGAATTTCACCAAGTATAGGGTAGCCGCGTATACAGGTTATTCCAACAGAATAATAAAAAATAGAATAACAGAAGTTCTCTTCATGAATAAGAAAGAAAGAATACCCTTTACGAGTACAACAAATAATATCCCTTACCATAAAAGAAACTTGATATCAGAGTAGTGAAGTAGCAGAATACTTTTTTTCTTTCTCTCTATAGTTTCTCTATTTAGAGTTTCAGTGAATTCGTAAGAAAATAATGAAGGAATGAGCTTCTATTTATAGAAAAATGGACTGCATAGTAACTAACTCATGAACGGTCTAGATTGATTTACTTTAATCTGACGGTCCATATTTAAAGCAAAATCTTTTAAATAAAAAACGAATAACTTTATAAAAGATTTTACTATGCAAATACTATGTAGGCACTATGCAAATACTATACATAATAAAATATAATATATTCTAATTATTGTCTAATAAAACAGATAACTTTATAAAAGTATTCTGTTTTATATAAAAAGATTTTACTATTGGCCTAATAAAACGAATAACTTTATAAAAGTATTCTGTTTTATATAAAAAGCTTTTCTATTTTATTACATTAATAATACCAATAAAAAAAATGGAGTGACTTATAACGTAAGCATCAATAATCAATACCGTGTGCTACTATGCAACCATGCGTATTACTGTACTTTTACTACCGAGTAGTTCAACAGTATTAATGTTAAAACTTTCACCGTTATTTTCATAAAGTATTTTTGTCGTTTTCTCAATCCAACAATAATTCTGTTGTGGGATCCACCAATGATTGTGTCGTCGTACGAATATTCTCTGTTAAAACGAATATTCCCCGACTAATCGAATATTATATAACAACTTGCGTACTTTGAAAAATTTATAAATATTACCCACAACTATAATATTATATCAATTTCACTCCATAATATTCAAAAATAATATTTATAGAAAATTCATCTTTATTTATAAAAGTTGGGGTCTTACAACCTCTCCTTCTTATGAAATTTCGTCCTCGAAATTAGGGTACGTACCTGGTATATCGAAGAGGTAAGGATACCTTGACTTCATTTCAGATTCTAACTCCCAGGTTATTTCCTCAATATCGTGGTTTCTCCACAAAACTTTAACTTGAGGTATAACCTTGGAGCGTAGAATATGTTCCTTCTTATCCAAGATTTGAACAGGAACCTCTTCATACGTTAAATCTTCCGCTATTTCGTCCGGTTCTAACTCAATAATGTGGTTCGGGTCTTCCACATATTTACGTAACATGGATATGTAAAAAATATTATGAACACGAGACATACTTGGCGGTAAAGCGAGTCTATAGGCCACAGTTCCTACTCGATCGAGGATTAAAAATGGGCCAATGAATTGAGGATTGAGCTTTCCTCTCTTTTCAAATCTCATAACTCCTTTCCACGGAGCAACTCGTAACAACACATGATCTCCTATATCAAATTCCACGTCCTTTCGATGAAGATCAGCATAACTCTTTTGTCGATCTTGTGAGGTTTTTATGCGTTGCCGGATCATTTGAATCTTTTCCGTAGTCATACGTACCAACTCCGATCCCAACAACGTTGCTTCACCCACCTCATCCCAGCATACTGGAGAACGACACTTTCTTCCATACAACGCCTCTAATGGAGCCATGCCAATACTTGCTTGATAACTGTTGCTGTAGGAAAACTCCACCAATGGTAAGAACTTATCCCAACTTCCCTTGAAGTTAAGGACACAGAGTCTTAATAAATCTTCAAGAGTTTGAATAGTCCTCTCTGATTGTCCGTCCATCTGGGGATGATATGCCGAACTAAATCGTAAATCCGTGCCCATAGCTTTTTACAAACTAACCCAAAATCGTGAAGTGAATCTTGTGTCTCGATCAGAAACTATGGATACTGGCATACCATGCAGTCTTACAATCTATTTTATGTACATACGACCAAGACGTTTAAGTGTATAAGTTTCTCGTATTGGTAAGAAATGAGCAGACTTGGTCAATCTATAAACAATGACCCAAATTGCATCAATGCCTTGAGAAACTTTGGGAAGACTAGTAACGAAATCCATGGTAATGTGTTTCCACTTTTATTCTGAAATTTCAAGTGGTTGCAATGGACCTTTTGGTACTTTATGCTCCACTTTGACTCGTTGACAAGTTAGATATCTTGAGATATACAACGCTATCTCTCTCTTCATATTGCTCCACCAAAATGTATGATGAAAATCACGATACATTTTAGTACTCCCAGGATGGATTTTAAACGGTGTGTTGTGCGCCTCCATCATGATTTTATACTTTAAATCAGGTTCGTTAGGAACACAAAGTCTGGAGTTGACTCGAAGTATTCCTTCTTCGTCGATTCTTGCTTCCGACATAGCACCTTCTTGCATTTTCTTCCTCATATGGATCAGCTCCAGGTCTGTAGCTTGAGCAGCTTTAACTTTATCAATTAAAGTCGGTTCTACTCGTATATTCGTCATCATCACATGGGTCCTTGGAGTCTTTAACTCTATTTTCATCCTTTGCAAGTCACACAAAATGGGCCTTTGTGTTGATAATATCGCACTCGTACTTGCATATGATCTTCTACTCAATGCATCAGCTACCACGTTCGCTTTTCCAGGATGGTATTGGATGGTATGATCATAATCTTTCAACAGTTCCAGTCAACGTCGTTGTCGCATGTTGAGTTCCTTTTGAGTGAAGAAATATTTGAGGCTTTTATGATCCTTATAGATATCCACTTTCTCCCCATACAAGTAATGCCTCCAAATTTTAAGTGCGAAGACAACAGCTGCCAACTCTAGATCATGAGTAGGATAATTTCTCTTATAGTCTTTGAGTTGTCTTGAGGCATAGGCTATGACTTTCCCATGTTGCATGAGAACACATCCCAACCCTTTGCCCGAAGCATCACTGTAGATGACAAATCCCTCCGAGCCAGATGGTATTGTCAGAACTGGTGCTGAAATGAGTCTCCTCTTGAGTTCTTGAAAACTATTCTCACATTCTTCGCTCCAACCGAACTTTGTATCTTTCCGAGTCAGCTGAGTAAATGGAGTAGCGATTCGAGAAAATCCTTCCACGAATCTCCGATAATAACCAGCTAAACCGAGAAAGCTACGTACTTCGGTCACTGATTTAGGTTGCTCCCAGCTTTGAATTGCTTCAATCTTTGTCGGGTCAACAAAATATTCTATGACTTGATACTATGTGCCCAAAGAATGTAACTTTCTCAAGCCAGAACTCGCATTTCTTCAACTTGGCATAAAGCTTGTATTCACGAAGCTTTTGGAGTGTCAGCCTTAAGTGTTGCTCATGATCTTCACGGCTTTTGGAATAAATAAAGATGTCATCAATAAAGACAACCACCAAGTGATCCAAATATTCCTTGAATACTCGGTTCATCATATCCATGAAGGCAGCAGGAGCATTAGTCAATCCAAAAGACATGACTAAGAATTCATAATGCCCGTACCAAGTTCTGAAGGCAGTCTTTAGAATATCCTCAGTTCTAACCTTCAGCTGATGATATCCAGAACGAAGATCGATTTTTGAAAAGAATTGTTCTCCTTGCAACTGGTCAAACAGGTCATCAATACGTGGCAATGGGTACCTATTTTTGATGGTGACATGATTCAACTCCCGATAATCAATACAAAGTCGCATACTCCCATCTTTCTTCTTCACGAATAGAACAGGAGCACCCCAAGGAGAAGTACTAGGACGAATAAAGTCAATGTCTAACAATTCCTGCAGTTGGGTCTTTAACTCCTGAAGTTCAATAGGAGCCATTCGATATGGGGCTTTAGAAATGAGTTTTGTACCGAGTTCAAGGTCGATACAAAATTCAATTTCACGCTCTGGGGGTAGGCCAAGAAGTTCTTTAGGGAATATGTCAGAAAATTCATTAACAATAGAAATATCATTCAAAACTGAAGTATTTTTGTTTAGATCCGTGACATGAGTTAAGAAAGCTTGACATCCGTTTTTCAATAAACGAATAGCTTTATGGCTTGAGATGACAATGATTGATTTTAATGGTTTGGTTGTTTGAATTCGCATAATAGGTTGATTAGGAATATGAAAGCTAACAACCTTACGAAAATAATCAATTTTTGCATGATGAGTAGTTAACCAATCAATCCCTAGAATTACATCAAATGCAAGTATTTTCAATGACATAAGATTCTACAGGTAATGTGAGGGTACCGATTTAAACCAAACAAGACTGATAAACAGTGGATGTAGTGAAGGTTTCTCCCAACGGAGTTTCCACAGATAAGTCAAAGTCTAATTTCTCAGGAGTCAAATTTAATCGTTGAGCGCAAATAGGAGAAATAAAAGAATGGGTAGAACCGGTATCAAATAAGGTATAGACTTCGCTAGAATTTATGACAAGCTTACCCGTGATGACCTCGTTCGGGTTCCTTGCTTTCTGGGAGGTCACAACAAACGCTCTCCCTTGCACTACCGGTTTTGACTTTTCTGGGACATCCTTTGGTGCCTCCACCCTAGCTAAACTTGTCTTCGGTGAATGAACAAATCGGGCTAGGTGACCTTCTCTTCCACAATTATAACATGTTTTGGACGGCATCGCGCAGTTTGGACTGATGTATCCTTCCCCTCTGCATTTGAAGCATATGATAGGTGGTCGTTCTCCTTCCTTAACCACGGGTGCTGGTGCTGACGTCTTTCCATCATTGTTGAATCTCTTCTTCTTGAAATGTCCATTCTTATTATTTTGGCCATGATTACCACCGAAGTGATTACCATTTCTGGCCTGCTGATTCCCTCCACGCTTGTTGTCACCGCTTCGATGACTACTTTCACTGGTATTATTATTTTGCCCATTGCTCTCTTTTGGTTGCGTTGACTCGTTATCGCGCTCCACTAACTGAGCCCTATTTACAACATCTAAATACAAACACAGTTTTATGAGAAATAGATGTTGACGTATCTCCGGCTTCAAACCACTTAAAAACATCCGCGTCATTCTTTCTTCATTATCCACCAAGTGGGACGCAAACCGGGACAGCTCGACAAACTTAGCTTTGTACTGCGACACGGACATATTATTCTACTCTAACCTGATTAATTCTACCTCCTTCATGTGACGAATACTTTCGAAAAAGTACTTGTCATTGAATAGTTCCTGGAACTTCTCCCAGGACATCTTCAGTGCGGCAGGTTGAGTACGCTTTATCGATTCCCACCAGTAATCTGCCTCTCCTCACAACATAAAGGTGGCAAAGAGAACCTTTTGCTCCTCGGCGCATCCCAAGACATCAAATATCTTGGTGATCTGCTTTATCCACGTTTCCGCCTTAAGTGGTTTTGGTTCTCCAATAAACTCCGGTGGTCCCAGCTCCTTGAACTGTTTAGCGGTGACCGTCCGAGAGTTTTCAATGTTTCCACCTATATTTTGGACAGGAGCCGCTCTCGCCTGCTGTTGCATGAATTGCATAAAGCCTCTGAACATTCTATCATTCATCATTTGGTCAGTGTTGTTGTTTGCATGAGGATTATCGCCTTCCTGATGCACATTATCCTGATTATTGATATGTGGTGAATCAATGGTCGCCTATGCTCCATTGCTATTCTCAACATTCTCGGATGTCATTTTCAAATACTGCCACAAAACAAGGGTTAAATAACATATCACATATTATCTCTATACTCTAACCGACCAATTAAATACTAAATAAACTTAGGTAGGTCATACTGGCGAAGGAATTTCCCGTCTCTCCCCTCCTAGTTTTAGTCTCACATTTTAGCCAGGGATCATATCCCTAAGCTCTGATACCAACTGTGACGCCCCCAAAATAGGTATACATCACCTATTCTGAGTCGCTAAAAATATGGTACAAAATTCAATACAACTTAATTATACAACTGTCGTGTAAAATACGACAAAACAAAAGCTGTGAGTTTAAATACAACACTTTCTTCTAAACAGGATTCAAACTCAAAATAAGTCCTCAATACATTTATTCTCACACTATTTCATAGAATAGTGAGGACTACTAATGCTTTCATCTGAACCGTCACTCCGTTTCCCGACTAGTCCCCGCTACGTTCTCATTTCCTGAAGAGAACAATGAAAACAAAAGGGTGAGCTCAACTAGCCCAGTAAGAAATATTATGACTAAGATAATGCAGAATAAATTATCATCAGCCTTCAATAGTGTTAAACTGATAAAATATAACAAACATCAAGTTTAATTGCAGCGGAACAAGCAACCCATTAGAAGAGTCAAGTAGAGAATAAAATCTACTATCTTTTATGATTTAAAAGGTTTTCATGACTTTTATCGCTGGGACTCAGCTTAATAAATAATTCACATCATCCCTGCATTACGGCCAAGGATATTCTTTTGTATGACGACCACAATTATCCATACACTACAGGTCAAGAATATTTGTGTATTCATTAATGGTCATGATCATGCCAACCACTGTCCATCAATACACTACGGGCCAATGAAGATTTTTACCACATCATTTGTAACATTACGGTCATGATTATACCGAATAATTCCTGGTCATAATCATACCAAGTCCATCTATGCACTACAGGCCACAGATGACTTTCAACAGAATATAAAATAAGGATGATGACAATGATATAAGAATTCAATAAAACAAGTTCAAGAATTAATTTATCCAAGAATCAATAACGCCCAAATTGTCAACATGATACTGCTTTGTGGAGTAAAATTCAAGAACGCTTAGAAGAATATTTCCATGAAAAGATACTGGATGAAGCGCAAATATCAAGGATATTCCACTAATTTCATGGAGTATAAAAGTCAAAACTTTAACCAACTGAATATAATAAAGAATGGAATAACAAAAGAAATCACCATGCATGCGATAGACCGCACAGACAGGTTATTCCAACAGGAAAATAAATAATAGAACCAGGTCATGCATAAACGCACCGACAGGATATTCCGACAGAATAATAAATAATGGAATCAGGTCCGGCGTAAACGCACAGACAAGATATTTCGACAGAATAATAAATAATGGAACCAGGTCCGGCGTAAAATGCACAGACAGGATATTCCGACAGAATAATAAATAATGGAACCAGGTCCGGCGTAAAACGTACAGACATGATATTCTAACAGAATAATAAAGAAAGGAATAACAGAAGAATTTCACCAAATATAGGGTAGCCGCGTATACAGGTTATTCCAACAGAATAATAAAAAATGGAATAACAGAAGTTCTCTTCATGAATAAGAAAGAAAGAATACCCTTTACGAGTACAACAAATAATATCCCTTACTGTAAAAGAAACTTGATATCGGAATAGTGAAGTAGCAGAATACTTTTTTTCTTTCTCTCTATAGTTTCTCTCTTTAGAGTTTCAGTGAATTCGTAAGAAAATAATGAAGGAAGGAGCTTCTATTTATAGAAAAATGAATTGCATAGTAACTAACTCATGAACGGTCTAGATTGATTTACTTTAATCTAACGGTCCATATTTAAAGCAAAATCTTTTAAATAAAAAACGAATAACTTTATAAAAGATTTTACTATGCAAACACTATGTAGGCACTATGCAAACACTATACATAATAAAATATAATATATTCTAATCATTGTCTAATAAAACAGATAACTTTATAAAAGTATTCTGTTTTATATAAAAAGATTTTACTATTAGCCTAATAAAACGAATAACTTTATAAAAGTATTCTGTTTCATATAAAAAGCTTTTCTGTTTTATTACATTAATAATACCAATAAAACAAAACTGAGTGACTTATAACGTAAGCATCAATAATCAATATCGTGTGCTACTATGCAACCATGCGTATTACTGTACTTTTACTACCGAGTAGTTCAACAGTATTAATATTAAAACTTTCGCCGTTATTTTCATAAAGTATTTTTGTCGTTTTCTCAATCCGACAATAATTCTGTTGTGGGGTCTACCAATGATTGTGTCGTCGTACGAATATTCCCTGTTAAAACGAATATTTCCCGACCAATCGAATATTATATAGCAACTTGCGTACTTTGTAAAATTTATAAATATTATCCACAACTATAATATTATATCAATTTTACTCCATAATATTCAAAAATGATATTTATAGAAAATTCATCTTTATTTATAAAAGTTGGGGTCTTACTGGAGTGTTATATTCCAACCAACTCTGACTTTGCGGGACTTTCTGACGTCAGAAGATCTGGTTCACTTAAGGTATATATAGTGATGGTTTTAATTAAAGCATATTAATTATTATTTATATTCATATTTATAAATACAAAAGGCGTGCTATATAATAATAATGTACATTTGGGTCTTAATCAGGTACAAGATGCGGGAGACCATATCTCTTATGGACCAAAAGGGTCCTTGACCAAAAAACTTAAATATTGGAAGGAGACATTTGTAAATAAACATATATTTGGAAACGTGGTGGCATCGGAAGAGAATTTATATACTTTGTCACATCCGCGCCAGTTATATGAATTAGACCACAGTGCATTGCAATCCTTAGGGCCTGGGAATTGGATTTTCGAGCATGTCCTCGACGCTTATATGTTGTTGCTACGAGACAGAGAGGAATACTACAGGTCGCGGGAATACAAAGGTGGTCCCAATTTGGTTTCGTGAATTCATTCTTTATGAATCTTGGGCAGACTTACGTGCCCCTAACTGAAAAGAATCAGACATGGAGTTTTTGCAGTCCGTATGTGAACCAAGATGTTGGTCCACCTTTACACGAATGCCAATACATATCCATGCCGGTGTGTAGTACAAATCAATGCCATTTTATCTTGTTCCTATTCTCAGTTAAAGATTGGATGGTTACGATAATTGACCCGTACTATAATGATACTAAGTATATGAAGTTACAGGAAATGTACTCAGAATTTGTTAAAGTTGCGATATGTGTAGTTTTAAAATATTTTACTTTTATAATGTCTGTGACGCCCCCAAAATAGGTATACATCACCCATTTTGAATCACCAAATACATGGTACATAATACAATACAAACTTAAATATATAACATGAGCTGTGAGTTTCAATACAAATATTGTCGTCTAGACAGTATTAAAACTCAAAATAAGTCATCAATACATTTATTATCACACTATTTCATAGAATAGTGAGGGCTACTAATGCTATCATCTGGACCGTCACTCCGTTCCCCGACTAGTCCCTGCTACGTTCTCATCTCCTGAAGAGAACAATGAAAGCAAAAGGGTGAGCTCAACTAGCCCAGTAAGAAATATTATGACTAAGATAATGCAGAATAATTTATCGTTAGCTTTTAATAGTGTTAAACTGATAAAATATAACAAACATCAAGTTTAACTACAGTGGAACAAGCAATCCATTAGAAGAGTCAAGTAGAGAATAAAATCTACTATCTTCTATGATTTAAAAGGTTTTTCATCACTTTTATCGCTGAGACTCAGCTTAATAAATAATCCATATCATCCCTGCACTACGGCCAAGGATATTCATTAGTATCACGACTACAAATTATCTATGCACTACGGGCCAAAGATATTCGTGTATTCATCAATGGTCATGATCATGCCAACAACTGTCCATCAATACACTACGGGCCAATGAGGACTTTTACCACATCATTTGTAACATTACGGTCATGATTATACCGAATAATTTCTGGTCATAATCATACCAAGTCCATCTATGCACTACAGGCCACAGATGACTTTCAACAGAATATGAACATGAGGATGATGACAATGATATAAGAATTCAATAAAACAAGTTCAAGAATAAATTTTTAAAGATTTATAATTTAATTTATCCAGAAATCAATAACGTCCAAATTGTCAACATGATACTACTTTGTGGAGTAAAATTCAAGAATAATATTGTACCAAAAATAATTTGGACCGAAAACGAATCAATTTTTATCATGAATAGTACCTGGGTGAATAGTATTCGAGTAAATAGTACTCCGTGAATAGTATTTCAGGAATAGTAACCCCTTGAATAGTACTCCGGCATGAAAAAGTTAAAATTTATCAAGAATGCTCAGAATAATATTTCCATAAAAAGATACTGGATGAAGCGTAAATATCAAGGATATTCTACTAATTTCATGGAGTATAGAAGCCAAAACTTTAATAAAACGAGTATAGAATTCAGAATCTGAAACGAAATAATATTACTTACATACTACAGAATATGGAAAAAAAATATTATTTCAAGCGAATATTGAACAAAAATAATGTCCCTTACGAATACGAAAGAAATAATAGCCCTTACCTTAGTAGGAGATTGGATATTGCAATAGTGTAGTAACAGAATACTTTTTTTCTTTCTCTCTTATTCTCTCTATACTTTCTCTCTCTATAGCTTGAATGAATTGGTGAAAAATAATAAAGAAATGAGCTTCTATTTATAGGCTTGACAAAGTAAGGGTAAAATAGTCTTTTCGCTATAATTTATGACATCATCGCTGACATCATCGATTATATTACATCATTTCTTACCTCATCGTCCGATGACATCATCGCTTACATCATCGTCCGATTACATCATCGCTTATATCATAGGAATTCAAATTCAATTTGTTCTCTTCCACCTCCTTTTACTTTTATACCATGAATTTACTATAATAATGTTACCATTCTAATTATAAAAAACGTACTATTATATAATCACATCATACTACTATAATGTAATATTATAATAATATATTTGAATAAATTATTTTATCGAAAAAGATAAAATACCAACTTTCAACAAATGTCACATGCTAAAAATTCCTCAGTTTAACTCCACATTGAATAAATATTTTCTTATCATATAAATCAATAAATAATATTACATAATCACAATAATGACAACCAAGTCGTTCCCAGGAAAGAGAGGACTTTTCGATTAGGATTTCTCCTTATTGGCGGGCAATTAGGTGACCAAACCTCTCCTTGACAGAACTTTCTAGACATTACTAATAATGTTATCTAATAATATTATTCAAATAATATGAATTATTGATCTGATAATGGGAAATACTGTGCAGTGACAATTATTCAAACAACAATAATATAAAATATCAACGCAACAATTATTAAACCAATAAAGTAAAATATTGAACATTAATTACTGTAATAATTATTAAGTAGTGCATTCTTACGTAAGAATCAATAATTCAAAAATATTGTACAATACTGCGTGCTACTGTGCAACAACGCGTATTACTGTATTTTAACCACCAGGTATTCCAACAGTTAACGGTAAAACTTTCGCCGTTATTTTATAAAAAAATATTTTTGTCGTTTTCTCAATCCGACAATAATTCTGTTGTGGGGTCCACCAATGATTGTGTCGTCGTACGAATATTCTCTGTTAAAACGAATATTCCCCGACCAATCGAATATTATTAACAACTTGCGTACTTTGCAAAATTTATAAATATTACCCACAACTATAACATTATATCAAATTCACTCCATAATATTTAAAAATGATATTTATAGAAAATTTATCTTTATTCATAAAAGTTGGGGTCTTACAACCTCCCCTTCTTATAAAATTTCTCCCTCAAAATTAGGGTACGTACCTGGTATGTCGAAGAGGTAAAGATACCTTGATTTCATTTCAGATTCTAACTCCCAGGTCATTTCCTCAACATCGTGGTTTCTCCACAAAACTTTGACTTAAGGTATAACCTTGGAGCGTAAAATATGCTCATTCTTATCCAAGATTTTAACATGAACCTCTTCATACATTAGATCTTTTGCTATTTCGTCCAATTCTAACTCAATAATATGGTTAGGGTTTTTCACATATTTACGTAATATAAATATGTGAAAAACGTTATGAACACGAGACATACTTGGTGGTAAGGCGAGTCTATAGGCCACAGTTCCTACTCGTTCGAGGATTAAATATGGGCCAATGAATCGAGGATTGAGCTTTTCTCTCTTTCCAAATCTCGTAACTCCTTTTCATGGAGCAACACGTAACAACACACGTAATAACTCTTTTGTCGATCTTGTGAGGTTTTTATACGTTGTCGAATCGTTTGAATCTTTTCTGTAGTCATACGTACCAACTCCGGTCCCAACAACGTTGCTTCACCCACCTCATCCCAGCATACTGGAGAACGACACTTTCTTCCATACAACGCCTCGAATGGAGCCATGCCAATACTTGCTTAATAACTGTTGTTGTAGGAAAACTCCACCGATGGTAAGAACTTGTCCCAACTTCCCTTGAAGTCAAGGATACAGAGTCTTAATAGATCTTCAAGAGTTAAAATAGTCCTCTCTGATTGCCCGTCCGTTTGAGGATGATAAGCCGAACTAAATCGTAAATTTGTGTCCATAGCTTTTTATAAACTAACCCAAAATCTTGGGTCTCAATCAGAAACTATGAATACTGGCATACCATGCAATCTTATAATCTCGTTTATGTACATACGAGCAAGACGTTCAAGTGTATAAGTTTCTCGTATAGGTAAGAAATGAGCCGACTTGGTCAATCTATCAACAATGATCCAAATCGCATCTATGCCTTGAGAAACCTTGGGAATATCAGTAACGAAATCTATGGTAATGTGCTCCCACTTCCATTCTGGAATTTCAAGTGGTTACAATGGACCTTTTGGTACTTGATGCTCTGCCTTGACTCGTTGACAAGTTAGACACCTTGAGATAAACTCCGCTATCTCTCTCTTCATATTGCTCCGCCAAAATGTATGTCGAAGATCATGATACATTTTGGTACTCCCAAGATGGATTGCAAACAGTGTGTTGTGTGCCTCCATAATGATTTTTATACTTTAAATTAGGGTCGTTAGGAGCAAAAAGTCTGGAGTTGACTCGAAGTATTTCTTCTTCATCGATTCTTGCTTTCGGCAAAACACCTTCTTGCACTTTCTTCCTCATATGCATAAGCTCCAGGTCTGTAGCTTGAGCAGTTTTAACTTTATCGATTAAAGTCGGTTCTACTCGTATATTCGCTATCATCACATGGGTCTTGGAGTCTTTAACTCTATCTTCATCCTTTGCAAGTCATATAAAATGGGCCTTTGCGTTGACAATATCGCACTCGTACTCACATATGATCTTCTACTCAATGCGTCAGCTACTACGTTCGCTTTTTCAGGATGATATTGAATGGTATAATCATAATATTTTAACAGTTCAAGTCAACGTCGTTGCCGTATGTTGAGTTTCTTTTGGGTGAAAAAATATTTGAGACTTTTATGATCCGTAATGATCTCCACTTTCTCCCCATACAAGTAATGCCTCCAAATTTTAAGTGCGAAGACAACATCTGCCAACTGTAGATCATGAGTAGGATAATTTCTCTCATATTCTTTGAGTTGTCGAGAGGCATAGGCTATGACTTTCCCATGTTGCATGAGAACACATCCTAACCATTTGCCCGATGTAAGACCCCAAATTTTATGAAATAAAAGTATTCAATTTTTCTTATAATTACAATTCAGTAAATGGTTAAATTGATAAAAAGTTAAAGTTAAGGGTGATATATAATTTTTTTTTTCAAAATACATAAGTGGTTATAAAATTTTCATTTTTGTCGGAGAATATTCGTTTGGTCGTGGAATATTCGTACGGCGGTGCAACTATTTGTGGACCCCATAACAGAATAACTGTCGGATGAAGAAAATGACAAAATTGAGTTTTTATAAATAACGGCGTAATTGTTACCGTTAACACTGTTAGAATACCCGGTGGTTAAAATACAGTAATACGCGTCGTTGCACAGTAGTACACGGTATTGCACAGTATTTTTGAATTATTGATTCTTACGTAAGAAGGCACTACTCAATAATTGTTATAGTAATTATTGTCCAATATTTTATTTTATTGATTCAATAATTATTGCGTTGATATTTTATATTATTGTTGCTCAATAATTGTCACTGCACAATATTTTTCATTATCAGATCAATAATTCATATTATTTGAATAATATTATTAGATAGCATTATTGGCAATGTCTAGAAAATTCTGTCAAGGAGAAATTTGGTCACCTAATTGCGCGCCAGTAAGGAGAAATTCTTATTGGAAAGCCCCCTCTTTCCTAGGAACGGCTTGGTTGTCATAATTGTGATTCTGTAATATTATTTGTGAATAATTAATTATTGATTCATATGATAAGAAAATATTTATTTTATGTGGATAAGAATGAAAGAATTAATGCTGAGGTATTTTATCAGTATTTTGTCGGTATGGAAGTATTAAAAATCATCCGTTTGTGGATTTCGGGTATTTTCTGATTGAAATTTAGAAAAACTTTCTTCTATAAAGTTGTAGAGAATTAAATTTCCTATGGAAACACGCAAGTTTCAAATTTTTCTGATAAAAGGGCTATTTATTATGAATTACTGAAGTTTCGAAAAATAAAATGATTTTTATTAAATTATGGGTGGGACCCATTTGTGTTGAATACACATGGGCTGCTGGAAATTTGTTCAACGGTGGCTGGTCTAAATTACAACTTAGCACATGCGTAGAATTTTGAATATTTTGAGAGTTACTATTCAGTAGAAGTTTCCTTCGCCTTTTCATCCGATATTTCAGTCAGAAGTACTGCTCTTTTGAGGTAATGGATTTTAAGGGTCATTATGTTTTTCAGTTCGTACTTCTTCTGACCTTAAGAAAATTCTGAAAAAATTTAAAATGATAATTTGATGAGTTTTCTAGATTGTGTCCAAAAATGGCAATTTTTGGATGTATAGATTAAGAGTTATGAATTTTATGAGAAAAGACTATTTTAAAAGTAACCGCTTATAACTCCTTGTGGTTAACTCCAAAATTGGTGAAATTTTTATTGGGAGTACATGTATATGATAGAAGTATACTCTGTAAATTTAGAAATTTTTGGACAAAAGTACAATTTTTGATAAATGTCTAAATATTCGGCTGTTTTGGCCATATGAAAAATAGTAAATGAATTTTAAAAATTCTGAGAAAAATATATGTTCACTATGGGACTATATTATGCTAAATTCTAGAAAAGAAATATTTTTGGAACTGATTTGGTATTTTTTATGAAAATGGTCTAGTTATGAGTAAATGAATTAAATATGTTATGTAAAGTAAGAAAATTGAAAAATAGGATTTTATGGCTTGAGAATCCTATATAAGGTATATGCAGATTTTTTATGAGGGTTTTGGTTATTGGTGATGAAATCTTATGAGTTTGGCATTTTAGGATGATTAAATGCATTAATTAGTAAAGTGTAAACAATTAAAATAAATTATTTATAAGTTTAAGAAATGTTATTCTTTCAATATCATTATACCGAAATATTGGTATGGATTTTATTATAGAATTTCTACATTTTTGAGTCGGGGTTATTATTCACGAGTTACTATTCATGAGTTGCTATTCACGAGTTACTATTCACGGATACTATTCACGACAAAGTTGGTTTCTTTTTCTGACCAAATTAGAGTTGATTTATGAATATTACTCTTGAGATTAAAACTATATATTGATTATATTATTTTTATTATCATATATAATATTTTTATAACCCTAATGATGATATTTCTCTTTGACTTGAGTGTAAAGATAAGTAAATTTTTGGTATGATCATGACTATGGGTTCCCTATGGCCAGTAGTGCATAGTTGAATTGTTGACTGGTATGATCATGACCGTTAAATTTATAATTGAATATCTTTAGCTTAAGTACAAAGGTGAAATGATCAACATGGTTATAATTATTGTTTATATAAATTCTGAAATGATTATATATTTCTTTGAGATATTAATATATTTGGCCCGTAGTGCAAATATGAACTGTTGATGAATATATTTGGCATGTAGTACAAATATGAACTGTTGGGGAATATCTTTGGCATGTAGTGCAAAAATGAATTGTTGATTAATATCTTTGACCCGTAGTGCAAAGATGACCTAATGTTGAATATCTTTGGCCAGTAGTGCAAAGATGAACTGGTAACGAATATCTTTGGCCCGTAGTTCAAAGATGAAGTTATTAATATGATTATGAACATGAACTGTGATTTGTTATAACCATGATCTTTGATGTTTCAGGTAAAGGCATGTGATGAAAATTATCTTCGTCCTAGGTGTGAAGAGAAATTTAGAATCACAATTATGATTATGAGTTATTCATATGATTGTGGACCAGAACTGTTGATTGATATTACAGGGATAAAACATTGTTGGTAGATTTTTAACATGGAGAAGATAATAGACTTTATGGTCTATTTGACTCTTCTAATGGATTGCTCGTTCCGCTGCAACTATGGTTGAAAATTTTTATCATCTACCATATGTTCTAAATCTCTGATTTAATTATGTTGAAGGCTATTGATAATTTTTTTATCTTTAGTCATGATATTCTTTACTGGGCTAGTTGTGCTCACCCTTCTGTTTCACAATTCCTTTCAGGTAATAAGAGTGTAGTTGGGTCGAGCGGGGGTAACAGGGGAATAGGACGGTGGTCATCTTAGTAGTTATATTTGGTGAATCAAATAGGGTGAGGCGAACCCAACGTTGGAAGGGTGTTTTATCACTATCATACAAGATGTCTAATAACATACAACCTCGTGTCATCATAAGACACGGTTGTGCATATCCACTTGCTGAGTATATCTACGAGCACTACCTATATAATCTTAGTATTTGTTTGAAGTATAATTCTCAATTAGAGACAGTGGAGATAATGATATGTCAAGAAAAGACCTACCATTGGAAAGAATATGATAGTAATCTTCTCGTTTTTCTTTGGGGTCTATTGGATCAACCAAGGATAATTCTGTGGACATATGATATCTATAATAACCTAGACGCATGGCCTCCCATGTACGAAGGTTTCCTTGAGCACTTCCCAAAGATTTTAATTTTTTAAATAGTTTTTGACTATACCTTTATGTAAGATGTCAAGGTGACGTGCTACCCAAGTTGGTGTCAAGAGTCACAGTTGATATATATATTTGTATCAAAGCTCACAACACATGAGTTGTTGTATTTTGCACGACAATTGTTGTAATAAAGTTATAGTTATTTTCTGTACCATGTATTTGGCGACTCAGAATGGGTTGGATGGAATGGACCTATTTTGGGGTTGTCACACCCGAAGCA
Source organism: Panax notoginseng (assembly GCA_016801055.1). Lineage (NCBI taxonomy): Eukaryota > Viridiplantae > Streptophyta > Magnoliopsida > Apiales > Araliaceae > Panax > Panax notoginseng. Next base: position 179,249,234 of record CM029018.1, read on the forward strand.
TCACTGTATATGACAAATCCCTCCGAGCCAGATGGTATTGTCAAAACAGGTGCTAAAATGAGTATCCTCTTGAGTTCTTGAAAACTCTTCTCACATTCCACGCTCCAACCAAATTTTGTATCTTTTCGAGTCAGCTTAGTTAATGGAGTAGCGATTTGAGAAAACCCTTCTACAAATCTCCGATAATAACCAGCTAAGCCCAGAAAATTACGTACTTCGGTCACTGATTTAGGTTGCTCCCAGCTTTGAATAGCTTCAATCTTTGCCGGGTCAACAGATATTCCATGACTTGATACTACGTGCCCAAGGAATGCTACTTCCTCAAGCTAGAACTCGCATTTCTTAACTTGACATAAAGCTTTTTTTCATGAAGCTTTTGGAGTATCAGTCTCAAGTATTGCTCATGATCTTCACGGCTTTTGGAATATATGAGGATGTCATCAATAAAGACGACCAAAAAGTGATCCAAATATTCCTTGAATACTCGGTTCATCATATCCATGAAGGCAGCAGGAGCATTAGTCAAACCAAAAGACATGACTAGGAATTCATAATGCCCGTACCGAGTTCTGAAATTCGTCTTTGGAATGTCATCGGTTCTAACCTTTAACTGATGATATTCGGAACGAAGATCAATCTTTGAAAAGAATTTGGCGCCTTGCAACTAGTCAAATAGGTCATCAATACATGGTAATGGGTACCTATTTTTGATGGTGACATGATTCAACTCCCGATAATCAATACAAAGTGGCATACTCCCATCTTTCTTCTTCACGAATAGAACAGGAGCACCCCAAGGAGATGTACTAGGACGAATAAAACCGATGTCTAACAATTCCTGCAATTGGGTCTTTAACTCCTGAAGTTCAATAGGAGCCATTCGATATGGGGCTTTGAAAATGGGTTTTGTACCAGGTTCAAGGTCGATACAAAATTCAATTTCTCGCTCTGGGGGTAGGCCAGGAAGTTCTTCAGGGAATACGTCAGGAAATTTATTAACAATAGAAATATCATTCAAAACTGACGTATTTTTGTTTAAATCTGTGACATGAGCTAAGAAAGCTTGACATCCGTTTTTCAATAAACGAATAGCTTTATGACTTGAGATGACAGTGATTGATTTTAATGGTTTGGTTGCTTGAATTCGCATAACAGGTTGGTTAAGAATATGAAAGTTAACAACCTTACGAAAATAATCAATTTTTGTATGATGAGTAGTTAACCAATCAATCCCTAGAATTACGTCAAATGCAATTATTTTCAATGAAATAAGATCGACGGGTAATGTGAGGGTACCGATTTGAACCAAACAAGACTTATAAACAATGGATGTAATGAAGGCTTCTCCCAACGGAGTTTCAATAGATAAGTCAAAGTCTAATTTCTCCGGAGTCAAATTTAAACGTTGAGCGCAAGTAGGAGAAATAAAAGAATGGATAGAACTGGTATCAAATAAGGTATAGACTTCGCTAGAGTTTATGATAAGCTTACCTGTGATGACCTCGTTCGGGTTCCTTGCTTTTTGGAAGGTCACAGCAAACGCTTTCCCTTGAACTACCGGTTTTGACTTTTCTAGGACGGCCTTTAGTGCCTCCATCCCAGCTGGACTTATCTTTGGTACACGACAAAATCGGGCTAGGTGACCTTCTCTTCCACAATTATAACACGCTTTGGACTGCATCACGCAGTTTGGACTGATGTGTCCCTCCCCTCCGCATTTGAAGCATATGATAGGTGGTCGTTTTCCTTCCTTAACAACGGGTGCTGGTGCTAACGTCTTTCCATCATTGTTGAATCTCCTCTTCTTGAAATATCCACTCTTATTGTCTTGGCCATGATTACCACCGAAGTGGTTACCATTTTTAGCATGTTGATTTCCTCCACGTTTGTTGTCATCGCTTCGATGACTGCTACCACTGGTATTATCATTTTGCCGGCTGCTTTCTCTTGGTTGCGTTGACTCGTTATCGCGCTCCAATAACTGAGCCCTATTTACAACATCTGAATACAAACACAGTTTATGAGAAATTAGATATTGACGTATCTCGGGCTTCAAACCTCTTAGAAACATCCGCGTCATTCTCCCCTTATTATCAACCAAGTGAGATGCAAACCGGGACAACTCGGCAAACTTAGCTTCGTACTGCGAAACGGTCATGTTGTTTTGCTCCAGTTTAATGAACTCTACCTCTTTCATGTGACGAATACTTTCAGGAAAGTACTTGTCGTTGAACAGTTCTTGGAACTTCTCCCAAGACATCTTTAGTGCGGCAGGTTGAGTACGCTTTACAGATTTTCACCAGTAATCTGCTTCAGCCCGCAACATGAAGGTGGCAAAGAGAACCTTTTGCTCCTCGGAGCATCCCAAGACATCAAATATCTTGTTGATCTGCTTTATCCACATCTCTGCCTTAAGTGGTTTTGGCTCTCCAAAAAACTCTGGTGGTCCCAGCTCCTTAAACTGTTTAGCAGTGACCGTCCGAGAGTTGCCAGTGTTTCCACCTACATTTCGGACATGAGTCTCTCTTGCCTGATGTTACATGAATTGCAGAAAGCCTCTAAACATTCTATCGTTCATCATTTGATCGTTGTTGTTTAACTGAGGATTATTGTCTTTCTGTTGCACATTATCCTGGGTATTGATCTGTGGTGACTCAACGGTCTCCTGTGCTCCATTGCTATTCTCAATATTCTCAGATGTCATTTTCAAATACAGCCACAAAACAAGAGTTAATTGACATGCAACATATTATCCCTATACTCTGACCGACCAATTAAATACAAAATAAACTTAGGTAGGTCATACTAACGAAGGAATTCTCCGTCTCTCCCCTCCTAGTTCTAGTCTCACATCTTAGCCAGGGATCATATCCCAAAGCTCTGATACCAACTGTGACGCCCTCAAAATTGGTATACACCACCCATTCTAAGTCGCCAAATACATGGTACAGAATACAAATACAAACTTAAATATACAACAAGAGCTGTGAGTTTCAATACAAATATTATCGTCTAGACGGTATTAAAACTCAAAATAAGTCCTCAATACATTTATTATCACACTATTTCATAGAATAGTGAGGGCTACTAATGCTATCATCTGGACTGTCACTCCGTTCCCCGACTAGTCCCTACTACGTTCTCATTTCCTGAGGAGAACAATGAAAGAAAAAGGGTGAGCTCAACTAGCCCAATAAGAAATGTTATGACTAAGATAATGCAGAATAATTTATCGTTAGCCTTCAACAGTGTTAAACTGATAAAATATAACAAACATCAAGTTTAACAGCAGCGGAACAAGCAATCCATTAGAAGAGTCAAGTAGAGAATAAAATCTACTATCTTCTATGATTTAAAAGGTTTTTCATCACTTTTATCGATGAGACTCAACTTAATAAATAATCCACATCATCCCTGCACTACGGCCAATGATATTCATTAGTATCACGACCATAAATTATTCATGCACTATAGGCCAAGGATATTCGTGTATTCATCAATGGTCATGATCATGCTAACAACTGTCCATCAATCCACTACGGGCCAATTAGGACTTTTACCACATCATTTGTAACACTACGGCCATGATTATACCAAATAATTCCTGGTCATAATCATACCAAATCCATCTATGCACTACAGGCCACAGATGACTTTCAACTGAATATAAACATGAGGATGATGACAATGATATAAGAATTCAATAAAACAAGTTCAAGGATAAATTTTTAAAGATTTATAATTTAATTTATTCAGAAATCAATAACGTCCAAAATGTCAACATGATACTGATTTGTGGAGTAAAATTCAAGAATAATATTGTACCTAAAATAATTTGGATCGAAAACGAATCAATTTTTATCATGAATAGTACCCGAGTGAATAGTACTCGAGTGAATAGTACCCCGTGAATAGTACTTCAGGAATAGTAATTCCGTGAATAGTACTCCGGCATAAAAAAGTTAAAACTTTTCAAGAATGCTCAGAATAATATTTTCATAAAAAGATACTGGATGAAGCGCAAATATCAAGGATAATCTACTAATTTCATGGAGTATAGAAGCCAAAACTTTAATAAAACGAGTATAGAATTCAGAATCTGAAACGAAATAATATTACTTACATACTATAGAGTATGGAAGAAAATATTATTTCAAGCGAATATTGAACAAAAATAATATCCCTTACGAAAACGAAAAAAATAATACCCCTTACCTAAGTAGGAGATTGGATACTGCAATAGTGTAGTAACAAAAAACTCTTCTTCTTTCTCTCTTATTCTCTCTATACTTTCTCTCTCTATAGCTTGAATGAATTGGTGAAAAATAATGAAAAAATGAGCTTCTATTTATAGGCTTGGCAGAGTAAGGATAAAATAGTCTTTTTGCCATAATTTATGACATCATCGCTGACATCATCGATCATATTACATCACTGCTTACCTCATCGTCCGATGACATCGTCGCTTACATCATCTTCTGATGACATCATCGCTTATATCATAGGAATTCAAATTCAATTTGTTCTCTTCCACCTCCTTTTACTTTTATACCATGAATTTACTATAATAATGTTACCATTCAAATTATAAAAAACGTACTATTATATAATCACATCATACTACTATAATGTAATATTATAATAATATATTTGAATGAATTATTTTATCGAAAAAGATAAAATATCAACTTTCAACAAATGTCACATGCTAAAAATTCCTCAGTTTAACTCCACATTGAATAAATATTTTTTTATCATATAAATCAATAAATAACTATTCACAAATAATATTACAGAATCACAATAATGACAACCAGGCCGTTTCCAGGAAAGAGGGGGCTTTCCAATAAGGATTTCTCCGTACTGGCGCGCAATTAGGTGACCAAACCTCTCCTTGACATAACTTTCTAGACATTGCCAATAATATTATCTAATAATATTATTCAAATAATATGAATTATTGATCTGATAATGGGAAATACTGTGCAGTGACAATTATTGAAACAACAATAATATAAAATATCAACGCAACAATTATTGAACCAATAAAGTAAAATATTGAACAGTAATTACTGTAACAATTATTAAGTAGTGCCTTCTTACGTAAGCATCAATAATTCAAAAATATTGTGCAATACCGCGTGCTACTGTGCAACAATGCGTATTACTGTATTTTAACCACCAGGTATTCCAACAGTTAATGGTAAAACTTTTGCCGTTATTTTATAAAAAGATATTTTTGTCGTTTTCTCAATCCGACAATAATTCTGTTGTGGGGTCCACCAATGATTGTACCGTCGTACGAATATTCTCTGTTAAAATGAATATTCCCCGACCAATCAAATATTATATAATAATTTGCGTACTTCGCAAAATTTATAAATATTACCCACAACTATAACATTATATCAAATTCACTCCATAATATTCAAAAATGATATTTATAAAAAATTCATCTTTATTCATAAAAGTTGGGGTCTTACAATATCCTTAATATTAAAAAATTATTAACCAACTACTTTGTACATGCAGGTACATTTTATACCATTTTGTTTGCTTAATGGTAATCCGATGCGAGAGTGGCCCACCGATAATCCTATTGTGCAGACCACAAAGATTCGATCGAAACAACACAACAACTCAGACTGTGGCATTTTTGTATGCAAGTATGTTGACTGTTTCGTTAGGGTCAATGGTAATATTTATCAAGAGAAGTGGTCCTTGGAAGATGTCACGATCTTTCGTTACCGCATCGCATGGGAGCTCTACAAGAAATCTACAAGATTACTTTCGGCCTTTGAGATATAGAACTTGTCCAGCGTTATCTAATGTATATATTAATTAATAAGAATGTCTATTTGGTTGAACTGTATGGGATTTTCAAATTCATAACTTAGTAATATTAATATTATTGAATCACATAAAACCACTTCATATTATTAATACGGAAAAAAATATCTATTTGGTTGAACTGTATGGATATTTTTATTCGGACTAATATTAATAATCACATTATTTATATTAATATTAAAAATAATTATTAATATTATTTTTAATAATATTAATACATAAATATCATACTCGCATACTCAAATAATAATAATAATAATAATAATAATAATAATAATAATAATAATAATAATAATATAGTGTAATAATAAAATAAATTATTATAATCTAACTCCATTTAAATTCCACTACCAATTTACTACCACTTTTATAAATAGATAAGGCATTCATTTCCTATCTCATTGAAACTTAATAATAATAATAATAATAATAATAATAATAATAATAATAATAATAATAATAATAATAATAATAATAATATTAATAATAATAATAATAATAATAATAATAATAATAATAATAATAATAATAATAAACATAATCTAGAATAGCTTAATAATAAAATTAATAATAATAATAATGCAAGAATATAGATTTTGGGGGATGGTAAAGTTTTAATATAAAGATATATCCTTGCAAGAAATGAACAGCTAGGCCCGTGGTGCTCGGGTGGTCGTAAGACGAGTGTTTGGAGCTGGAGGTTGCGAGTTCGAATTTGTTTAGCAGCAAAAAGGTGGCTTTATTAAAAAAAAATTATTCCAAGCCGTGACAGCTTGGTCCGGTCGGGCTTCAAGTGATTTTTTTATTCTATTTTAATTTGCTGAGTCATGACATATAAAGCATAAATGCATAAAAAAAATAAAAAAAAGGGTAAGCCGATACAAGCTATACCGGCCAGAATTTTTTAATATTAATTTTATTTTTTTATTCTATAATTCTATTTTAATTTGCTGAGTCATGATATATAATTGAGAAATGCGTAAAAAAAAATAAGGGTAATGTAAGACCCCAACTTATTAATGAATAAAATCAAATTTTCTCTAAATATTATTGTGAATAATAAGGGGTTAATTTGATATAATACTTTGGTTATGGGTGAAATGTGCAAATTTTGCAAAATAAGCAAGTGGTTATAAAATATTTATTTTTGGTCGGTGAATATTCGGTTGGTCATGGAATATTCTTGCTGTCGGGGAATATTCGTACGACGACGCAGCCTTGTGTGGGCCCCATAACGGAAAGCGATTGGATGAAGAAAACGACAAGTATAAGTTGTTTATTAATAACGGCGTAGTTGTTACCGTTAACACTGTTGAAATACCCGGTGGTTAAAAATACAGTAATAACGCGTGGTTGCACAGTAGCACACGGATTGCACAGTATAGTTGAATTATTGATTCGTACGTAAGAAGGCACTACTCAATAATTGTTACAGTGATTACTGTTCAATATTTTATTTTATTGGTTCAATAATTGCTGCATTGATATTTCATATTATTGTTGTTTTAATAATTGTTACTGCACAGTATTTCCCATTATCAGATCAATAATTCATATTATTTGAATAATATTATTAGATAACATTATTGACAATGTCTAGAAAGTTCTGTCTAAGGAGAGGTTTGGTCATCTAATTGCGCGCCAGTAAGGAGAAATCCTTATTGGAAAGCCCCCTCTTTCCTGGGAACGGCCTGGTTGTCATAAATGTGATTTTGTAATATTATTTGTGAATAATTAATTATTGATTCATATGATAAGGAAATATTTATTTTATGTGGATATAAATGAGGGATATATTTTTGTGGTTAAAAATGAAGGAGTTAATGTTGAGGTGTTTTATCAGTATTTTTATCGAAATGGAGGTATTAAAAAAATCAAATCAGGATTTTTGAGAAATATTGCGGGTGTTATAATTTTTAATCCGACCGTTGGATCGTGGTAATTTTTGGATATGTTATACATATATAAGTTGAGTATATGTCCACAAATTTTGAACCGTTAAAAATGAACGTATGATTTATTATGAATTTTACAAGATGACTGGTTCAGAAATTGTTGAATTTTCGGAGTTTATCATTTTGGTGGAAAATTCTAGAATTGGTGGGCCCCACTTGTGGTTGGTGAAGAAATGTGCTGAATTATATTTCAAATGTGGTGGGTGGGAATAGTAGCAGGTAAAGCCATCAGGTTGCAGGTCAAACCTACCAAAATTTTCCTATAAATAGAGGGCTAAGTTAGAATTGAAAATCACACCAGAAACAAGTTTTCTCTCTTTCTCTCTCTAGATTATTGAGTGTATTTTGTGAGTATTTAGATACTTTGAGAGTTTCTATTCATCAGAGCAAGTTTCTTTCAGCCTTATACCGGTATTCCGACCAGAAGTACTGATATTTTGAGGTAAGGGATATTATTTTCTTCTTAATGATATTATTTTCTTCAATATCATTATGCTGAAATATTGATATGAGTTTTTATCAAATTTGGAACTTTTTGTGTCGGGGGTTACTATTCACGTATACGGCACTATTCACGTATACGGCACTATTCACGAATACGGCACTATTCACCGAAAAATAAAATTTTCCTTTTTTGTCCAAGATGTCTATTATGGTTACTATCTTTGATTGTATCCATGTTTTGATCTTTATTTTTGAATTCTGCTTCACAATTGATTATTATGAAGTATTATTGATCTTGGATAAACTGTTATACGAATCCCTACTATTTGTCCTTCTGTCTCATTGGATTCGTTCTCTTTAAGATATTTTTCATCATCCTCAGTCCTAAATGATGATATTACTGAATATCTTTGGCCTGTAGTGCAAAGATGTATAATTACTTGATGAATATCTTTGGCCTGTAGTGCAAAGATGAACAGGTGTTGAGATGAACATGACCGACTGATGATACAAATGAATATCTTTGGCCTGTAGTGCAAAGATGAATATTTGGTTAAAGATGATTATTAATTGATGTTACAGGGATAAAATATTGATGATGGACTTTTAAATCTTAGAAGATAGTAGAATTCTTTCTCTACTTGACTCTTCTAATGGTTTGCTGTTTCCGCTGCAGTTGTTGATCTAAAACTTGTTGTCGATTATATTTTATCAGATTTTTCCCTGTTGAAGACTAACGATAATTTGTTGTATATTATCTTAGTCATAATATTCTTTACTGGGCTAGTTGAGCTCACCCTTTTCCTTTTTGTTCCATTTTTCTTCTCAGGAGGTGAGAACATAGCAGGATCTAGTCGGGGTATGGAGTGATGGTTCTAGAAAGATGTATTAGCAGTCCTCACTATTTCTGTAAAATAGTGTTTGAATAATTGTAATGAGGATTTATTTGAGTGTGGATATTGTCTAGAAGACAATATTTGTATTTAAACTCACAGTATGTGTTGTCGTATTTTGCACGACAATTGTATTATTGAAGTTGTAGTTTGCTTTCTGTACCATGTATTTGGCGACTCAGAATGGGTGTTGTATACCTATTCTGGGGGCGTCACAGTTGGTATCAGAGCTTAGGGATATGATCCCTGGCTGAGATGTGAGACAAGAACTAGGAGGGGAGAGACGGGGAATTCCTTCGCTAGTATGACCTGACTAAGTTTATTTGGTGTTTATTTGGTCGGTCAGAGTATAGGGATAATATATGACATGACTATTAACCCTTGTTTTATGGCAGTATTTAAGAATGGCAGCTGAGAACGTTAATAATGGAGTAAATCAGACCGTGGAGACACCTTTGATCACTACCCAGAGGAACGTGCAACAGGAAGGCAATATTCCTCCTGTAAACAACGTTACCGAGCAAACGATGAATGATGGAATGTTTAGGAGCTTTTTGCAGTTCATGCAAAATCAGACGAGGGAGACTCGTGTGCAGAATACGGGTGGAAATGATAACAACGCGCGGTTTGTCACAGCTAAGCAGTTCAAAGAATTGGGACCACCAGAATTTAAGGGAAAGCCGGATCCGATCATGGCGGAAACGTGGGTCAAGCAAATTACCAAGATATTTGATGTCTTGGGATGCACGGAGGAACAGAAGGTTCCATTCGCCACATTTATGTTCCGCGGTGAGGCAGACTACTGGTGGGAGTCTGTGAAGCGTACCCAGCCTGACGCACTCAACATGTCCTGGGAAACATTTCAAAAACTGTTCAATGACAAGTACTTTCCTGAAAGTATTCGTCATATGAAGGAGGTTGAGTTTATTAGACTGGAACAAAACAACATGACGGTGTCCCAGTACGAGGCGAAGTTTGCAGAGTTATCCAGGTTTGCACCTCATTTGGTCGAAAATGAGGAACGAATGACGCGGATGTTTCTGAGAGGTTTAAAACCTGAGATTCGTCAATACCTTATCTCTCATAAATTTTCTCTGTATTCAGACGTTGTCAACAGGGCCCAATTATTAGAGAGAGATAATGAGTATACTCAACCGAGGGACCACAACCAGGGTCATACCGGTGACAGCAATCATCAGAGCGATGATAACCAACGAGGAGGGAAAAATACGAACAAAGGCGGTAACCACTCGGTGGTCATCGTGGCCATGATAATAGGAGAGGTGAGTCAAGTGGAAATTTCAGAAAGAGGAGATTCAACAATGACGGGAAGACATCAGCACCAGCACCAGCACCAACAACAAATTTTAGGGGAGGAGAACGACCGCCAGTTAGATGTTACAAATGCGGGAAAGAGGGACATATCAGCCCAAACTGTCCACAACAATCCAAGGTGTGTTACAACTGTGGGAAGGAAGGCCACATCGCTCGAGATTGTACTATAGCGAAACCAAGTTCAGGGGGAGTGGTGATTCCAAGGGCTGTCCCGGATAAGGCGAAATCAGCGGTTCCTGGAAGAGCGTTTGTCGTTACTGGCCAAAACGCGAGAAACCCGAACGAGGTGATCACGGGTAAGCTAATCTTGAATTCTTGCGAAGTTTATACTTTACTAGATACCGGTTCTACCCATTCTTTTATCTCTCCTGCTTGTGCTCAACGTTTAAACTTGACTCCGGAGAAATTGGACTTTAACTTATCTGTTGAAACTCCGTTGGGTGAAACCTTCGTTACATCTACAGTTTATAAATCTTGCATGATCCAAGTTGGCACTATCACATTACCTGTTGATCTTATCTCTTTAAAGATACTTGCTTTTGATGTGATTTTAGGAATTGATTGGTTAACCACTCATCATGCTAAAATTGATTGTTTTCGTAAGGTTGTTAGTTTTCATATTCCTAACCAACCTGTCATACGAATTCAAACTACTAAACCACTAAAATCAGTCACTGTCATATCAAGCCACAAAGCTATTCGTTTATTGAAAAACGGATGTCAAGCTTTCTTAGCCCATGTTATGGATTTGAACAAAGACAAGTCAGATTTGAATAATATTTCTATTGTTAGAGAATTTTCCGATGTATTTCCTGAAGAACTTCCCGGTCTACCCCCGGAACGAGAAATTGAATTCTTTATTGACCTTGAACCCGGTACAAAGCCCATTTCTAAAACCCCATATCGAATGGCTCCTATTGAACTTCAGGAGTTAAAAGTCCAACTACAGGAGTTGTTGGACATCGGTTTTATTCGTCCTAGTACGTCTCCTTGGGGTGCTCCTGTTTTATTCGTAAAGAAGAAAGACGGGAGTATGCGACTTTGTATTGACTATCGAGAATTGAACCATGTCACCATCAAGAATAGGTATCCGCTACCTCGCATTGATGACCTGTTTGACCAGTTGCAAGGAGCACAATTCTTTTCAAAGATCGATCTTCGTTCTGGATATCATCAGCTGAAGATTAAAACTGAGGATATTCCAAAGACTGCCTTCAGAACTCGGTACGGGCATTATGAATTCTTAGTAATGTCTTTTGGATTGACTAATGCTCCTGCTGCCTTCATGGATATGATGAACCGTGTATTCAAAGAATATTTGGATCAGTTCGTTGTTGTCTTTATTGATGACATCCTCATCTATTCCAAAAGCCGTGAAGATCATGAGCGCCATTTGAAGCTGGTACTGCAAAGGCTTCGTGAAAACAAGCTATATGCCAAACTGAAGAAATGCGAGTTCTGGCTTGAGGAAGTAGCATTCCTTGGGCACGTGGTGTCAAAACATGGAGTATCTGTCGACCCGGCGAAGATTGAAGCCATACAAAGTTGGGAGCAACCGAAGTCGGTAACCGAAGTACGTAGCTTTCTGGGCTTAGCTGGTTATTATCGGAGATTTGTGGAAGGATTTTCTCGAATCGCTACTCCGTTAACTCAGCTGACTCGGAAAGATACAAAATTCGTATGGAGTGAGGAATGCGAGAAGAGTTTCCAAGAACTCAAGAGGAGACTCATTTCGGCACCTGTTTTGACAATACCATCTGGTTCGGATGGATTTGTTATCTACAGCGATGCTTCAGGCAAAGGGTTAGGATGTGTTCTCATGCAACATGGGAAAGTCATAGCCTATGCCTCACGACAACTCAAAGAATATGAGAGGAATTATCCTACTCATGATTTGGAGTTGGCAGCAGTCGTTTTTGCGTTGAAGATCTGGAGACACTACCTGTATGGGGAGAAAGTGGAGATCTATACAGATCATAAAAGCCTCAAATATTTCTTCACCCAAAAGGAACTCAACATGCGGCAACGACGTTGGCTTGAGCTGTTGAAAGATTACGATCATACCATCCAATACCATCCTGGAAAAGCAAACGTAGTAGCTGACGCATTGAGTAGAAGATCATATGCGGGTACGAGTGCAATGTTTTTAACACAAAGGCCCATTTTGTATGACTTGCAAAGGATGGAGATAGAGATGAAGGCTCCAAGTACCCACATGATGATATCAAATATACGAGTAGAACCGACTTTAATCGATAAAGTTAAAGCTGCTCAAGCTACGGATATAGAGCTGATGCGTATGAAGAAGAAAGTGCAAGAAGGTGCTATTCCAGAAGCAAGAATCGATGAAGAAGGAATACTTCGAGTCAACTCCAGACTTTGTGTTCCTAACGATTTTGACTTGAAGCATAGAATAATGATGGAGGCACACAACACACCGTTTGCAATCCATCCTGGGAGTACCAAAATGTATCACGATCTTCGACATACATTTTGGTGGAGCAATATGAAAAGAGAGATCGCGGAGTTTATCTCGAGATGTTTAACTTGTCAACGTGTAAAAGCGGAGCATCAAGTACCAAAGGGTCCATTGCAACCACTTGAGATTCCGAAATGGAAGTGGGAACACATTACTATGGATTTTGTTACAGGTCTTCCCAAGGTTTCTCAAGGCATAGATGCGATTTGGGTTATTGTTGATAGATTAACCAAGTCCGCTCATTTCTTGCCGATACGTGAGACTTATTCCCTTGAACGTCTTGCTAGTATGTACGTGAACGAGATTGTGAGATTGCATGGCATGCCAGTATCCATAGTTTCGGATCGTGACCCAAGATTCACTTCACGATTTTGGGTTAGCTTGCAGAAAGCTATGGGCACGGATTTACGATTCAGTTCAGCATACCATCCTCAAACGGACGGACAATCAGAGAGGACTATTCAAACTCTTGAAGATCTATTAAGACTTTGTGTCTTAGATCTCAAAGGGAGTTGGGATAAGTACCTACCATTGGTGGAATTCTCCTACAACAACAGTTATCAGGCGAGCATAGGTATGGCTCCATTTGAGGCGTTGTATGGAAGAAAATGTCGTTCTCCAGTATGCTGGGACGAGGTGGGTGAAGCAACATTGTTGGGACCAGAATTGGTACGCATTACTACAGAGAAGATCCAAACGATTCGACAACGTATACAAACGGCACAGGATCGACAAAAGAGTTATGCGGATCTTCATCGGAAGGACGTGGAATTTAATATTGGGGATCATGTATTGTTACGTGTTGCACCATGGAAGGGAGTTACAAGATTTGGGAAGAGAGGAAAGCTCAATCCAAGATTTGTTGGTCCATTTGAGATTCTTGAGCGAATAGGAAATGTGGCATATAGACTCGCATTACCTCCAAGCATGTCTCGTGTTCATAATGTTTTTCACATATCTATGCTTCGTAAATATGTTAAAGACCCGAACCACATTATTGAGTTAGAACCAGACGAGATAGCTGAAGATTTAACGTACGAGGAGGTACCTGTTAAGATCTTGGATAGGAAAGAGCATGTCCTACGCACGAAGGTTATACCACAAGTTAAGGTTTTGTGGAGAAACCATGCTATTGAAGAAATGACCTGGGAGTTGGAATCAGAAATGAAAGCGAGGTATCCTCACCTTTTTGAAACATCAGGTACGTACGTCAATTTCGAGGACGAAATTTCATAAGGAGGGGAGGTTGTAAGACCCCAACTTATTAATGAATAAAATCAAATTTTCTCTAAATATTATTGTGAATAATAAGGGGTTAATTTGATATAATACTTTGGTTATGGGTGAAATGTGCAAATTTTGCAAAATAAGCAAGTGGTTATAAAATATTTATTTTTGGTCGGTGAATATTCGGTTGGTCGTGGAATATTCTTGCTGTCGGGGAATATTCGTACGACGACGCAGCCTTGTGTGGGCCCCATAACGGAAAGCGATTGGATGAAGAAAACGACAAGTATAAGTTGTTTATTAATAACGGCGTAGTTGTTACCGTTAATACTGTTGGAATACCCGGTGGTTAAAAATACAGTAATAACGCGTGGTTGCACAGTAGCACACGGATTGCACAGTATATTGAATTATTGATTCGTACGTAAGAAGGCACTACTCAATAATTGTTACAGTGATTACTGTTCAATATTTTATTTTATTGATTCAATAATTGCTGCATTGATATTTTATATTATTGTTGTTTCAATAATTGTTGCTGCACAGTATTTTCCATTATCAGATCAATAATTCATATTATTTGAATAATATTATTAGATAACATTATTGGCAATGTCTAGAAAGTTCTGTCTAAGGAGAGGTTTGGTCATCTAATTGCGCGCCAGTAAGGAGAAATCCTTATTGGAAAGCCCCCTCTTTCCTGGGAACGGCCTGGTTGTCATAAATGTGATTCTGTAATATTATTTGTGAATAATTAATTATTGATTCATATGATAAGGAAATATTTATTTTATGTGGATATAAATGAGGGATATATTTTTGTGGTTAAAAATGAAGGAGTTAATGTTGAGGTTTTTATCAGTATTTTTGTCGGAATGGAGGTATTAAAAATCAAATCAGGTTTTTGAGAAATATTGCGGGGGTTATAATTTTTAATCCGACCGTTGGATCGTGGTAATTTTTGGATATGTTATACATATATAAGTTGAGTATATGTCCACAAATTTTGAACCGTTAAAAATGAACGTATGATTTATTATGAATTTTACAAGATGACTGGTTCAGAAATTGTTGAATTTTCGGAGTTTATCATTTTGGTGGAAAATTCTAGAATTGGTGGGCCCCACTTGTGGTTGGTGAAGAAATGTGCTGAATTATATTTCAAATGTGGTGGGTGGGAATAGTAGCAGGTAAAGCCATCAGGTTGCAGGTCAAACCTACCAAAATTTTCCTATAAATAGAGGGCTAAGTTAGAATTGAAAATCACACCAGAAACAAGTTTTCTCTCTTTCTCTCTCTAGATTATTGAGTGTATTTTGTGAGTATTTAGATACTTTGAGAGTTTCTATTCATCAGAGCAAGTTTCTTTCAGCCTTATACCGGTATTCCGACCAGAAGTACTGATATTTTGAGGTAAGGGATATTATTTTCTTCTTAATGATATTATTTTCTTCAATATCATTATGCTGAAATATTGATATGAGTTTTTATCAAATTTGGAACTTTTTGTGTCGGGGGTTACTATTCACGTATACGGCACTATTCACGTATACGGCACTATTCACGAATACGGCACTATTCACCGAAAAATAAAATTTTCCTTTTTGTCCAAGATGTCTATTATGGTTACTATCTTTGATTGTATCCATGTTTTGATCTTTATTTTTGAATTCTGCTTCACAATTGATTATTATGAAGTATTATTGATCTTGGATAAACTGTTATACGAATCCCTACTATTTGTCCTTCTGTCTCATTGGATTCGTTCTCTTTAAGATATTTTTCATCATCCTCAGTCCTAAATGATGATATTACTGAATATCTTTGGCCTGTAGTGCAAAGATGTATAATTACTTGATGAATATCTTTGGCCTGTAGTGCAAAGATGAACAGGTGTTGAGATGAACATGACCGACTGATGATACAAATGAATATCTTTGGCCTGTAGTGCAAAGATGAATATTTGGTTAAAGATGATTATTAATTGATGTTACAGGGATAAAATATTGATGATGGACTTTTAAATCTTAGAAGATAGTAGAATTCTTTCTCTACTTGACTCTTCTAATGGTTTGCTGTTTCCGCTGCAGTTGTTGATCTAAAACTTGTTGTCGATTATATTTTATCAGATTTTTCCCTGTTGAAGACTAACGATAATTTGTTGTATATTATCTTAGTCATAATATTCTTTACTGGGCTAGTTGAGCTCACCCTTTTCCTTTTTGTTCCATTTTTCTTCTCAGGAGGTGAGAACATAGCAGGATCTAGTCGGGGTATGGAGTGATGGTTCTAGAAAGATGTATTAGCAGTCCTCACTATTTCTGTAAAATAGTGTTTGAATAATTGTAATGAGGATTTATTTGAGTGTGGATATTGTCTAGAAGACAATATTTGTATTTAAACTCACAGTATGTGTTGTCGTATTTTGCACGACAATTGTATTATTGAAGTTGTAGTTTGCTTTCTGTACCATGTATTTGGCGACTCAGAATGGGTGTTGTATACCTATTCTGGGGGCGTCACAGGTAAGCCGATACAAGTTATCACGGTTGTAATATTTTAATATTAAATATTCATTTTGTTTAACTATACTGACAATATGTTGAAATATGGGCCCCTCTTATTTAAATAGAAACCGGCAGAGCTTGTCATGGCTTGGTATTAAATATATCTCAATCTCAGCCTTCCAATAAGTTGATCAACAGTCCGAAAAGAGGTTGTTGGCACAGTATCCATGGCAACCGGTTGCCATGGATGAATTCCCTATATATATATATATATATATAAGCAATAAAACAAAATTGAGATAACTTTCTACCGGCGATTTTGAAAAATGGGTAAGTGGGGGTCCATGTGATAAGTCAAATTTACAACAATTACTTCATAAAATACCCCTCTATTTATCTTAATTCACTTGGCTTCACTAAACACGTTTTTAATAACATTTATTCATCATTAATATTATAACTCACAATATTAACAACCAGATCATTTCCAGAAAAGAGGGGGCTTTCCGATAAGAATTTCTCCTTATTGGTGCACAATTAGGTGACCAAACTCCTTTTCTCGGCACAACTTTCTAGACATTGTCAATAATACAAATAATAATATTAATAATTTTGTCGTCTCAATTATCGATTTAATAATATAAAATATTGTGCAGATGATACTGTGACAATAATTGAATCAATAATATGAGATACTATGCAGCAATTACTGTTGCAATAATTGAATAAAACTGAGTGACTTCTCACGTAAGCATCAATAATCAAAGATAATATACAATACCGTGTGCTACTATTCAACCACGCGTAATACTGTACTTTTATCACCGGGTATTTCAATAGTTAACGGTAAAAGTTTTGCCGTTATTTTTATAAAAAGTTATTTCCGTCGTTTTCTAATTTCGACAGTAATTCCGTTGTGGGGTCCACCAATGATTGTGCCGTCGTACGAATATTCCCTGATAAAACGAATATTTCCCGACCAAACGAATATTTTATGACCACTTGCTTACTTTGTAAAATTTGTAAATATTACCCATAACTATAACATTATAACAAATCCACACCTTATTATTCAAAATAATATTTAGAGAAAATTATTCTTTATTCATAAAAGTTAGGGTCTAACAAGGTGGTTAGAATTGATCAAAGATTATGATTGTGAGATTATGTATCACCCAAAAATAGGCAAAATGGTCATCGATGGCTTAAGCAGAAATGACAGGAGAGGTTAGAAATATTAATCGCTCAGGAGGAGATCATTAAAGAAATGGAGAGAATGGAAATTGAGATAAGACATCCAAGGTATTCGGAAGAAAAATTGTTTAACATGGAGACTCGTCTAGTTTTATTGCAAAGAGTAAAGGAAGCTCAGGATCAAGATGAAGATTGTGGAAAAATAAAGAAATAGGTGACAGAAGGAGAAAACATTAAATTCAAAATAGACAAAGAAGGATTGTTGAGATTCGAAAAAAGAGTGTGGGTACCAGCGGTACTTGAGTTAAAGGAGGAAATCTTACGAGATAATTCATCTGAGCAGCACGAAGATGTGTCAAGATCTTCGGCAACACTTTTGGTGGCCCAATTTGAAAAAAGAGGTGACAGAATATGTCAATAAATGCCTAACTTGTCAAAGGGTTAAATCAGAGCATCAAAGATCGAGTGGGTTGTTACAACCACTAGAAATTCTTGAGTGAAAATGGGAGCACATAACAATGGATTTTGTTTTGGGGCTTCTGACTACTCAAAAGGGTTATGAAGCAATATGAGTTATTGTGGATCGACTGACAAAGTCAGCTCACTTCTTGGCAAATAAGATTAGATTCAACCTAAATCAATTTTCTAAACTGTATGTTAAAAAGATTGTTGCAAGGCATGGTGTCCCAGTATTGATTGTGTCAGATCGAGATCTGCGGTTCATATCGAATTTTTGGAAAAGTTTAGAAGAGCGTATGGGAACACATTTTAGATTGAGTACGGCATATCATCCTCAAACTGATGGTCAAAGTGAAAGAATAATACATACGCTAGAGAATATGCTAAGAGTGTGCGTTATGGATTTTAAGGGTAATTGGGCTTTGGTCAAGTTCGCGTATAACAATAGTTATCACGTAAGTATAGGAATGCCGCCTTATGAATCATTGTATGGGAAGAAGTGTAGAACCCTATTGTGTTGGGATAAGGTAGGATAACGTAAATTATTAGGACTAGAATTGGTTTACCAAACAACGGATATTATCCGGGGGATAAGAGCAGGACTGATAACTGCTCAAAACAGACATAAGAAGTATGCATATTTGCATCGGTAAAAGAGAGATTTCGACATAGGGTCATTCGTGTTTTTAAAGGTATCTCACTAGAAAGGAAAAATTAGATTCGGGAAGAAAGAAAAATTAAATTCGAGATTCATTGGACCTTTCGAGGTGTTAAAGCGGATAGCTGAGGTAGCTTACGAAGTAGCTTTACCTGTGGAATTGGAGCATATTCACAACGTGTTTCATGTGTCGGTATTGCGAACTTATAAACAAGACTACAAGCATGTAATAGAATATGAACCTATTCAGGTGGAGAAAAATTTTAACATACGAAGAAATTCTTGTTCAAATAGTTGATAGGAAAGTACAAGTTTTACGAAATAAAATAATACCCTTTGAAAAAAGTAATATGGAGAAACCACAATGTTGGTGAAGCTACGTGGGAACTCGGGAAAAATGAAGGAAAATTATCTCCATCTCTTTGAGTAACATTATATTAGAGATTCCGAGGAAGAAATCCTTATAAGGAGGAAGAATGTAATGACACGAAAATTTTGTGTGTTATTTTATTGAAATATAATGAATATTCCGTGTATAATTTTTTTTTATACTTTATTTTATTTCATTTAAGTGTTCTATTATTGTTTAATATTTAATATTTAGTTGGTTATTTAATTTTAATTATTGTAAAATAAAGAAAAGAATGAATATACATTATTATAATTGTATATTTAAATTAAGAATGAAAAAGAAAGCCAACATGGTTTAGCTTGAAGAATATTCTGACATAAAGCTATGTCTACAAGAAATGATTAATTGGTGTTTATTTAATTTCATTGGTTAGTTAAATATAGATTTTAACTATTTAATTAAATTAAATTACATGTGACATCATTTTAAATGATGTGAATAAAGAGCGTGAATATTGGTCGAAAAGTTATGTGATGAAGTTGATACATTATATTTTATCAACTCATTAAATGAAAAACTAGGTTCCCTAATATTTTTGGGACTAAATTAATATTTTACATTTTATAAACCACATGTGAAAATACTAAGGACCATGTTAATCAACATAGCAGCCATATATGTTAGTAAGCCCAAAATATTGTAATTCAGTCTTGTTCCTTAGGCAATTCGGTAGCCCAAATGGGGGAGGAAAAGAACTAAGTTCTATTTAAGTTACACAAATCAGTTAGTTTAGTTAGTTTAACAAGTCAGTTGGGAGCTAGAGACGAAGTAGGGAGGCTGAGACATGATGGATTTCTTAGGGGATGGGTAGCTTACTCTGAGAAGTGTCTAGTAGTGACCTTAGGGTTTAAGTAGAGGGAAAGCTTAGGCCACTTTAGAGGATCAGAGGGCTGACGGAAGAGGGTAAAGCTCAGCCATAAAAAGTTAGCTCCTCCACCCCAAGCCAGTTTGAGCCTTAGTAAAAAGGGTCTTAGCTTGTTTGTATAGAAAGCCTAAACCAGTAATAAAATACATTGGTTTATGGTCTAAATATAGGACCAGATGTTAGGATCAAAGGTTTAAATAAGAAATTCAAAACAATCAGGAAACTAGCCTAGAAAATCATTTTTGAATGCAGTTCTGCAGCAGATAGAGAGAGGAAACTGAGATTTTGGCATTTTTGGTTAAAGCTCAATTTTTGCATCTTAGAAAGGTGAAGTAAAGGGATCTTGGTTTGTTCCAAGTGTTGATAAGATGAGAAATGCAAAGAAGTGAAGTTTGAGTATGTAAATCCTTAGTAATAAGAGGTTTAAAGGGGTCAAAACCATGAGCATCAATAGGAAAGGCAAGGTAATGTTTAAGAGAGTCTTAACTAAGCATAATGCAGATGTTTACATGAGAACATGTTGCCAAAAGTTGAGTTTGGCATGTTAGAACCAAAGTCAGACCAATTTGGATCTGTGAAGAATATCCCAGATTTAGGGTGTGTTTGATTAGCTCTTAACGCCTCTTAATTGGAGTGCCTCTGATTCGGTCAGAGGCAAAACATGTTTGGTAAAAAAAAAATTTGCCTCTTAATGCATCTTAATCGATTAGATACAAAATTAAAGCTTAACCATTTAGAGGCACATCTGAATGAGTTTATATTCTGAAATTACAATATTGTCCTTCCACTTCCACTTCGCGTGCTGTTCAAATCTCGATTTCTCCGGTATTCCTCATCCGGAGATTCCAAGGTCAGGCGCCCGATTCACCGGAAAGTTCAACTCGGCGGCGAGCCATGCCTCGTTTGGTCTGTCTTCTATGATTATATATCTGTACGTATATCTTTATTTTCTTCTTTTATAAAGACGACAAATAGATCTCCCCCATATGCAGTGCAGCACTCTTGTTTCCCAAATCTGTAAACAAAAAATTATCTATTTCTCACCCAATTCATTCCACTCTCAACAAAGAGTGATGTACAGCTTGATGGCAATGGTTGTAGTGCTACTACCGGTGGTGGCCGTTAACGGCAATGGTTGTATTAATAATAACAATAATAGTGATGTACAGCTTGAGGTCCGATGGGAGCCTTGCGATCCATGCCGGTATGTATCTCATTATATACACAGAAATGCAGATCTTGAAACTCTTGTTTTGTTCGTGTATATTATGACTGCCAAAAAAGTACCTATGTTTACTTCATATGTTTATATAGCCATATATATAATAGTATGTTAAAGTACCTATGTTTACTTGATATGTTTATATATTTTTTTCTTTAGGGTTAACATGGTAAAATATTGTTATTCAAACATTTTGAAAAAAAAAATTATCAAACAATATTTTTTTTCATTCAGATACAATTCTATTCAGATGCTCTATATTATTCAGACATCTAAACTGTTCAGGTCTTAACACTCAATTTTATCAAACACAACCTTAGCCTGGTATTGGGTGACCTTGGCTTGCTTCATTACTATACTAAACCTACAGAAAAATATTTTGTTATATGATCTGAAAACATGCCAAGGTTTGAAAGCCAAAAGACTATCACAAAAATTCAGAAAAATCATCAAAAAGGGCATGAAAATTGTAAGACCCCGAATTTATTTTTTTTAATAAAATGAAATTTCCTTTATTTATTATTTGGGAATAGTAAGGGTTTATTTGATCAATGTGGTTAGTTATGGGTAAAATACGCAAATATTTTTTTAAATAAGCAAATGATTATAAAATATTCATTATTGTCGGGGAATATTCGTTTGGTCGTGAAATATTCTTGCTGTCGGGGAATATTCGTACGATGGCGCAGCCTTTTGTGGGCCCCATAACGGAAAGCGATTGGATGAAGAAAATGATAAGTATAAGTTATTTACAAATAACGGCGTAGTTGTTACCGTTAATACTGTTGGAATACCCAGTGGTTAAAACACAGTAATACGCGTTGTTGCACAGTAGCACACGGTATTACACCAAATATTGATTCTTACGTAAGAAGGCACTACTCAATAATTGTTACAGTAATTACTGTTTAATATTTTATTTTATTGATTGAATAATTGCTACGTTGATATTTTATATTACCGTTGTTTCAATAATTGTCACTATACAGTATTTTCCATTATCGGAGCAATAATTCATATTATCTGAATAATATTATTAGATAACATTATTGGCAATGTCTAGAAAGTTCTGTCTAAGGAGAGGTTTGGTCACCTAATTGCGCGCCAGTAAGGAGAGATCCTTATTGGAAAGCCCCTTCTTTCCTAAGAACTGCCTGGTTGTCAGTATTGTGATTCTGTAATATTATTTGTGAATAATTAATTATTGATTTATATGATGAGAAAAATATTCATTTTATGTGGATATAGATGGAGAAAATTTTTAATGTGACAATTGTTAAAAATTAATATTTTATCTTCTTTTGATAAAATAATTTATTTAAATATATTATTATATTTTAATAATATAATAATGGTGATATTTTTACAATGAATGTGGGATATATGAGTATACGAGGAGGAAGAGTATTTTTGTTGTATTAAATGATTAAAACATATTTTTCATGTTTGTGGACCCCATTTCTTGACTGAAATTTGATTATAGCTTATAAAATCGTTCGTATGTGGATTTCGGTCAATTTCTGTTTGGAATTTAGAAAAACTTTCTTCTATAAAGTTGTAGAGAATGAAATTTCCTATGGAGAAGACATAAGGTTTGAATTTTTCTGATAAAAGGGCTATTTATTATGAATTATTGAAGTTCCGAGGTTCCGAAATAATTGATTTTTGGAAGTTTTAATTATTTATATCAACAAAAACGTTTTTAACAAGTTGGTGGGCTCATTTTGTTGTTAAACATTTGGGATTCCAGCATTCAAAGGTTGGCGTAGGAATTTATATATAATATATTAATATTATATTAAATTTTCTATTTTGGTGTTCTAAGCATTTTTCTATAAATAAGGTGCTTAGGTTAGAATTGAAAATCACACCAGAAACAGAAATCTTTCTCTCTCTATATTATCGAGCGTATTCTTGTGAGTATTGTAAGACTTTGAGTGTTGCTATACGGTGTAAGTTTCCTTCAGCTCTATATCCAGTATTTCAGTCAGAAGTACTGTCTTTTCGAGGTAAGGGATGTTATTTTCTTCATAAATGATATTATTTCTTCAATATCATTATGTCGAAATATTGGTTGGAATATTTTATCAAATTTGAAACTTTTTCATGTCAGGATTACTATTCATGAGTTACTATTCATGAGCTACTATTCATGAGTTACTATTCACGAAGCATGATGATTTTTTTGTGAAATTTTTATCTTTTAGTGTTGGAGTCACTATTCACGTATACGGCACTATTCACGAATACAGCACTATTCACAGAAAAATTAAATTTTTGTTTTTCGTCCAAAATATCTATTCTGGATACTAGCTTTGATTGTATCTATGTTTTGATCATTCTTGAATTTTACTCCACTATGATTACTTATGAGGTATTTTTGGACATGAAATAGCTGAAATACGAATCCTTAATATTTATTCTTTTGTTTCACTGGATTCGTTTTTTTTAAAATATTTTTCATCATCCTCCGTCCTAAATGATGATATAACTGAATATCTTTGGCCTGTAGTGCAAAGATTAATGATTTTATGATGAATATCTTTGGCCCGTAGTGCAAAGATGAACATGTGTTGAGATGAATATGACCAACTGATGAATATCTTTGGCCTGTAGTGCAAAGATTAATGATTTTATGATGAATATCTTTGGCCCGTAATGCAAAGATGAACAGGTGTTGAGATGAATATGACCAACTGATGAATATCTTTGGCCTGTAGTGCAAAGATGAATATTTAATTCAAGATATTTATTGATTAATGTTACAAGGATAAAATATTGATGATGGACTTTTAAATTCATAGATGATAGTATATTTCATCATCTACTTAACTCTTCTAATGAATTATTATTTCCGCTGCAAATATTGATTTAAAATTTGTTGTCTATTATATTCTATTAAATTTTTTCCTGTTGAAGACTAACGATAATTTGTTGTACATTATCTTAGTCATAATATTCTTTACTGGGCTAGTTGAGCTCACCCTTTTCCTTGCTGTTCCATTTTTCTTCTCAGGAGGCGAGAATGTAGCGAGTACTAGTCGGGGTGTGGAATGATGGTTCTAGAAGTGGTTCTAGTAGTCCTCACTATTTTGTAAAATAGTGTATTAATGATCGTAATGAGGACTTATTTGAGTGTGGATATTGTCTAGATGACAATATTTATATTTAAACTCACAGTGTAAGACCCCAACTTATTAATGAATAAAATCAAATTTTCTCTAAATATTATTGTGAATAATAAGGTGTTAATTTGATATAATGCTTTGGTTATGGGTGAAATGTGCAAATTTTACAAAATAAGCAAGTGGTTATAAATTATTTATTTTGTCAGGGAATATTCGTTTGGTCGTAGAATATTCTCTCTGTCGGGAAATATTTGTACGACGGCGCAGCCTTGTGTGGGCCCCATAATGGAAAGTAATTGGATGAAGAAAACGACAAGTATAAGTTGTTTATAAATAACGGCGTAGTTGTTACGGTTAATACTGTTGGAATACCCGGTGGTTAAAATACAGTAGCACACGGTATTGCACCAATTATTGATTCTTACGTATGAAGGCACTACTCAATAATTGTTACAGTAGTTACTGTTCAATATTTTATTTTATTGATTCAATAATTGCTGCGTTGATATTTTATATTATTGTTATTTCAATAATTGTTGATACACAGTATTTTCCATTATCAGATCAATAATTCATATTATTTGAATAATATTATTAGATAGCATTATTGGCAATGTCTAGAAAGTTCTGTCTAAGGAGAGGTTTAGTAATCTAATTGCACATCAGTAAGGAGAAATCCTTATTGAAAAGCCCCCTCTTTCCTGAGAACGGCCTAGTTGTCATAATTGTGATTCTATAATATTATTTGTGAATAATTAATTATTAATTTATATGATAAGGAAATATTTATTTTATGTGGATATAATTGATGGATATATTTATTTTATGTGAAGGAATTAATGTTGAGGTGTTTTTGTCGGAGTGGAGGTATTAAAAATTAAATCAATATTCTTGAGATATAATGCGTGAGTTATAATTTTTAATCTGACCATTGGATCGTTGTGATTTTTGGATATGTTATACATATATAACTTGAGTATATGTCCACAAATTTTGAACCGTTAAAAATGAACGTATAATTTGTTATGAATTTTAATAGGTGAATGATTCGGAAATTAGGTTTATAAATAATTTTGGTAGAAAATTCTATAATTGAGTGGGCCCCACTTTTGGTTAGTGAGAAATGTGCTGAATTTTATTTCAAATGTGGTGGGTGGCAATAGTTGCAGGTAAAGCCATCAAGTAGCAGGTCAAGTCTGCTTCGGCGTGCTAACATTTTCCTATAAATAGAGGGCTAAGTTAGAATTGAAAATCACACAAGAATTCATAAGTTTTCTCTCTTTCTCTCTCTATATTATCGAGCGTATTTTGTGAGTATTTAGATACTTTGTTAGTTTTTATTTATCAGTGCAAGTTTCCTTCAGCTTTATACCGATATTCCGAACAGAAGTACTGTTATCTTGAGGTAAGGGATGTTATTTTCTTCTTAAATGATATTATTTTTTTCAATATCATTATGTCGAAATATTGGTTTGAACTTTTTATCAAATTTAGAACTTTTTGTGTCGGGGTTACTATTCACGTATACGGCACTATTCACGAATACGACACTATTCATTAAAAAATAAAAATTTTCCTTTTTGTCCAAGATGTCTATTATGGTTACTATCTTTGATTGTATCCATGTTTTGATCTTTATTTTTGAATTTTACTTCATAATTGGTTGTTATGGAGTATTATTGTACTTCGATAAACTATAATACGAATCCCTAATATTTGTCATTCTGTCTCACTGGATTCATTTTCTTTAAAATATTTTTCATCATCCTCAGTCCTAAATGATGATATTACTGAATATCTTTGGCATGTAGTGCAAAGATGAATGATTAACTGATGAATATCTTTGGCCCGTAGTGCAAAGATGAACATGTGTTGAGATGAACCTGACCGACTGGTGATACAAATGAATATCTTTGGCCTCTAGTGCAAAGATGAATATTTGATTAAAGATGGTTATTGATTGTTGTTACAGGGATAAAATATTGATGATGGACTTTTAAATCTTAGAAGATAGTAGAACTCATTCTCTACTTGACTCTTCTAATGGTTTGCTGTTTTCGCTGCAGTTGTTGATCTAAAACTTGTTGTCTATTATATTTTATCAGATTTTTTCCTGTTGAAGACTAATGATAAGTTGTTGTATATTATCTTAGTCATAATATTTTTTTTACTGGGCTAGTTGAGCTCACCCTTTTCCTTTTTGTTCCATTTTTCTCAGGAGGCGAGAATATAGCGGGAACTAGTCGGGGTGTGGAGTGATGTTTCTAGTCAGTGGTGTTAGCAATCCTTACTATTTTATTAAATAGTGTTTCAATAATTGTAATGAGTAATTATTTGAGTGTGGATATTGTCTAGAAGACAATATTTGTATTTAAACTCACAGTATTGTGTTGTCGTATTTTGCGCGACAAGTGATTTAATAAAGTTATATTTATTTCTTTATCATGTATTTGGCGACTCAGAATGGGTGATGTATACCTGTTTTGGGGGCGTCACAGTTGGTATCAGAGCTTAGGGATATGGTCTCTAGCGGAGATCGGGAAATAGAACTAGGAGGGGAAAGACGAGTAAATCCTTCGCTAATGTGTCCTACCTAAGCTTATTTGTTGGTCGGTCATAATATAGGGATATTATGTGATATGTTAATTTGTTTAATTAACCCTTGTTTTATGGTAGTATTTGAGAATGGCAGTCGAGAATGTTAACAATGGAGTATATGAGACTGTGGAACAACCTTTAGTCACAAACCAGGAGAACGTGCAACAGGAAGGCAATATTCCTCCTGTAAACAACGTTACCGAGCAAACGATGAATGATGGAATGTTTAGGAGCTTTTTGCAGTTCATGCAAAATCAGACGAGGGAGACTCGTGTGTAGAATACGGGTGGAAATGATAACAACGCGCGGTTTGTCACGGCCAAGCAGTTCAAAGAGTTTGGACCACCAGACTTTAAGGGAAAGCCGGATCCGATCAAGGCAGAAACGTGGGTCAAGCAAATTACCAAGATATTCGATGTCTTGGGATGCACGGAGGAACAGAAGGTTCCATTCTCCACCTTTATGCTCCGCGGTGAGGCAGACTACTAGTGGGAGTCTGTGAAGCGTACCCAGCCTGACGCACTCAACATGTCTTGGGAAACATTTCAGGAACTGTTTAATGTCAAGTACTTTCCTGAAAGTATTCGTCATATGAAGGAGGTAGAGTATATTAGACTGGAACAAAATAACATGACGGTGTCTCAGTACGAGGCGAAGTTTGTAGAGTTATCCAGGTTTGCACCTCATTTGGTCGAGAATGAGGAACGAATGACAAGGATGTTTTTGAGATGTTTAAGACCCGAGATTCGGCAATATCTTATCTCTCATAAATTTTCTTTATATTCAGATGTTGTAAACAGGGCTCAGTTATTAGTGCGAGATAATGAGTATATTCAACCTAGGGAACACAACCAAGGTAATACCGGTGGCAGCGGTCATCGAACCAATGAAAACCAGCAGGGAGGAAAACATTCGGACAAAAGCGGTAACCACTCTGGTGGAAATCATGGCCGTGATAATAGAAAGAGTGAGTTGGGAGGAGATTTCAAGAAGAGAAGGTACAACAGTGATAACGTGAAAACGTCAGCACAAACATCAACTGTTTCTAGGGGAGGAGAACGAGCACCGGTCGTTTGTTATAAATGCGGGAAAGAGGGACATATCAGCCCAAACTGCCCACAACAATCCAAGGTATGTTATAACTATGAAAAGGAGGGTCATATAGCTCGAAAGTATTCTATAGCAAAACCAAGTTCAGTGGGGATGGTGACTCCAAAAGCTGTCCCGAATAAGTTAAAATCAGCGGTTCCTGGAAGAGCGTTTGTCGTGACTGGTCAAAACGCGAGAAACCCGAGCGAGGTGATCACGGGTAAGCTAATCTTAAATTCTTGTGAAGTTTATAACTTATTAGATACATGTTCTACCCATTCTTTTATCTCTCTTGCTTGTGCTCAACGTTTGAACTTGACTTCGGAGAAATTAGACTTTGACTTATCTGTTGAAACTCCGTTAGGAGAAACTTTCGTTACATCTACTGTTTATAAATCTTGCTTGATTCAAGTTGGTACCATCACATTACCTGCCGATCTTATTTCGTTGAAAATCTTGCATTTGATGTGATTTTAGGGATTGATTGGTTAACCAGGCATCATGCTAAAAATGATTATTTTCGTAAGGTTGTTAGTTTTCATATTTCTAACCAACCTGTTATGCGAATTCAAACAACTAAACCATTAAAGTCAATCACTGTCATTTGAAGCCATAAAGCTATTCGTTTATTGAAAAACAGATGTCAAGCTTTCTTAGCCCATGTCACGGACTTGTACAAAAACACATCAGATTTGAATAAAATTTATGTTGTTAATGAATGTCCTGACGTATTTCGTGAAGAACTTTCTGGTCTACCCCCAGAACGTGAAGTTGAATTCTTTATTGACCTTGAACCCAGTACAAAGCCCATTTCTAAAATCTTATATCAAATAGCTCCTATTGAACTTCAGGAGTTAAAAACCCAACTACGGGTGTTGGTACCCGAGCCTCTATCTGGTGACTTCCTTTGTGGAATGCACTGAAGTCAGACTCTCCGTAGGGGACGCTATATTTGTGTGGTGATAAAATAATAGGTGCCATTGTGACGTGCTATCTAAGATTGGGATAAGAGTCATAGTTGAGAGCAACCTAAGTCAGTAATCGAAATACGTAGCTTTCTGGGCTTTCTGGGCTTAGCTGGTTATTATCAGAGATTCGTGGAAGGATTTTCTAGAATCGCTACTCCGTTAACTCAGCTGACTCGAAAGGATACAAAATTCGGTTGGAGTGAGAATTGTGAGAAGAGTTTTCAAGAACTCAAGAGGAGACTCATTTCGGCACCTGTTTTGACAATACCATCTGGTTCGAATGGATTTGTTATCTACAGCGATGCTTCAGGCAAAGGGTTAGGATGTATTCTCATGCAATATGAGAAAGTCATAGCCTATGCCTCGCGACAACTCAAAGAATATGAGAGGAATTATCCTACTCATGATTTAGAATTGGCAGCAATCGTTTTCGCATTGAAGATTTGGAGACACTACCTGTATGGGGAGGAAGTGGAGATCTATACGGATCATAAAATCCTCAAATATTTCTTCACCCAAAAGGAACTCAACATGCGACAACGACGTTGGCTTGAGCTGTTGAAAGATTACGATTATAGCTGACGCATTGAGTAGAAGATCATATGCGGGTACGAGTGCAATGTTGTTAACACAAAGGCCCATTTTGTATGATTTGCAAAGGATGGAGATAGAGATGAAGGCTCCAAGTACCCACGTGATGATATCAAACATATGAGTAGAACCGACTTTAATCGATAAAGTTAAAGCTGCTTAAGCTACGGACATGGAGCTGATGCGTATGAAGAAGGAAGTGCAAGAAGGTGCTATTCCAGAAGCAAGAATCGATGAAGAAGGAATACTTCGAGTCAACTCTAGACTTTGTGTTCCTAACGATTTTGACTTGAAGCATAGAATCATGATGGAGGCACACAACACACCGTTTGCAATCCATCCTGGGAGTACCAAAATGTATCACGATCTTCGACATACATTTTGGTGGAGCAATATGAAAAGAGAGATCGTGGAGTTTATCTTGAGGTGTTTAACTTGTCAACGTGAAAAGGCGGAGCATCAAGTACCAAAGGGTCCATTGCAACCACTTGAGATTCCGAAGTGGAAGTGGGAACACATTACCATGGATTTCGTTATGGGTCTTCCCAAGGTTTCTCAAGGCATAGATGCGATTTGGGTTATTGTTGATAGATTAACCAAGTCTGCCCATTTCATGCCTATACGTGAGACTTATTCCCTTGAACGTCTTGCTAGTATGTACGTAAATGAGATTGTAAGATTGCATGGCATGCCAGTATCCATTGTTTCGGATCTTGACCCAAGATTCACTTCACGATTTTGGGTTAGCTTGCAGAAAGCTATGGGCACGGATTTACGATTCAGTTCGGCATACCATCCTCAAACGGACGGACAATCGGAAAGGACTATTCAAACCCTTGAACATCTACTAAGACTCTGTGTTCTAGATTTTAAAGGAAGTTGGGATAAGTACTTGCCATTGGTGGAATTCTCCTACAACAACAATTATCAAGCAAGTATAGGTATGGCCCCATTTTAAGCCTTGTATGGACGAAAGTGTCGTTCTCTAGTATGCTGGGACGAGGTGGGTGAAGCAACGTTGTTGGGACAAGAATTGGTACGCATAACTACAGAAAAGATCCAAACAATTCGACAACGCATACAAATGGCACAGGGTCGACAAAAGAGTTATTCGGATCTTCATCGAAAGGATGTAGAATTTAGTATTGGGGATCATGTATTATTACGTGTTGCACCATGGAAAGGAGTTACAAGATTTGGGAAGAGAGGAAATCTCAATCCACGATTTGTTGGTCCATTTAAAATTCTTGACCGAATAGAAAATGTGGCATATCGACTCACATTACCTCCAAGCATGTCTCGTGTTCATAATGTTTTTCACGTATCTGTGCTTCGTAAATATGTTAAAGACCCGAACCACATAATTGAGTTAGAACCAGATGAGATAGCCGAAGATTTAACGTACGAGAAGGTACATGTTAAGATCTTGGATAGGAAAGAGCATGTTCTATCCACGAAGGTTATACCATAAGTTAAGGTTTTATGGAGAAATTATGCTATTGAAGAAATGACCTGGGAGTTAGAATCAGAAATAAAAGAGTGTATCCTCACCTTTTCGAAACACCAGGTACGTACGTCAATTTCGAGGACGAAATTTTATAAGGAGGGGAGGTTGTAAGACCCCAACTTATTAATGAATAAAATCAAATTTTCTCTAAATATTATTGTGAATAATAAGGTGTTAATTTGATATAATGCTTTGGTTATGGGTGAAATGTGCAAATTTTGCAAAATAAGCAAGTGGTTATAAAATATTCATTTTGTCGGGGAATATTCGTTTGGTCGTGGAATATTCTTTCTGTCGGAGAATATTCGTACGACGGCGCAGCCTTGTGTGGATCCCATAATGGAAAGCAATTGGATGAAAAAAAAGACAAGTATAAGTTGTTTATAAATAACGGCGTAGTTGTTACCGTTAATACTGTTGGAATACCCGGTGGTTAAAATACAGTAGCACACGGTATTGCACCAATTATTGATTCTTACATATGAAGGCACTACTCAATAATTATTACAGTAGTTACTGTTCAATATTTTATTTTATTGATTCAATAATTGATGCGTTGATATTTTATATTATTATTATTTCAATAATTGTTGATGCACAGTATTTTCCATTATCAGATCAATAATTCATATTATTTGAATAATGTTATTAGATAGTATTATTGGCAATGTCTAGAAAGTTCTGTTTAAGGAGAGGTTTGGTCATCTAATTGCGCGCCAGTAAGGAGAAATCCTTATTGAAAAGCCCCCTCTTTCCTGGGAACGGCCTGGTTGTCATAATTGTGATTCTATAATATTATTTGTGAATAATTAATTATTAATTTATATGATAAGAAAATATTTATTTTATGTGGATATAATTGATGGATATATTTATTTTATGTGAAGGAATTAATGTTGAGGTATTTTTGTCGGAATGGAGGTATTAAAAATTAAATCACTGTTCTTGAGATATAATGCGTGAGTTATAATTTTTAATCTGACCGTTGGATCGTTGTAATTTTTGGATATGTTATACATATATAAGTTGAGTATATGTCCACAAATTTTGAACCGTTAAAAATGAACGTATAATTTGTTATGAATTTTAAGAGGTGAATGATTCGGAAATTAGGTTTATAAATGATTTTGGTAGAAAATTCTATAATTGAGTGGGCCCCACTTTTGGTTAGTGAGAAATGTGCTAAATTTTATTTCAAATGTGGTGGGTGGTAATAGTAGCAGGTAAAGCCATCAAGTAGCAGGTCAAGTCTGCTTCGGCGTGCTAATATTTTCCTATAAATAGAAGGCTAAGTTAGAATTGAAAATCACACCAGAATTCATAAATTTTCTCTCTTTCTCTCTCTATATTATCATGCGTATTTTGTGAGTATTTAGATACTTTGTGAGTTTTTATTTATCAGTGCAAGTTTCCTTCAGCCTTATACCGATATTCCGAACAGAAGTACTGCTATCTTGAGGTAAGGGATGCTATTTTCTTCTTAAATGATATTATTTTCTTCAATATCATTATGCCGAAATATTGGTTTGAACTTTTTATCAAATTTAGAACTTTTTGTGTCGGGGTTACTATTCACGTATACGGCACTATTCATCGAAAAAAAAATTTCTTTTTGTCCAAGATGTCTATTATAGTTACTATCTTTGATTGTATCCATGTTTTGATCTTTATTTTTGAATTTTACTTCACAATTGGTTGTTATGGAGTATTATTGCACTTGGATAAACTGTAATACGAATCTCTAATATTTGTCATTCTGTCTGACTGGATTCGTTTTCTTTAAAATATTTTTCATCATCCTCAGTCCTAAATGATGATATTACTGAATATCTTTGGCCTGTAGTGCAAAGATGAATGATTAACTGATGAATATCTTTGGCCCGTAGTGCAAAGATGAACAGGTGTTGAGATGAACATGACCGACTGGTGATACAAATGAATATCTTTGGCCTGTAGTGCAAAGATGAATATTTGATTAACGATGGTTATTGATTGTTGTTACAGGGATAAAATATTGATGATGGACTTTTAAATCTTAGAAGATAGTAGAACTCATTCTCTACTTGACTCTTCTAATAGTTTGTTGTTTTCGCTGCAGTTGTTGATCTAAAACTTGTTGTCTATTATATTTTATCAGATTTTTCCCTGTTGAAGACTAATGATAAGTTGTTGTATATTATCTTAGTCATAATATTTTTTTACTGGGCTAGTTGAGCTCACCCTTTTTCTTTTTGTTCCATTTTTCTCAGGAGGCAAGAATATAGCGGGAACTAGTCAGGGTGTGGAATGATGTTTCTAGTCAGTGGTGTTAGCAGTCTTCACTATTTTATTAAATAGTGTTTCAATAATTGTAATGCGGACTTATTTGAGTGTGGATATTGTCTAGAAGACAATATTTGTATTTAAACTCACAGTATTATGTTGTCGTATTTTGCGAGACAAGTGTTTTAATAAAGTTGTATTTGTTTTTGTACCATGTATTTGGCGACTCAGAATGGGTGATGTATACCTGTTTTGGGGGCGTCACACACAGTATATGTGTTATCGTATTTTGCACGATAATTGTAATAATAAAGTTGTAGTTATTTTCTGTACCATGTATTTGGCGACTCAGAATAGGTTGGGTGGATTGAACCTATTTTGGGGGCGTCACAGTTGGTATCAGAGCTTAGGGATATGATCTCTGGCGGAGATCGGGGAATAGAACTAGGAGGGGAGAGACGAGTAAATCCTTCGCTAGTGTGTCCTACCTAAGCTTATTTGTTGGTTGGTCAGAATATAGGGATCTTATGTGATATGTTAATTCTTTAATTAACCCTTGTTTTATGGCAGTAATTGAGAATGACAACTGAGAATGTTAACAGTAGAGTAAATGAGACTATGGAGACACCTTTGCTCACCAATGAGGAGAACGTGCAACAGGCCGATAATGTTCCACTTGTAAACAACACCACTGATCAGACGATGAACGATGAGATATTTAGAAGCTTTTTGCAGTTCATTCAAAATCAGACGAGGGAGATTCGTGTACAAAATACATGAGAAAATGAGAGCAATTCACGGTTTGTCACAGCCAAGCAGTTCAAAGAGTTGGGACCACCAGAATTCTGGGGAAAGCCGGATCCGATTAAGGCAGAGATGTAGGTTAAGCAAATTACCAAGATATTCGATGTCTTGGGATGCACGGAGGAACAGAAGGTTCCATTCGCCACTTTTATGTTTCGTAACGAGACAGATTACTGGTGGGAATCTGTGAAGCGCACCCAACCAGCCGCACTCAGCATATCTTGGGAAACGTTTCAAAAACTGTTCAATGACAAGTACTTTCCTGAAAGTATTCGTCATATGAAGGAGGTAGAGTTCATTAGACTAGAACAGAACAACATGACGGTGTCCCAGTACGAGAAGAAGTTCGCAGAGTTATCCAGGTTTGCACCTCATTTGGTGGAGAATGAGGAACGTATGACGTGGATGTTTTTGAGAGGTTTGAAACCCAACATACGTCAATATCTCATTTCTCATAAATTTTCTCTATATTTAGATGTTGTGAATAGGGCTCAATTATTGGAGCGCGATAATGAGTCAGCTCAATCGAAGAGTAACGACCTACAACTCGATGATAATCGTACCGATGACAACGGTCATCAGAACAAGGATAACCATCGTGGAGGAAATTATCGTTCCAAAAATGGTAACCACTTCGGTGGCAATCATGGCCAAGATAATAAAAGAAATAACTCAAGTGGAAATTTCAAGAAGAGAAGATTTAACGACGACGGGAAGATGTCGGCAGCAGCACCAGCACCAGAAAAAAATTCTAGGAGAGGAGAACGACCGCCAGTTAGATGCTACAAATGTGGAGAGGAGGGACATATAAGTCCAAACTGTTCACAGCCTTCCAAGGTATGTTATAATTATGGAAAAGAAGGTCATATCGCTCGAGATTGTACGGTAGCGAAACCCAGTCCAGCGAGGATTGTGACTAAAAAGGCTGTCCCAGAAAAGTTAAAGTCAACGGTTCCTAGAAGAGCGTTTGTCGTGACTGGTCATAATGCGAGGAACCCGAACGAAGTTAGCACGAGTTAGTTAATTATAAATTCTTACGAAGTTTATACCTTATTAGATACCGGTTCTACCCATTCATTTATCTTTCCTGCTTATACTCAACGTTTAAACTTGACTCCGGAGAAAATTAGACTTTGACTTATCTGTTGAAACTCCGTTAGGAGAAACTTTCATTACATCCACTGTTTATAAATCTTGTTTGATCCAAGTTGGCACCATCACATTACCTGTTGACCTTATTTTTTTAAAGATACTTGCTTTTGATGTGATTTTAGGGATTGATTGATTAACTACTCATCATGCCAAAATTGATTGCTTTCGTAAGGTTGTTAGTTTTCATATTCCTAAGCAACCTGTTATTCGAATTCAAGCAACCAAACCATTGAAGTCAAACACTTTCACATCAAGCCATAAAGTCATTCGTTTATTAAAAAATGGATGTCAAGTTTTCTTAGCCATGTTATGGACTTGAACAAAAATATGTCAGCTTTGAATGATATTTCTATTGTTAGTAAATTTCCTGATGTATTTCTTGAAGAATTTCTTGGTTTACTCCCAAAGTGGGATATTGAATTTTGTATCGACTTTGAACCCGGTACAAAACCCATTTCTAAAATCTCATATCGAATGGCTCCTATTGAACTTCAGGAGTTAAAAATTCAACTATAGAATTTGGTACCCGAGCCTCTATCTGGTGACTTCCTTTGTGGAATGCACTGAAGCCAAACTCTCCGTAGGGGATGCCATATTCGTGTGGTAGTAAACTAATAGGTACTATTATGACGTGCTATCCAAGATTGGGATATGAGTCATAGTTGAGAGCAACCTAAGTCAGTAATCAAAATACGTAGCTTTCTAGGCTTAGTTGGTTATTATCGGAGATTCGTGGAAAGATTTTCTCGAATCGCTACTCCATTAACTCAGCTGACTCGTAGAGATACAAAATTAGAATGGAGCAAGGAATGTAGGAAGAGCTTCGAAGAACTCAAGAGGAGACTCATTTTGGCACATGTTCTGACCATACCATCATGGAAAAATGAACGTGGTAGCTGACGTGTTAAGTAAAAAATCGTATGTGGTTACGAGTGCGATGTTTTTAACAAAAAGACCCATTTCGTATGACTTACAAATGATAGAGATAGAGTTAAAGACTCTATGGATCACGTGATGATTACGAGTAAAATCGACTTTAATCGATAAAGTTAAAACCGCTCAAGCAACACACCGGAGCTGATGAATATGAAGAAGGAGGTGCAAGAAGTTGTTATTCAAAAAGCGAGAATCGGCAATGTGAGGAAAGCTCAAACCTTCGATTTATTAATCCATTTGAAATCCTCGATTTAATAGGAAATATGGCCTATAGACTCGCTTTACAGCCAAGTATGACGCGTGTTCATAACATTTTTCACGTATCGAAGTTACAAAATTATGTGGACGACTCGAACCACATTATTGAGTTAAAACCAGACGAGATAGCCAAAGATTTAACGTACGAGGAGATACCTGTCAAGATTTTGGATAGGAAGGAGCATGTCCTACGCACAAAGGTCATACCCCAAGTCAAAGTTTTGTGGAGGAACCATGCTATTAAAGAAATGACCTGAGAGTTGAAAACGGAAATGAAAGCGAGGTATCCTCATCTTTTCAAAACACCAGGTACGTACGTCAATTTCGAGGACGAAATTTCACAAGGACGGGAGGTTGTAAGACCCCGAATTTTTTTTTTAATAAAATGAAATTTCCTTTATTTATTATTTGGAAATAGTAAGGGTTTATTTGATTAATGTGGTTAGTTATGGGTAAAATACGTAAATATTTTTTTAAATAAGCAAATGGTTATAAAATATTCATTGTTGTCGGGGAATATTCGTTTGGTCGTGGAATATTCTTGCTGTCGGGGGATATTCGTACGACGGCGCAGCCTTTTGTGGGTCCCATAACGGAAAGCGATTGGATGAAGAAAACGACAAGTATAAGTTATTTTTAAATAACGGCGTAGTTGTTACCGTTAATACTGTTGGAATACCCGGTGGTTAAAACACAGTAATACGTGTTGTTGCACAGTAGCACACGGTATTGCACCAATTATTGATTCTTACGTAAGAAGGCACTACTCAATAATTGTTACAGTAATTACTATTTAATATTTTATTTTATTGATTGAATAATTGCTACGTTGATATTTTATATTACTGTTGTTTCAATAATTGTCACTATACAGTATTTTCCATTATCGGAGCAATAATTCATATTATCTGAATAATATTATTAGATAACATTATTAGATAACATTATTGGCAATATCTAGAAAATTCTGTCTAAGGAGAGGTTTGGTCACTTAATTGCGCGCCAGTAAGGAGATATCCTTATTGAAAAGCCCCCTCTTTCCTGGGAACTGCCTGGTTGTCAGTATTGTGATTTTATAATATTATTTGTGAATAATTAATTATTGATTTATATGATGAGAAAAATATTCATTTTATGTGGATATAGATGGAGAAAATTTTTAATGTGACAATTGTTGAAAATTAATATTTTATCTTCTTCTGATAAAATAATTTATTTAAATATATTATTATATTTTAATAATATAATAATGGTGATATTTTTATAATGAATGTGGGATATATGAGTATATGAGGAGGAAGAGTATTTTTGTTGTATTAAATGATTAAAACATGTTTTTCATGTTTGTGGACCCTATTTCTTGACTGAAATTTGATTATAGCTTGTAAAATCGTCCGTATGTGGATTTCGGTCAATTTCTGTTTGGAATTTAGAAAAATTTCTTCTGCAAAGTTGTAGAGAATGAAATTTCCTATGGAGAAGATATAAGGTTTGAATTTTTCTGATAAAATGGCTATTTATTATGAATTATTAAAGTTCCGAGGTTCCGAAATAATTGATTTGGTGGGCTCATTTTGTTGTTAAACATGTGGGATTCCAGCATTCAAAGGTTGGCGTAGGAATTTATATATAATATATTAATATTATATTAAATTTTCTACTTTGGTGTTCTATGTATTTTTCTATAAATAGGGTGCTTAGGTTAGAATTGAAAATCACACCAGAAACAGAAATCTTTCTCTCTCTATATTATCGAGCGTATTCTTGTGAGTATTGTAAGACTTTGAGTGTTGCTATACGGTGTAAGTTTCCTTCAGCTCTATATCCAGTATTTCAGTCAGAAGTACTGTCTTTTCGAGGTAAGGGATGTTATTTTCTTCATAAATGATATTATTTATTCAATATCATTATGCCGAAATATTGGTTGGAACTTTTTATCAAATTTGAAACTTTTTCATGTCAGGGTTACTATTTATGAGTTACTATTCACGAATTACTATTCATGAGTTACTATTCACGAGTACTATTCACGAAGCATGATGATATTTTTTTGTGAAATTTCTATCTTTTAGTGTCGGAGTCACTATTCACGTATACGGCACTATTCATGTATACGGCACTATTCACAGAAAAATTAAATTTTTATTTTTCGTCCAAAATATCTATTCTGGATACTAGCTTTGATTGTATCCATGTTTTGATCATTCTTGAATTTTACTCCACTATGATTACTTATGAGGTATTTTTGGACATGGAATAGCTGAAATACGAATCCTTAATATTTATTCTTTTGTTTCACTGGATTCGTTTTCTTTAAAATATTTTTCATCATCCTCAGTCCTAAATGATGATATAACTGAATATCGTTGGCCTGTAGTGCAAAGATTAATGATTTTATGATGAATATCTTTGGCCCGTAGTGCAAAGATGAACAGGTGTTGAGATGAATATGACCAACTGATGAATATCTTTGGCCTGTAGTGTAAAGATGAATATTT
Organism: Panax notoginseng; assembly: GCA_016801055.1. NCBI lineage: Eukaryota > Viridiplantae > Streptophyta > Magnoliopsida > Apiales > Araliaceae > Panax > Panax notoginseng. The sequence continues at coordinate 179,288,525 of CM029018.1, forward strand.
AATTGAAGATGTTTATTGATTGATGTTACAGGGATAAAATATTGATGATGGACTTTTAAATTCATAGATGATAGTAGATTTCATCCTCTACTTAACTCTTCTAATGAATTATTATTTTCGCTGCGAATATTGATTTAAAATTTGTTGTCTATTATATTCTATTAAATTTTTCCTTGTTGAAGACTAACGATAATTTGTTGTACATTATCTTAGTCATAATATTCTTTACTGGGCTAGTTGAGCTTACCCTTTTCCTTGCTGTTCCATTTTTCTTCTCAGGAGGCGAGAATGTAGCGAGTACTAGTCGGGGTGTGGAATGATGGTTCTAGAAGTGTTTCTAGTAGTCCTCACTATTCTGTAAAATAGTGTATTAATAATCGTAATGAGGACTTATTTGAGTGTGGATATTGTCTAGATGACAATATTTGTATTTAAACTCACAGTATATGTGTTGTCGTATTTTGCACGACAATTGTAATAATAAAGTTGTAGTTGTTTATTGTACCATGTATTTGGCGACTCAGAATAGGTTGGGTGGATTGAACCTATTTTGGGGGCGTCACAAAAATCATCTCTACTGCAGAAACTACAGTAGAGTTGAAGGTGTTAAACACCCATATTGATCCACTATTTTGAGGAACCTTAAGATATTTTTTCAGCTGACTAAGCCTATGGAAAAATACCATGAAGTAAGTTCTAAATGTTTGCACAAACTTGGAATCCTAAAGGTTAACACAAAAAATTATAAAAATCACTAAACAAGGTAAGAAAATGCAAACTCTATTGCAGTTGCAGCTGAGTTAAGGTGGTGAACCACCTGTTTTGGCTTGTTATTTTAGGAGGTTTCTTTTAGTTGTTTCCATGGACCAAAAATGGAATAAAATAAAGTACCCTAGAAAATCATATTTTCTATTTTTTAAATTATGATGGGGAAATGGAATTTGATGCTTGGCAATGTCATGACACGACTTAAAATGATAATTGAAGTGTATAGTGACCAAGAAACTATATCATGTTCTGTTTCGACCAAAACGGATGTGTTTAATGATAAATATGGGTTAAGAATGTGATGTATACTATGTGATCTTTGATATTATTATGTGAGTATGTCATCAAGTCTATTGCATAAAGTTATACTTGAAAGTATGTTGTAATTATGATTGATGTCTATAATAGTAATAGCTTAGCTTATGTGGTACATGTGAGGTATAGCAATAGTTACTCAACATGCTAAGGTGTTAATCTAGATTATAGCATTACACATCAAAGTAATATAGGAGCTATACTTTAATGTAACTAAAAGGGCCAAAATTATATACATTTGGGCTATTAATTGACAATATAATATTATTAAGAGTTAAACGACGCGAAAGGCAAGTACTCAAACTAAAACTTATAATTTCGAGTTATCTAACTTATTGAACTAAAAGCTTTTAAATTCAGTTATTCATATGATATTTTAAGTATGTTAATGTCAATATTCCAACTAGATGAATGTTGGAAATATAGTTTAATTCAAATTCATGAGAATCTCAGGTAATGCTCTCCAAACCATAATGTTGTGGTGCGGATTTCTATATTAATATTATGAACGAACAAACTTTTTATAGGGGCATATGATATCAGACGTTATGATTCTGGTGGACACGTATAGTGTCTTTTAGACTATTATGTTGTGAACAATATAGGGTACTTAGGTTGATCCCCTAAAGTATAAGTCTAGGATATATTCAGTTTTTACATATGTTTATATCTGTGGGTTGTAGTTTCAGTACTGTCAATTCTAGTACAAAGTTCAATGGTCATTTGATCCTACAGCATGCAAAAGTCTAATTTTTAAGCTCAAAATACTAAAAGAACTGTTTTGTTTAGAATGATATAAATTGTAATTCAAGTATTATCTGTTTTTAAATTATGTTATGTTTAACTATTTTATACTTGCTGAGCAAACTTTTTCCTACCCTTGCGTTGAATATAATGTTTTCAGTTAAAACCGAGAAGACCGGTACTTCCAAAAAAGATAAAGGAAATGGCAAAGTCGCGGAGTGATATTATTATTAAGCTCTTGTGCTTAAATAAGTTTAGATGTATTGTAATGAATACTCTAATGCTATATTTAGTATTATTATTAATTTGTATGAATGATGTAAAGGTTTAAAAACCTGGGATTATAAGTTAATGTTATATTAGAACTAAGACTGGTTTAAGTTAGTATATGAATGAATGAATGTATATTATCATAGTATAGTGAGCACCAAACTCGAGGTAAAGGTAACTCTGATTTGGGGGCGTGACAACAACCATCTTAAGCTAACTTCAGACTGGGAGAAGGAGTATGAACGACTGAAGATTGAAAAATTAACTACATCCGAAGCCAACAAGAAGAAAATCATCGAGGAATACCAGGAATCGCCTGAATTGACCAACCAAATCATCTCTCAATTCGTCGAAGGTTATCAAAGACACAAAGAAAAAATAAGGGAGAAGATGCAGGTAGCTGGTCTTGACACCTAGATCCTGGATTCCTCTGATGACGAAGCCGACCTCCTCAGCAATAATTGTAATATTTTTTCTTTCTCTTTTTTTTATAAAAATAATCTCTAATGTACAAATATTTGAAATGAATGAAAAAACTATACTTTGGAAAAATTGAAAGCTCATTTTCATTAATAACTTGAAATAATTTACAGAGTCATTAAAGAAAACAACTTGGCATACATTATAGATAATACTTCTTAAGCCTCCAGGCATGTCAAGTGTTTTTGACTTCTGAACCATCCATTGTTCGAAGTTGGTAAGTACCTGACTTCGGTACTTCAATAACTTCATAAGGACCTTCCCAATTAGGCATTAATTTTTTGAGCTAGTTTTTAGGGCAACAACGCCTCCACCTCTCAAAGAACTAGATCTCCAACCTCGAATCTCCTTTGTTTAACTCTCTTATTATAGTGCATGGTCGTCCTTTTTTGGTAGATTACTAGTCTTTCCAAGTCTGACTCCCGAACCTCCTCCAATAGATCTAGATTGAGACAAAGACCTGCATCATTATACAGTTCCTTATACTGGCTGACCCGAAGTGAATGAGACCTGATCTTAACAAGAACGAGGGCATCAGTCCCATAAGCCAACCTAAACAGCGAATCACATGTTGTCGGCCGAGGAGTAGTCTGGAACTCCCACAAAACACTGAGCAACTCCTCGTGCCACCTCCCTTTTGCTTTATCCAACCTTATCTTATTCCCATTAAGTAGAGTTCGATTAGTAACTTTGACCTAACCATTGGACTGAAGATGTGCAACCGTAGTCTTCTGGTGTTGAATACCCAAGTCTCTCAGAAACTCTTCAAACTTGGACCCCACAAAATGTCTTTCATTGTCCGACACTTGCACCATAGGAATGCCGAATCAAAAAACACAAACTCCTTTAGAAACTTCAAACACTCCTGCTCTGTGATAGTTCGAAGTGGTTAAGCCTCCACCCATTTGGTTATGAAATCTATCGCTACAACCACAAAGCTGACATGTCCCTTGGCCTTTGGAAATGGGACCAAAATGTCGAACCCCAAATAGCAAACGGGATTAGGGAAAGGACCGAGAATAATTCTTTAGGCGGTTGATGAGGAACAGAACTATTTAGATGGCACTTAGGGCACTTCTTTACATACTCTTTAGCCTCTTGGAAGATATTCGGCCAGTAGTAACCTTGCTGAATAACCTTATAAGCCAATTCTTTAGCACCCATATGATCACCATAAATCCCCTTATAGACCTCTAGAAGTACATACTCTATTTCGGATGAAACTAAACACTCCAGCAAGGGTGAAGAGAGAGCAAGCCGATACAAATCACCATCAATCAGTACAAAGTTCGAACTCATGTACTTTATTTTCTTCACTAACATCCAATCCAAAGATAAAACCCAATCACTTAGGTATTCTACGTAGGGTGTAAGCCAATAGTCCGATCTCCCCACAACCAAGACCTCCAAGTATATCGAACCTCCGAATAAACTTGACTTCGTTGTAGCCAACTTAGACAGGGCATCAGCAATAGTATTGTTTAACCGATCCACTCCTTGGAAGGTTTAAAAACTAAAATAATATATCTGATCCTTGACTTCGGCCAGATATTTAGACATTCTTGACCTCGGGCCTCATACTCCCACGATATTTGCTTAACCACCAACTGAGAGTCGCTGAAGATAATCAGACTATGAACCTCCAAGCTCTTAGCCAATCGTAGTCCCGCCAGAATTACCTCATATTCAGCTTCATTATTCGTTGTTTTGAACCTGAAGCGGATAATCTGTTGTACCTTGAACCCCTCTCTACTTGTTAAAATTACTCCAGCCCTACTGACATCGGACGTCGAAGACCCATCCACATACAACGTATACGAAGTCTGAACCGCCCGAATGTCTAAAATTAAAACCACAACTTCCCCCATCCGATTGGTGGGGTCAGGTTCAGAAAAGGAGCATTTCACCACAAAGTCGGCCAACGCCTGACCTTTTATCGCTGTTCGGGGGTAATACTCCGATGAAAACTGTGTCAACTTCATAGCCCAAGTAGTAAGTCGCCTCGACATGTTCGGCTTATTTAACACCTTCTTCAAGGGCTGATGTAAGACCCCAAATTTTTTTTAATAAAGATGAGTTTTCTATAAATATCATTTTTAAATATTATGGAATGAATTTGATATAATGTTATAGTTGTGGGTAATATTTATAAATTTTACAAAGTACACAAGTTGTTGTATAATATTCAATTGGTCGGGGAATATTCGTTTTATCAGGGAATATTCGTACAACGGCACAATCATTAGTGGACCCCGCAACGAAATTATTGTCGGATTGAGAAAACGACAAAAATATTTTATGAAAATAACGGCGGAAGTTTTACCGTTAATAATGTTGAACTACTCGGTAGTAAAAGTACAGTAATACGCGTGGTTGCATAGTAGTACACGGTATTGATTATTGATGCTTATGTGATAAGTCACTCAATTTTGTTTTATTAGTATTATTAATGTAATAAAACAGAAAAGTATTTTATATAAAACAGAATACTTTTATAAAGTTATTCTATAAATAAAATATATTATATTTTATGATGCATAGTGCCTGCATAGTATTTTGCATAGAAAAATCTTTTTATATAAAACAGAATACTTTTATAAAGTTATTTGTTTTATTAGATTATAAATAGAATATATTATATTTTCTTTAAAAGATTTTGCTTTAAATATGGATCATCCGATTAAAAGTAAATCAATCTTGATCGTTCATGAATTAGTTACTATGCAGTCCATTCTTCTATAAATAGAAGCTCATTCCTTTATTATTTCTTACGAATTCACTGAAACTCTAGAGAGAGAAATTATAGAGAGAAAGAAGATAAGTATTTTGCTACTTCACTACTCCTATATCCAGTACTCTTCTTCTTAAGGTAAAGGGTATTATTTCTTTTGTATTCATGAAGAGAACTTCTGTTATTCCATTATTTATTATTCTGTTGGAATAACCTGTATACGCGGGCTACCCTATACTTGGTGAAATTCTTCTACTATTTCATTCTTTATTATTCTGTTGGAATATCCTGTCTGTGCGTTTTACGCCGGACCTGGTTCCGTCTTTATTATTCTGTTGGAATATCCTGTCTGTGCGTTTTACGTCAGACCTGGTTCCGTCTTTATTATTCTGTTGGAATATCTTGTCGGTGCTTTTACACTGGACCTGGTTCCATTATTTATTATTCTGTCGGAATATTCTGTCAGTGCGTTTACGCATGACCTGGTTCTATTATTTATTTTTCTGTTGCAATAACCTGTCTGTGCGGTCTATCGCATGCTTGGTGAATTCTTTTGTTATTCCATTCTTTATTATACTCAGTTGGTTAAAGTTTTGGCTTTTATACTCCATGAAATTAGTGGAATATCTTTGATATTTACGCTTCATCCAGTATCTTTTCATGAAAATATTCTTCTGAGCATTCTTAAATTTTACTCTACAAAGCAGTATCATGTTGACAATTTGGACGTTGTTGGTTCCTGGATAAATTAATTCTTGAACTTGTTTTATTGAATTCTTAGATCATTGCCATCATCCTCATGTTTATATTTCGTTGAAAGTCATCTATGGCATGTAGTGCATAGATGGACTTGATATGATTATAACCAGGGATTATTCGGTGTAATCATGACCGTAATATTATAAATGATGTGGTAAAAGTCCTCATTGACCCGTAGTGCATTGATGGACAGTTGTTGGCATGATCATGACCATTGATGAATACACAAATATCCTTAGCCCGTAGTGCATGGATAATTTGTGGTCATGATATTAATGAATATCATTGGCCGTAGTGCAGGGATGATGTGGATTATTTATTAAGCTGAGTCTCAGCGATAAAAGTAATGAAAAACTTTTTAAATCATAAAAGATAGTAAATGCTATTCTTTACTTGACTCTTTTAATGGATAGCTTGTTCCGCTGCAGTTAAACTTGATGTTTGTTATATTTTATCAGTTTAACACTGCTGAAGGCTAACGATAATTTATTCTGCATTATCTTAGTCATAATATTTCTTACTAGCTAGTTGAGCTCACCCTTTTGCTTTCATTGTTCTCTTCAGGAAATGAGAATGTAGCGGGGACTAGTCGGGGAACGGAGTGACGATTCAGATGATAGCATTAGTAGTCCTCACTATTCTATAAAATAGTGTGAAAATAAATGTATTGAAAACTTATTTTGAGTTTGAATACTGGTTAGAAGAAAGTGTTATACTAAAACTGATGAGTGAGTTTTATACACATGAATTGGATACATTCGGACTTAATTTATTATTGTTCTCAAGTCTTTTAGAATAGTTTTTAAGTGTTTGTATCTATTCATACATGTTTTACATTGTTTTGTAGGATTTGGGACAAAAGTTACTTGGATCGACGTTTGGGGTGGCTAGATTCGAGTTTTCGGCTTGCCATTTACACAGTAGTCACTTCAGAGCCAATTTTAGTATTGCTAGAGACATTATTTCGGAAAAATCCAAGAATAAAAGTTGTATATCTATGTCTCCTCTTTCCGGAACATCTTGAATCGTCAAAATCGGAGTTCAGACGAAGAAGTTATGGCCATTTTCCCAAAGGACGTCGGAGCAGAAAATTTTCAAAAAAAAGCACTAGCGTCGGGGCGCTAATTTCAAGGCAATTTCCAGCACCGGGGAGCTATAAGGCAGTGTCTGAGCGTTAAGCCCAGAGCTGGGGCGCTGGGGGAAGGGTTTGGTGTAGCCTGGACGCGTTTTGGGCGAATTTTGACACCTTTTTGACTTCAAATTGGATTGGGTTTGTTCTTAAGCTAAAAATTGGACTTGTAACCTATAAATACATGATGGGAGGCATAAAATAAAGGGGGATTAGATAGCTTAAATTAGAGATACACTCCATTAGATTAGACATTAACCCTAGTTCTTATTAGTTTTGGAGATTAAAACAACTTGTAGATCATTGAAGATCAAGAGCAGGAGCAAGAGGGGAGCATCAGATTTGCTGACAACAGATCCTATTATCTTCTCTTATCATACTTTTATCTTTTAATGTTTATTCAATTGTGGATTCTTGATTTTAATTCATTAATTATGAACTAACTCTTTTATTAAGATTTCAATTGAACTTTTTATGGCTATAAATTAGTTATTTAATTTATTCCAATTATTTATGTTGAAGTGAATTGTTCATCTTGCTTTGAGCTTATTGATTAATTATCTGATCAATAATTACCTTGTTACTCTAGAAGGAATTGGGAAAGGAATTCTAGGGTTAGAAATGGGCTTGGTGACATGTGACTTAGTTATTTACACAGTGAATAATTAGGTTTGTGAATAGAATGAGAATATCTATTTGTCGCATGTAACATAAGAGGAATTGGGTTTGTAGCGAGTTTAATTCAATTGTTTTGCATAGAGATATAGCAAAATTAATCTGGTTTAAATAGAAGGCAATTGATCACTCGAGAGAGGGCTTTTGGCATTTGAGAATTCCTGTTAACAATTCAGTAGATATAATAATTGGGATAGCTGAATAATTGATTTATAATTCATAATTGGGGATATTGGAGTCTTAATTCTTATTTATCTGAATTCTATCAATTCTTAGTTGTTTATTTGCTTTCTTTTAGAATAATCTTTTTGTTTTGTTTAATTTAGTTTTCTTAAATCTAGAAATCACAATTATTGGTTGTTTAAATAAAATTATTTTGGTTAAGAATTAGTACTTGGTGATTTTTATTAATAATTCCTCGTGGGAACGATACTCTACTTTTACTTTATTACTTGTTACCGTGTTACTTGCACGTCTTAATTGATTTTTATTTTTATTTCTTATTCTCTTCCTATATTTCTCTCTTTTTAGGTACCATGGATGACTTTGCGTATCAATGGCCATACACGAACATGACTCAACCACGGGGAGCGGAGATTGACAGACTCAAGAAACTTTCTGCATTGTCAGCACAGATGGAGACACTTTCGAGGATGCTTGAAGCTTTTGAAGCTCAACATCGTCAAAGTGTGGCGGTTACTTGTGATTATTGTGCTAGAAATCTTATGAGTCATCAATGCGCCATCAGTTTCGAGCCGATACAGTATAGTGGTGATTACCCCAACAGTTATATCTATCCTAACAACTATCATCAGGATTGGGGGTATCACCCAGATTTTTCATGGAGTAATAATCAAGATCAATTTTATGCTCCAAGTCCAACATACCCACCGGATTTCTCGTGTCCACCTCCACTACAACAAGAAGAACATTCAAATTGGGAGGAAGCCTTGGAAAAATTCATTAGAGCTTCTGACAAAAGGAACGAGGAACAAGACAAAAGAATGAATCAAATAGAGCTGCATTTGCAAAGCCAAGGGGCATCGTTAAAGAATATGGAAAATCAATTGGGGCAGATAGCACATGCATTGAACAACCGTCCTCAATACACTTGGCTCTATGACATGGATGGCGAGACTGATGATGAGCCTGAACCAAATCTGCAATCGGATGTGCCAAATGATATAGATGTTGAAAGAGAGGAAAGACTTGGAGACCAACAAAAAGAGATCGGCAAAGATCTAACTTTGAGTACCAATGAAGATGAGCCAATTTTGATAGTGTCCCATGTACCTTCTCCACCAAAGTTCAAGAATCCAGTTAGATTTGCAAAACCATGTCCGCTAGGTAGTCATGTCGTCGACAATACTCCTTATGACGTAAAAGCGAGTACAACTTTGAAGCCATGGTTCAATGAGTTGGAGAAGATAGAAGAAGAGATTGTTGTGTCTGACAAGCCTCAATACCAAATTCTATTCGCAGACACAATGGAAAAAACACCTAGATGTTGGACGTTCTTTAATGTGATCTTATCTAAACAAAGCATGCTAGGTGACTTTAATACAATGGCTATCGTAAATGGGAACCTACCAAAAGCTATATTATTTCCGATGGATGGAGGGTTCCTCAACTTTCGAAGAGGAATTGGATAGAGAATTGAAGAAGCCAGGCTGAGACTATAAAACAAGCGCTTATTGGGAGGCAACCCAAGTTTAATTTTTAATTTTAGTTTTTATTAGGTTTTATATTAGTAGTTTTGAATTTGCATTTATTTAGGATTTAATAAAATTGCTTCTATCATGGTTTACAGGTTAGTCAAGTCAAATTCAAGTGGTGCCCAATTTGTTCCATGTGCCTAGCATATTCTCCAAACTTAGTGGACAATGAGAAAGATTGCTATATTTTCAGGGAAGTCATCTGCTTTACTTTTTTATATTTTATCCATTGAGAACAATGTCTAGTTTAAGTTTGGGGACATTTTAGTTTCGTATTGCATATAGTTAGTTATCTGCATAGTAGTTTTTATTTTTTTTTTGTGTTAGCATTGTGTTTTTTTTTAGGTTGCATATAGTACATGGTAGTTATTTGCATATTCATATATGTGTTGCATTAGTATGTGTTCATGTAGTTTAATTGTATTTTTTATTTTTTTTTTATTTTTATTTTTTTTCTTTGCATGAATCTATGTGATCGGTTGGTGTGGTCCTAGCTCGGCCTATGATAAGATTGGTTTTGCATGTTAACTTAAAAAGTGTTGATAATTGATGATGAGTTCTAATTTTAATCATGATGACAATCTGAGCCTGTCTGAAACTTATGTAACTGGTTAGCACTTAAAGTTTAACTGTTTTAATCTACTTGGTTTAAGGGTTTCATAATTCGTTTCTGAGGGAAAATCTTGGTTAAAATTTAAAGAAATTAGTGAACTGGCGGTAAAGGTTGGAATGACGTAAAAGCTTGAGTTTGGGGGAATCCATGGGGTATATATATTACAAAAAGAGAAAAAAAAGAGAAAAAATGATGAAAAGAAAAAAAAATAGAAAATCCAGAAAAAGAAAAAAAATAAATAAACACCGTGGCATGTTTGTCTAATTTTTTGGCCTTTGTTACTTGAGTAAGTAAGCCCGAGGGGATTGTCTTTACACCTAGCGCCCTAAGGTCTTAATGACTTAGGAGTCGTTGGTCGAAAGCTCGTTAAGGTAGCACTGAAAAGTCTAAGGGAATAAGACATTACACAGCCATGAGAAAATAAAAAAAATGAAAAAAACACGAGAAAGAGCAAAAATGCCCTCGTGGTTGAATAAAAGTATAAATAAATCTTGTATTTACCCTTCGACTTGGTAATTGCTTAGTTTTAACCGGAGTTGTCATGTTCACAAAAGTAATTGAATTGGAACTAAAATTTTCCTTCTGAGAAGTTTGTTATGTGATTATCTTGATTTGTGGTTGGTTAGAATGGTTAACAAGCACACACGCACAACATGGGTGATCACAGGTGTGGATTGACTAATTGGTTAGAGTTATGAATTTTGATTTGATCGAATATATTGTTTGAGTACCAATGGTATCTTTGAGGCCTGTTGCTATATATCATACTGATTTATTACTGGGTTCGTAGGTATATTATAAAGTAGATCATGCATATGCATTCATGTAGTTGAGTTAGTTTGTTTATTTTTAGTTCTTTTGTGTTTTTGCTTGAGGACAAGCAAATGTTTAAGTTTGGGGGTATTTCGCAATCAAAAACTCACAGCTTATATTTTGTCTTATTTTACACGACAGTTGTATAATTAAGTTTTGTTTGTATTTTGTACCATGTATTTGACGACTCAGAATAGGTGATATATACCTATTTTGGGGGCGTCACAGCTGATTCGTATACACCATTATTAACCGACCCTAGAAATAATGCCGAAGTTTTCTACTAGCTACTATCGGTGCTGACGCAGACTTCTTCAGGTTCGGATAACTGGTTTTCGTATCCCGAAAGGCGTGACAAACATAGTAGACCGGGAACTATTTTCTTCCCACCTCCCGAACTAACACAACTCCAACCGCCAACGATATGGCCGCCAAGTATAGATATAAAGGTTCCGAAAAAATCGGCTTCATTAACTGAGGTGCCGAAGACAAGTACCTCTTTATTCCTTGAAAAATATCCTCACACTCTTAAGTCCACTGAAATGTCTTCTTGTTCCTTGGCCCCTTCAGAGTGTTAAAAAAGGGCAAACACCTTTTGCCGACTTAAACATAAACCTCCTTAATGCTACGATTCGACCTTTCAACCTTCGTACATCCTTGAACGTTTAAGGAGACTTCATGTCTAATATCGCCTGAATCTTCTCCGGATTAGCCTCAATTGTAAGATCCCAACTTTTATGAATAAAGATGAATTTTTCTCTAAATATCATTTTTGAATATTAAGGTATGAATTGGTTATAATGTTATAGTTGTGGGTAATATTTATAAATTGTGCAAAGTAAGCAAGTTGTTATAAAATATTCGATTGGTCGGGGAATATTCGTTTATCAGGGAATATTCGTACGACGGCACAATCATTGGTGAACCCCACAACGGAATTATTGTCGGAGTTAGAAAACGATAGAAATATCTTTTTATAAAAATATCGGCGAAAGCTTTACCGTTAACTGTTGAAATACCCGGTGATAAAAGTACAGTAATATGCGTGTTGCATAGTAGCACACGGTATTTGATGCGTACGTCAGAAGTCACTCAGTTATACTCAATTATTGCTACAATATTTACTGCATATTATCTCACATTATTGATTCTATTATTGTCACAGTATCATCTGCAAAATATTTATATTATTAAATCAATAATTGAGATGACAAGTTATTCATATTATTATTTGCATTATTGACAATGTCTAGAAAGTTCTGTCGAGAAAAGGGGTTTAGTCACCTAATTAGGAGAAATCCTTATCGAAAAGCCCTCTCTTTCCTGAAATGATCTGGTTGTTAATATTTCAAGTTATATTATTGATGAATAAATGTTGTTAAAAATATTGAGGGGATTTTTATGAAGTATTTGTTGTAAATTGGGCTTATTATTTGGACCCCCACTTACCCATTTTTCAAAACTATCGGTAGAAGTTATCTCAATTTTATTATATATATATATATATATATATATATATATATATATATATATATATTATAATAAGTTTTATTTTTTCATGAAAAATAGAATATATTATATTTTATTATGCATAGTATTTGCATAGTAAAATCAAAAAGTTCGTTCTACGTCCGTGAAATTCGCCCGTGAACCTTTTCTATTGTGCGTCCAAATAGTGTCATGCCATTCTTCTATAAATAGGATGCTTAGTTTAGAAATGAAAAACACACCAGAATCAAAAAATTCTTCTTCTATAATATTGAGCGTATTTCTTTAGAGTTTAAGGAAACTCTGAGTGTAGAAAATAGTAAAAGTTTTCTTCAAGAATATTCTCGCTATACCAGTCGGAATACTCTCCTTTTTAAGGTAAGGGATGTTATTTTTGTTTAATATTCATATGAAATAATATTTTCTTCCATACTCTATAGTATGTAAGTAATATTATTTCGTTTTAGATTCTGAATTCTATACTCGTTTTGTCAAAGTATTGCTTTTATACTCCGTGAAATTAGTAGAATATCCTTGAAATTTGCGCTTCATCTAGTATATTTTCACGAAAATATTATTCTGAACATTCTTGATAAGTTTTAACCTTTTCATGTCGGGGTACTATTCACGGGGTACTATTCTCAAAGTACTATTTATAGAGTACTATTCACTCGGGTACTATTCACCTAGGGTACTATTCATGATAAAAATTGATTTTTTCGGTCCAAATCATTTTTAATACAATATTATTCTTGAATTTTACTCCACAAAGCAGTATCATATTGACAATTTAGACATTATTGAATTTCAGATAAGTTAAATTATAAATCTTTATCCTTTGCTTTCATTTAATTGAATTCTTATATCATTGTCATCATCCTCGTGCTTATATTATTATGAAAGTCATCTTTGACCCGTAGTGCATAGATGGACAGTTGTTGGTAAGATTATGACCAACAATTATTCGGTATAATAATGACCTGTAATGTTACAAATGATGTGGTAAATGTCTTCATTGGCCCGTAGCGCATTGATGGACAATTTTTGCCATGATCGTGACCATTGGTGATAAAACGAATATCCTTGGCCCGTAGTGCATGGATAATTCGTGGACTTGATACTAATGAATATCCTTAGCCCGTAGTGCATGGATAATTTAGTGTTGTGGATTATTTATTGAGCTGAGTCTCAGCGATAAAATTATTGATAAACTTTTTAAACCATAGAAGATAGTAGATATCATGCTCTACTTGACTCTTCTAATAGATTGCTTGTTCCATTACAGTTAAACTTGTTATTTATTGTATTCTATCAGTTTAACACTATTGAAGGCTAACGATAAATTATTCTGCATTATCTTAGTCATAATATTTCTTACTGGGCTAGTTGAGCTCACCCTTTTACTTTCATTGTTCTCTTCAGGAAATGAGAACGTAGCCGGGACTAGTCGGGGAATGGAGTGACGGTCCGAGATGGTGGTTGTAGTAGTCCTTACTATTTTATAAAAATAGTGTGATAATAATTGTAATGAGGACTCCATTTGAGTTTAGATATTGTCTAAAAGACAATATTCGTGTTAGAACTCTTAGCTATGTTTTGTCATATTTTACACGACAGTTGTATAATTAAATTTGTATTTGTATTCTGTACCATGTATTTGGCAACTCAGAAAGAGTGATGTATACTTATTTTGGGGGCGTTACATCAATACCTCGTTTTCTCACCAAATACCCGACAAATTTTCCTGACCCTAGGCCAAACGTACATTTTGTCGGGTTAAGCAGAATATTGCAATGCCGAATTGTCTGGAAACAGTCTTCTAGATCATCCAAATGCTTCCGAACAGATAAACTCTTGATGATCATATTGTCCACATATACTTCCATGCTTTGGCCCAACCGTTTCTTAAACACATAGATCATCATCATCTGGTAAATCGCACCGACATTTAGTAGCCCGAATGTCATCTTTCTATAAGCATAAATTGCCTGATGCGTGATGAAAGCCGTCTTTGGAATATCCTCCTTATGCATCGAAATTTTATTATACCGAAAATGCATCCATGAAACTCAACAAAACATACCATAATGTATCGTCAATTAGTCGATCGACGTGTGGAAGCAGATAGAAGTCCTTCGGACACGCCTTATTCAAATATGCATAGTTTGTTTCTAATACTTTTTCCTCAAAATAATAATTATTTTTAGAACTTTTTAAAAATAATATTTTATTTTAAATATAAAAAAATTAATTATTTTAAAAAGAATATTTTATTTAAAATAAATATTATTTTTAAATTATTTTAAGAAAATATTTTATTTTAAAATATTAAATTAAATTATTATTTAAATTTTTATAAATAATATTTTATTTTAAAATATTAAAAATAAAAATTATTTTAAAAAAAAACTTTTTATTTTAAAATATTAAATATAATTATTATTTTAAAAAAATATTTTCTTTTAAAATATTAAAAATAACTTTTTTTAAAATAATTGTTTTATTTTAAAATATTAAAAATAAATATTTTATTTTAAAATATTAAAAGGGGTTAGGTCAAACTGGATCGGGTTGGGTCAAACTTTAGTCAAAATAGGTCGGGTTAAGGTCAAATCGAGTAGGAGGAACGGAAACGCAAAAAAATATCACTTTAAAGACCTAACTGACAAAAAATAAATTTTAAGAACGATTTTAAAATTAAGTGACAACTTGAAAGAACAAAAATGTGATTGAGCCCAAACAATTCTATTCAAGCTATTAGAAAATCTCATTTTCATAATAACTCGATCTTTTACACTGAAAGGGAGCAGTGCTAGAATGAGTCCTTCAAGGGGACATTCTTGTAGCGACTTTATTTTTTATTTTATTTTTTTTGGTTTTTTTTTTGTAGTACCTCCAAAAAAATGTATAGTATTTATTCCAGCTGAATTTTTTTTATAAAAAATAGTATTTTAGGTGTAATTTGGATACCCTATTTCTTGTATGTATCCAAATTACACCTAAAATACTATTTTTTATAAAAATTTCAGTTGGAATAAATACTATATATTTTTGGGAAGTACTACAAAAAAATCCAAAAAAAATCGTTAAAAATGTCATTAAAACAATGTCCCCCTAGACTTATTTGTGCTAGAATAGATTACCTGTGACGCCCCCAAAATAGGTATACATCACCTATTCTGAGTCGTCAAATACATGGTACAGAAACAACTACAATATCATTACTATAATTATCGTGCAAAATACGACAACACATAAACTGTGAGTTTAAATACAAATATTGTCTTTTAGACAATATCCACACTCAAATAAGTCTTCATTACAATTATTAAAATACTATTTTATAAAATAGTGAGGACTGCTGACACAACTGACTAGAAACATCACTCCACACCCCGACTAGTTCCCGCTATATTCTCGCCTCTTGAGAAAAATGGAACAAAAAAGAAAAGGGTGAGCTCAACTAGCCCAGTAAAGAATATTATGACTAGGATAATATACAACTAATTATTATTAGTCTTCAACAGGAAAAAAATCTAATAGAATATAATAGACAACAAGTTTTAGATCAACAACTGCAGTGAAAACAACAATTCATTAGAAAAGTCAAGTAGAGAATGAATTATACTATCTTCTAAGATTTAAAAGTCTATCATCATCTTGAATCAAATATTCATCTTTGCACTACAGGCCAAAGATATTTATTTGTATCACCAGTTGGTCATGTTCATCTAAACACCTGTTCATCTTTGCACTACGAGCCAAAGATATTCATCAGTTAATCATTCATCTTTACACTACAGGCCAAAGATATTCAGTAATATCATCATTTAGGACTGAGGACGATGAAAAATATTTTAAAGAAACGAATCCAGTGAGATAAAAGGACAAATATTTGGGATTCGTACTTTAGATAATTCAAGTTCAAAAATGCTCCATAATAAACCATAGTGGAGTAAAATTCAAGAATGAAGACCAAAACATGGATACAATCAAAGATAGTAACCATAATAGACATCTTGGATAAAGAAGAGAAAATTTTATTTTTTCTGTGAATAGTGTCGTATTCGTGAATAGTAACTCCGACACAAAAAAGTAGAAATTTCACAATAAAATTCATATCAATATTTCGGCATAATGATATTGAAGGAAGTAATATCATTTACAAAAAAAATAACATCCCTTACCTCAAAATAACAGTACTTTTGATCGGGATATCGGATGTAAAGCTGAAGAAAACTTGCACTGAATAACAATTCTCAAAGTATCTAAACACTCACAAAATACGCTCGATAATATAGAGAGAGAGAAAAAAAAACTTATTTCTGGTGTAATTTTCAATTCTAACTAAGCACTCTATTTATAAAAAAATGCTAAAACGCCAAAGGAGACTAAATAATAAAATATTAATATTTTATTATACCAATTCTACGCATGCCAATGACCAAGTCTAGCACTCCACCATTGAACAAAAATTTTCAACACATTTTTTTCAATAAAAACAAAAATGGGTCCCACCCATAATTTTAATAAAAATATTTAATTTCTAAAATTTCAATAATTCATAATAAATAGCCCTTTAATCAGAAAAATACGAATTTTATGTCCATTCCATAGAAAATTAAATTCTCTACAACTTTGTAGTTTTTAGTTTTTCCAAATTCTAAACAAAAATGCCCGAAATTCACATACGGACGATTTTTAATACCTCCATTCCGACAAAATACTGATAAAATACCTCAATATTAATTTCTTCATTTATATCCACATAAAATAAATATATCCATCATTTATATCCACATAAAATAATTATTTTCTTATCATATAAATCAATAATTAATTACTCACAAATAATATTGTAGAATCACAATTATGACAACCAAGTCGTTCCTAGGAAAGAGGGGGCTTTCCAATAAGGATTTATCCTTACTGGCGCGCAATTAGGTGACCAAATCTCTCTTTAGACAGAACTTCCTTAGACATTACCAATAATGCTATCTAATAATATTATTCAAATAATATGAATTATTGATCTGATAATAGAAAATACTGTGCAGTGACAATTATTGAAACAATAATAATATAAAATATCAACATAGCAATTATTGAATCAATAAAATAAAAATATTGAACAGTAATTACTGTAACAATTATTGAGTAGTACTTTCTTACGTAAGGATCAATAATTTAACAATACTGTGCAATACCGTGTGCTATTGTGCAACCACGCGTATTACTGTATTTTAACCATCGGGTATTCCAACAGTGTTAACGGTAACTACTACGCCGTTATTTGTAAAAATTCAAACTTGTCATTTTTTTATCCGACCGTTTTCCGTTATAGGGCCCACAAATGGCTGCGTCATCGTACGAATATTCTCCGACAGCAAGAATATTCTACGACCAAACGAATATTTCCCGACAACAATGAATATTTTATAACCACTTGCTTATTTTAAAAAATTTACACATTTCACCCATAACCAAAGCATTATATCAAATTAACACCTTATTATTTAAAATAATAATTAGAGAAAATTCGATTTTATTTATAAAAAAATTAGGGTCTTACAACCTCCCCTCCTTATGAAATCTCGTCATCGAAATTGACGTACGTACCTGGTGTTTCGAAAAGCTGAGGGTACCTCGCTTTTATTTCTGATTCTAACTCCCAGGTCATTTCTTCAATAGCATGGTTCCTCCACAAAACCTTAACTTATGGTATAACCTTGGTGTGTAGGACATGCTCTTTCCTATTCAAGATCTTAACAGGTACCTCCTCGTACGATAAATCTTCGGCTATCTCGTCTGGTTCTAACTCAATAATGTGGTTCGGGTCTTTCACATATTTACGAAGCATAGGTATGTGAAACACATTATGAACACGAGACATGCTTGGAGGTAATGCGAGTCTATAGGCCACATTTCCTATTCGGTCAAGAATCTCAAAAGGACCAACAAATCGTGGATTGAGCTTTCCTCTCTTTCCAAATCTTGTAACTCCCTTCCATGGAGCAACACGTAACAATACATGATCCCCAATATTAAATTCCGCGTCCTTTCGATGAAGATCCGCATAACTCTTTTGTCGATCCTGTGCCGTTTGTATACGTTGTCTAATTGTTTGGATCTTTTCTGTGGTTATGCGTACCAATTCCGGTCCCAACAATGTTGCTTCTCCTCATCCCAGCATACTGGAGAGCGACACTTTCGTCCATACAATGCTTCGAATGGAGCCACACCTATACTTGCCTGATAACTGTTATTGTAGGAGAATTCCACCAATGGTAGGTACTTATCCCAACTCCCTTTGAAATCTAGGACACAGAGTCTTAATAGATCTTCAAGAGTTTGAATAGTCCTTTCTGATTGCCCGTTCGTTTGAGGATGCTATGCTGAACTGAATCGTAATTTCGTGCCCATAGTTTTCTGTAAGCTAACCCAAAATCGTGAAGTGAATCTTGGGTCACGATCTGAAACTATGGATACTGGCATGCCATGCAATCTTACAATCTCATTCATGTACAAACGAGCAAGACATTCAAGGGAATAAGTATCCCGTATCGACAAGAAATGAGCAGACTTGGTTAATCTATCAACAAAAACCCAAATCGCATCTATACCTTGAGAGACCTGTAACGAAATCCATAGTAATGTGTTCCCACTTCCATTTCAGAATCTCAAGTGGTTGTAATGGACCCTTTGGCACTTGATGCTCCGCCTTTACACGTTAACAAGTTAAACACCTCGAGATAAACTCCGCGATCTCTCTCTTCATATTGCTCTACCAAAATATATGTCGAAGATCATGATACATTTTGGTACTCCCAGGATGGATTGAAAACGGTGTGTTATGTGCCTCCATCATGATTATATGCTTCAAGTCAGAATCGTTAAGAACACAAAGTCTGGAGTTGACTCGAAGTATTCCTTCTTCATCGATTCTTGCTTCTAGAATAACACCTTCTTGCACTTTCTTCTTTATACGCATCAGCTCCAGGTACGTAGCTTGAACAACTTTAACTTTATCGATTAAAGTCGGTTATACTCATATGTTTGATATCATCACGTGGATACTTGGAGCATTTACCTCTATCTCCATCCTTTGCAAGTCATACAAAATGGGTCTTTGTGTTGACAATATCGCACTCGTACCCGCATATGATCTTCTACACAATGCGTCAGCTACTACGTTCGCTTTTCCAAAATAGTATTGGATGGTATGATCGTAATCTTTCAACAGCTCAAACCAACGTCGTTGCCGCATGTTGAGTTCCTTTTGGGTGAAGAAATATTCAAAGCTCTTATGATCCGTATAAATCTCCACTTTCTCCCCATACAAGTAGTGTCTCCAGATCTTCAACGCGAAAACAACTGCTGCCAAATCCAGATCATGAGTAGGATAATTCGTCTCATATTCTTTGAGTTGTCGCGAGGCATAGGCTATGACTTTCCCATGTTGCATGAGAACACATCCTAACCCTTTGCCTGAAGCATCACTGTAAATAACAAATCCATCCGAACCAGATGGTATTGTCAGAACAAGTGCCGAAATGAGTCTCCTCTTAAGCTCTTGAAAACTATTCTCGCATTCCTCGCTCCATACGAATTTTGTATCTTTTCGAGTTAGCTGAGTTAACGGAGTAGCAATTCGAGAAAATTCTTCCACGAATCTCCGATAATAACCAGCTAAGCCCAAAAAGTTACTCACTTCGGTCACCAACTTCAGTTGTTCCCAACTTTGTATTGCTTCAATCTTCGTCGGGTCAACGTATACTCCATGTTTTGACACCACGTGCCCAAGAAATGCTACTTCCTCAAGCCAGAACTCGCATTTATTCGGCTTGGCATAAAGCTTGTTATCACGAAGTCTTTGAAGTACCAGCTTCAAATGGTTCTCATGATCTTCACGGCTTTTGGAATAAATGAGGATGTCATCAATGAAGACAACAACGAACTGATCCAAATATTCTTTGAACACACGGTTCATCATATCCATAAAAGCAGCAGGAGCATTAGTCAATCCAAAAGACATGACTAAGAATTCAGAATGTCTGTACCGAGTTCTAAAGGCAGTCTTCAGAATATCCTCAGTTTTAATCTTCAGCTGATGATATCCAGAACGAAGATCAATCTTTAAAAAGAATTGTGCTCTTTGTAACTGGTCGAACAGGTCATCAATGCGAGGTAGTGGATACCTATTCTTGATGGTGACATGGTTCAATTCCCGATAATCGATACAAAGTCGCATACTCACGTCTTTCTTCTTTACGAATATAACATGAGCACCCCAAGGAGATATACTAGGACGAATGAAACTGATATCTAACAACTCCTGTAATTGGACCTTTAACTCCTGAAGTTCAATAGGAGCCATTCGATATGGGGTTTTAGAAATAGGCTTTATACCAGGTTCAAGGTCAATAAAGAATTCAACTTCACGTTCTGGGGGTAGACCGGGAAGTTCTTCAGGAAATACGTCAGGAAATTCACTAATAACAGAAATATTATTCAAATCTGACGTGTTTTTGTTCAAGTCCGTGACATGAGCTAAAAAAGCTTGACATCCGTTTTTTAATAAATAAATAGCTTTATGGCTTGATATGAAAGTGATTGACTTTAGTGGTTTGGTTGTTTGAATTCGCATAACAGGTTGGTTAGGAATATAAAAACTAACAACCTTACGAAAATAATCAATTTTGGCATAATGAGTAATTAACCAATCAATCCCTAAAATCACATCAAATGCAAGTATTTTTAAAGAAATAAGATCAACAGGTAATGTGATGGTACCAACTTGGATCAAGCAAGATTTATAAACAGTAGATGCAATGAAGGTTTCTCCTAACGGAGTCTCAACAGATAAGTCAAAGTCTAATTTCTCCGGAGTCAAGTTCAAACGTTGAGCACAAGCAGGAGACATAAAAGAATGGGTAGAACCGGTATTTAATAAGGTATAAACTTCGCAAGAGTTTATAATTAGCTTACCCGTGATCAACTCGTTCAGGTTTCTCGTGTTTTGGCCAGTCACGACAAACGCTCTTCCAAGAACCGCTGACTTTGACTTGTCCAGAATAGCCTTCGGAGTCACCATTCCCTCTGGACTTGGTTTCGCTACAAGACAATATCTAGCTGTATGACCTTCCTTTCCACAGTTATAACACACCTTGGATTGTTGTGGGCATTTGGGCTAATATGTCCCTCTTTTCCGTATTTGTAACAAACGACCGGTGATCGTTCTCCTGCCCTAGAAACAATTGATGCTGGTGCTGACATCTTCACGTTATCATTGTTAAACCTTCTCTTCTTGAAATCTTCTCCCAACTCGCTTCTTCTATTTTTATGGCCACGATTACCACCAGAGTGGTTACCGCTTTTGTCCGAATATTTTCCTCCCCGCTGGTTTTCATTGCTCCAATGACTGCTGCCACTGGTATGATCCTGGTTGTGTTCCCTCGGTTGAATATACTCATTATCTCGCTCTAATAATTGAGCCCTGTTTACAACATCTGAATATAAAGAAAATTTATGAGAGATAAGATATTTTCGAATCTCGGGTTTTAGACCTCTCAGAAACATCTGTGTCATTCGTTCCTCATTCTCTATCAAATGAGGTGCAAACCTGGATAACTTTGCGAACTTCGCCTTGTACTGAGACATAGTCATGTTGTTTTGTTCTAGTCTGATAAACTCTACCGCTTTCATATGACGAATACTTTCAGGAAAGTACTTATCATTGAATAGTTTTTGAAACGTTTCCCAGGACATGTTGAGTGCTGCAGGCTGGGTACGCTTCACAGATTCTCACCAGTAATCTACCTCACCACGGAACATAAATGTGGCGAATAGAACCTTCTATTCCTCCGTGCATTCCAAGACATCAAATATCTTGGTAATTTATTTAACCCACGTCTCCGCCTTGATTGGATCTGGCTTTCCCGCAAATTTTGGTTGTCCTAACTCTTTGAACTACTTGGCTGTGACAAGCCATGCATTACTAACATTTCCACCCATATTTTGTACACGAGTCTCCCTCGTCTGATTTTGCATGAACTGCAAAAAACTTTTAAACATTCTATCATTCATCATTTGTTCGGTAGTGTTATTTACAGGAGGAATATTGTCTTCATGTTGCACGTTCTCCTGGTTTGTGATTAAAGGTGTTTTCACGGTCTAATATACTCCATTGTTAACGTTCTCAGCTGCCATTCTTAAATACTGTCATTAAATAAGGGTTAATTAAACAAATTAACATATCACATAATATCCCTATATTATGACTGACCAACAAATAAGCTTAGGTAGGACACACTAGCGAAGGATTTACTCGTCTCTCTCCACCTAGTTATATTCCCCGATCTCCGCCAGAGACCATATCCCTAAGCTCTGATACCAACTATGACGCCCCCAAAATAGGTATACATCACCTATTCTGAGTCGCCAAATACATGGTACAGAAATAACTACAACATCATTACTACAATTGTCGTGCAAAATACGACAACACATAAACTGTGAGTTTAAATACAAATATTATCTTCTAGACAATATTCACACTCAAATAAGTCCTTATTACAATTATTAAAACATTATTTTACAAAATAGTGAGGACTGCTAACACAACTGACTGAAAACATCACTCCACACCCCGACTAGTTCCCGCTATATTCTCTCCTCCTGAAAAAAATAGAATAAAAAGGAAAAGGGTGAGCTCAACTAGCCTAGTAAAGAACATTATGACTAAGATAATATACAATAAATTATCATTAGTCTTCAACAGGAAAAAAATCTGATAGAATATAATAGACAACAAGTTTTAAATCAACAATTGCAGCAAAAACAGTAATCCATTAGAAGAGTCAAGTAGAGAATGAATTCTACTATCTTCTAAGATTTAAAAGTCCATCATCAATATCTTATCCCTGTAACATCAATCAATATACATCTTGAATCAAATATTCATCTTTGCACTACAGACCAAAGATATTCATTTGTATCACCAGTTGGTCATGTTCATCTAAACACCTATTCATCTTTACACTACGGGCCAAAGATATTCATCAGTTAATCATTCATCTTTGCACTATAGGCTAAAGATATTCAGGAATATCATCATTTAGGACTGAGAATAATGAAAAATATTTTAAAGAAACGAATTCAGTGAGATAAAAAGACAAAGATTATGGATTTGTACTTTAGATAATCCAAGTTCAAAAACGTTCCATAATAAACCACAGTGGAGTAAAATTCAAGAATAAAGATCAAAACATGGATTGTAAGACCCCGAATTTTATGAAATAAAAGTATTCAATTTTTTTTATAATTACTATTCAGTAAATGGTTAAATTGATAAAAATTTAAAGTTATGAGTGAAATATGATTTTTTTTCAAAATAAGCAAGTGGTTATAAAATAATCATTGTTGTCGGGGAATATTCGTTTGGTCGTGGAATATTCTTTCTGTCAGGGAATATTCGTACGACGGCGCAGCCATTTGTGGGCCCCATAACAGAATAACTGTCGGGTGAAGAAAACAACAAATTTGAGTTTTTACAAATAACGGCGTAGTTGTTACCGTTAACACTGTTAGAATACCCGGTGGTTAAAATACAGTAATACGCGTTATTGCACAGTAGCACACGGTATTGCACAGTATTTTTGAAATTATTGATTCTTACGTAAGAAGGCACTACTCAATAATTGTTACAGTAATTACTGTTCAATATTTTATTTTATTGATTCAATAATTGCTACGTTGAAATTTTATGTTATTGTTGTTCAATAATTGTCATTGCACCGTATTTCCCATTATCAGATCAATAATTCATATTATTTGAATAATATTATTAGATAACATTATTGGCAATGTCTAGAAAGTTCTGTCTAAGGAGAGGTTTGGTCACCTAATTGCGCGCCAGTAAGGAAAAATTCTTATTGGAAAGCCCCCTCTTTCCTGGGAACGGCCTGGTTGTCATAAATGTGATTCTGTAATATTATTTGTGAATAATTAATTATTGATTCATATGATAAGGAAATATTTATTTTATGTGGATATAAACGAGGGATATATTTTTGTGGTTAAAAATAAAGGAGTTAATGTTGAGATTTTTATCCGTATTTTTGTCGGAATGGAGGTATTAAAAATCAGGGTTTTTGAGATATTTTGCGGGGGTTATAATTTTTAATCCGACCGTTGGATCGTGGTAATTTTTGGATATGTTATACATATATAAGTTGAGTATATGCCCACAAATTTTGAACCGTTAAAAATGAACGTATGATTTATTATGAATTTTACGAGATGACTGGTTCAGAAATTGTTGAATTTTCGGAGTTTATCATTTTGGTGGAAAATTCTAGAATTGGTGGGCCCCACTTGTGGTTGGTGAAGAAATGTGCTGAATTATATTTCAAATGTGGTGGGTGGAAATAGTAGCAGGTAAAGCCATCAGGTTGCAGGTCAAACCTACCAAAATTTTCCTATAAATAGAGGGCTAAGTTAGAATTGAAAATCACACCAGAAACATAAGCTTTCTCTCTTTCTCTCTCTATATTATGAAGCATATTTTGTGAGTTTTTAGATACTTGGTGAGTTGCTATTCATCAGTGCAAGTTTTCTTCAGCATCATATCCGATATCCAGTCAGAAGTACTGCTCTTTTGAGGTAAGGGATAGTAAGGGATATTAAGGGATTTTAAGGGTTGTTATGATTTTCAGTTTCGTAATTTTTCTGATCTTCAAAAATTCTGGAAAAATTTGAAATGATATTTTGATGAGTTTTCTTGATTGTGTCCAAAAATGGTGATTTTTGGATGTATAGATTGAGAGTTATGAATTTTATGAGAAAAAACTATTTTAAAAGTAACAGCTTATAATTCCTTGTGGTTAACTCCAAAATTGATGAAATTTTTATTGGGAGTACATGTATATGATAGAAGTATACTCTGTAAATTTCAGAATTTTTAGACAAAAGTACAATTTTTGATAAATGTCTAAATATTCGGCTATTTTGGCCATATGAAAAATAGTAAATGACTTTTAAAAATTCTGAGAAAAATATATGTTCACTATGGGACTATATTATGCTAAATCCCAGAAAAGAAATATTTTTGGAACTGATTTGGTATTTTTCATGAAAATAGTCTAGTTATGAGTAAATGAATTAAATATGTTTTGTGAAGAAAGAAAATTGAAAAATAGGATTTTATGGCTTGAGAATCCTATATGAGGTATATGCAGATTTTTGATGAGGGTTTTGGTTATTGATGATGAAATTGTAAGAGTTGGCATTTTATGATGATTAAATGCATTAATTAGTAAAGTGTAAACAATTAAAATAAATTGTTTATAAATTTAAGTAATGTTATTCTTTCAATATCATTATACCGAAATATTGGTATGAATTTTATTGTAGAATTTCTATCTTTTGTGTCGGGGTTACTATTCATGAGTTACGAATATTACTCTTGAGATTAAAACTATATGTTAATCATATTATTTTTATCATCATATATAACATTTTTATAATCCTGATGTTGAAATTCTCTTTCACTGGAGTGTAAAGATGGATAGATTATTGGTATGATCATGACTAGGGTTCTCTTTGGCCTGTAGTGCAAAGTTGAATTGTGACTGGTATGATCATGACCATTGAATTTATAATTGAATATCTTAAGCTTAAGTGCAAAGGTGAATTGATCAACATGGTTATAATTATTGTTTATATAAATTCTGAAATGATTATATATTTCTTTGAGATATTAATATTTTTGGCCTGTAGTGCAAAGATGAAATATTGATGAATATCTTTGGCCTGTAGTGCAAAGATGAATTGTTGATGAATATCTTTGGCCCGTAGTGCAAAGATGACATGTTGTTGAATATCTTTGGCCAGTAGTGCAAAGATGAACAGATGTTGAGATAAACATGACCATCTGGTGATACAAATGAATATCTTTGGACGTAGTGCAAAGATGAAGTTATTAGTATGATTATGAACAGGAAATGTGATTTGGTGTAACCATGATCTTTGATGTTTCAGGTAAAGATAGGTGATGAGAATTATCATCGTCCTGGATGAGAAGAGGAATTTAGAACTACAGTTATGATTATGAGTTATTCATATGATTGTGGACCAGAATTGTTGATTGATGTTACAGGGATAAAACATTGTTGGTGGATTTTTAACATGGAGAAGATAATAGACTTTATAGTCTATTTGACTCTTCTAATGGATTGCTCGTTCCGCTGCAACTATGGTTGAAATTTTTATCATTTACCATATGTTCTAAATCTCTGATTTATTGTTGATGAAGGCTATTGATAATTGAATTATCTTTAGTCATGATATTCTTTACTGAGCTAGTTGTGCTCACCCTTTTGCTTCACAATTCCTTTCAGGTAATAAGAGTGTAGCTGGGTCGAGCGGGGGTAACAAGGGAATAGAACGGTGGTTATCATTTAGTAGTTATATTTGGTGAAAAAAATAGGGTGAGGCAAACCCAACGTTGGAAGGGTGTTTTGCCACTATCATACAAGATGTCTAACGACATACAACCTCGTGTCATCATAAGACATGAATGTACTCATCCACTTGCTGGGTATATATACGAGCACTACCTATATAATCTTGGTGTTTGTTTGAAGTATAATTCTCAATTAGAGACAGTGGAGATAATGATAAGTCAAGAGAAGACTCACCATTGGGAAAATATGATAGTAATCTTCTCGTTTTTCTTTGGGGTCTATTGGGTCAATCAAGGATAATTCTGTGGCCATATGATATCTATCATAACCTAGACGCGTGGCCTCCCATGTACGAAGGTTTCCTTGAGCACTTCCCAAAGATTCTAATTTCTAAAAAGTTTTTGACTATACCTTTATGTAAGGTGTTATTGTGAGGTGATGTCCACGGTTGGAACATGAGTCACATTTGGTATATATTTGTATTCAAACTCACAGCATATGTGGTGTTGTATTTTGCACGACAATTGTTGTAATAAAGTTGTAGTTGTTTTCTGTACCATGTATTTGACGACTCAGAATAGGTTGGATGGAATGGACCTATTTTGGGGTCGTTACATTTGGTATCAGAGCTTAGGGATATGATCTCTGGCGGAGATCGGGGAATATAACTAGGAGGGGAGAGATGAGTAAATCCTTCGCTAGTGTGTCCTACCTAAGCTTATTTGTTGGTCAGTCATAATATCGGGATATTATGTGATATGTTAATTTATTCAATTAACCCTTATTTTGAAGCTGTATTCTAGAATGATATCTGAAATACAGGAGATGAGCAATGGAGAAATCATGATGATAGGGAAGATGGAATCTGAAATGAAAGCAAGGTATTCTCAACTCTTTGAAATACCAGGTACGTAAATTTCGGGGACGAAATTTCATAAGGAGGGGAGATTGTAAGACCCCGAATTTTATGAAATAAAAGTATTCAATTTTTCTTATAATTACTATTCAGTAAATGGTTAAATTGATAAAAATTTAAAGTTATGAGTGAAATATGATTTTTTTTCAAAATAAGCAAGTGGTTATAAAATAATCATTGTTGTCGGGGAATATTCGTTTGGTCGTGGAATATTCTTTCTGTCAGGGAATATTCGTACGACGGCGCAGCCATTTGTGGGCCCCATAACAGAATAACTGTCGGGTGAAGAAAACAACAAATTTGAGTTTTTACAAATAACGGCGTAGTTGTTACCGTTAACACTGTTAGAATACCCGGTGGTTAAAATACAGTAATACGCGTTATTGCACAGTAGCACACGGTATTGCACAGTATTTTTGAAATTATTGATTCTTACGTAAGAAGGCACTACTCAATAATTGTTACAGTAATTACTGTTCAATATTTTATTTTATTGATTCAATAATTGCTACGTTGAAATTTTATGTTATTGTTGTTCAATAATTGTCATTGCACCGTATTTCCCATTATCAGATCAATAATTCATATTATTTGAATAATATTATTAGATAACATTATTGGCAATGTCTAGAAAGTTCTGTCTAAGGAGAGGTTTGGTCACCTAATTGCGCGCCAGTAAGGAAAAATTCTTATTGGAAAGCCCCCTCTTTCCTGGGAACGGCCTGGTTGTCATAAATGTGATTCTGTAATATTATTTGTGAATAATTAATTATTGATTCATATGATAAGGAAATATTTATTTTATGTGGATATAAACGAGGGATATATTTTTGTGGTTAAAAATAAAGGAGTTAATGTTGAGATTTTTATCCGTATTTTTGTCGGAATGGAGGTATTAAAAATCAGGGTTTTTGAGATATTTTGCGGGGGTTATAATTTTTAATCCGACCGTTGGATCGTGGTAATTTTTGGATATGTTATACATATATAAGTTGAGTATATGCTCACAAATTTTGAACCGTTAAAAATGAACGTATGATTTATTATGAATTTTACGAGATGACTGGTTCAGAAATTGTTGAATTTTCGGAGTTTATCATTTTGGTGGAAAATTCTAGAATTGGTGGGCCCCACTTGTGGTTGGTGAAGAAATGTGCTGAATTATATTTCAAATGTGGTGGGTGGGAATAGTAGTCGGTAAAGCCATCAGGTTGCAGGTCAAACCTACCAAAATTTTCCTATAAATAGAGGGCTAAGTTAGAATTGAAAATCACACCAGAAACATAAGCTTTCTCTCTTTCTCTCTCTATATTATGAAGCATATTTTGTGAGTTTTTAGATACTTGGTGAGTTGCTATTCATCAGTGCAAGTTTCCTTCAGCATCATATCCGATATCCAGTCAGAAGTACTGCTCTTTTGAGGTAAGGGATAGTAAGGGATATTAAGGGATTTTAAGGGTTGTTATGATTTTCAGTCTCGTAATTTTTCTGATCTTCAAAAATTCTGGAAAAATTTGAAATGATATTTTGATGAGTTTTCTTGATTGTGTCCAAAAATGGTGATTTTTGGATGTATAGATTGAGAGTTATGAATTTTATGAGAAAAGACTATTTTAAAAGTAACAGCTTATAATTCCTTGTGGTTAACTCCAAAATTGATGAAATTTTTATTGGGAGTACATGTATATGATAGAAGTATACTCTGTAAATTTCAGAATTTTTAGACAAAAGTACAATTTTTGATAAATGTCTAAATATTCGGCTATTTTGGCCATATGAAAAATAGTAAATGACTTTTAAAAATTCTGAGAAAAATATATGTTCACTATGGGACTATATTATGCTAAATCCCAGAAAAGAAATATTTTTGGAACTGATTTGGTATTTTTCATGAAAATAGTCTAGTTATGAGTAAATGAATTAAATATGTTTTGTGAAGAAAGAAAATTGAAAAATAGGATTTTATGGCTTGAGAATCCTATATGAGGTATATGCAGATTTTTGATGAGGGTTTTGGTTATTGATGATGAAATTGTAAGAGTTGGCATTTTATGATGATTAAATGCATTAATTAGTAAAGTGTAAACAATTAAAATAAATTGTTTATAAATTTAAGTAATGTTATTCTTTCAATATCATTATACCGAAATATTGGTATGAATTTTATTGTAGAATTTCTATCTTTTGTGTCGGGGTTACTATTCATGAGTTACGAATATTACTCTTGAGATTAAAACTATATGTTAATCATATTATTTTTATCATCATATATAACATTTTTATAACCCTGATGTTGAAATTCTCTTTCACTGGAGTGTAAAGATGGATAGATTATTGGTATGATCATGACTAGGGTTCTCTTTGGCCTGTAGTGCAAAGTTGAATTGTGACTGGTAT
The DNA here is from genome assembly GCA_016801055.1 of Panax notoginseng. Taxonomy (NCBI): domain Eukaryota; kingdom Viridiplantae; phylum Streptophyta; class Magnoliopsida; order Apiales; family Araliaceae; genus Panax; species Panax notoginseng. The sequence goes on from CM029018.1 coordinate 179,318,803, forward strand.
GATCATGACCATTGAATTTATAATTGAATATCTTAAGCTTAAGTGCAAAGGTGAATTGATCAACATGGTTATAATTATTGTTTATATAAATTCTGAAATGATTATATATTTCTTTGAGATATTAATATTTTTGGCCTGTAGTGCAAAGATGAAATATTGATGAATATCTTTGGCCTGTAGTGCAAAGATGAATTGTTGATGAATATCTTTGGCCCGTAGTGTAAAGATGACATGTTGTTGAATATCTTTGGCCAGTAGTGCAAAGATGAACAGATGTTGAGATAAACATGACCATCTGGTGATACAAATGAATATCTTTGGACGTAGTGCAAAGATGAAGTTATTAGTATGATTATGAACAGGAAATGTGATTTGGTGTAACCATGATCTTTGATGTTTCAGGTAAAGATAGGTGATGAGAATTATCATCGTCCTGGATGAGAAGAGGAATTTAGAACTACAGTTATGATTATGAGTTATTCATATGATTGTGGACCAGAATTGTTGATTGATGTTACAGGGATAAAACATTGTTGGTGGATTTTTAACATGGAGAAGATAATAGACTTTATAGTCTATTTGACTCTTCTAATGGATTGCTCGTTCCGCTGCAACTATGGTTGAAATTTTTATCATTTACCATATGTTCTAAATCTCTGATTTATTGTTGATGAAGGCTATTGATAATTGAATTATCTTTAGTCATGATATTCTTTACTGAGCTAGTTGTGCTCACCCTTTTGCTTCACAATTCCTTTCAGGTAATAAGAGTGTAGCTGGGTCGAGCGGGGGTAACAAGGGAATAGAACGGTGGTTATCATTTAGTAGTTATATTTGGTGAAAAAAATAGGGTGAGGCAAACCCAACGTTGGAAGGGTGTTTTGCCACTATCATACAAGATGTCTAACGACATACAACCTCGTGTCATCATAAGACATGGATGTACTCATCCACTTGCTGGGTATATATACGAGCACTACCTATATAATCTTGGTGTTTGTTTGAAGTATAATTCTCAATTAGAGACAGTGGAGATAATGATAAGTCAAGAGAAGACTCACCATTGGGAAGAATATGATAGTAATCTTCTCGTTTTTCTTTGGGGTCTATTGGGTCAATCAAGGATAATTCTGTGGCCATATGATATCCATCATAACCTAGACGCGTGGCCTCCCATGTACGAAGGTTTCCTTGAGCACTTCCCAAAAATTCTAATTTCTAAAAAAGTTTTTGACTATACCTTTATGTAAGGTGTTATTGTGAGGTGATGTCCACGGTTGGAACATGAGTCACATTTGGTATATATTTGTATTCAAACTCACAGCATATGTGGTGTTGTATTTTGCACGACAATTGTTGTAATAAAGTTGTAGTTATTTTCTGTACCATGTATTTGACGACTCAGAATAGGTTGGATGAAATGGACCTATTTTGGGGGTGTCACATGGATACAATCAAAGATAGTAACCATAATAGACATCTTGGACAAAGAAGAGAAAATTTTATTTTTTCTATGAATAGTGTCGTATTCGTGAATAGTGTCGTATACGTGAATAGTAACCCCGACACAAAAAAATAGAAATTCCACAATAAAATTCATATCAATATTTCGGCATAATGATATTGTAGGAAATAATATCATTTACGAAAAAAATAACATCTCTTACCTCAAAATAACAGTACTTCTGATCGAGATATCGGATGTAAAGCTGAAGAAAACTTGCACTGAATAACAATTCTCAAAGTATCTAAATACTCACAAAATACGCTCGATAATATAGAGAGAGAAAAAAAACTTATTTCTGGTGTGATTTTCAATTCTAACTAAGCACCCTATTTATAAAAAAATACTAGAACGCCGAAGGAGACTAAATAATAAAATATTAATATTTTATTATACCAATTCTACGCATGCCAATGACTAAGTCTAGCACTCCACCACTGAACAAAAATTTTCAGCACATTTTTTCCACTAAAAATAAAAGTGGGTCCCACTCATAATTTTAATAAAAATATTTAATTTTTAAAATTTTAATAATTCATAATAAATATTCTTTTTATCAAAAAAATACGAATTTTATGTCCATTTCATAGGAAATTAAATTCTCTACAACTTTGTAGTTTTAAGTTTTTCTAAATTCTAAACAAAAAATACCCGAAATCCACATACGAACGATTTTTAATACCTCCATTCTGACAAAATACTGATAAAACACCTCAACATTAATTCCTTCATTTATATCCACATAAAATAAATATATCCATCATTTATATCCACATAAAATAATTATTTTCTTATCATATAAATCAATAATTAATTATTCACAAATAATATTACAGAATCACAATTATGACAACCAGGTCGATCTCAGGAAAGAGAGGGCTTTCCAATAAAGATTTATCCTTACTGGCGCGCAATTAGGTGACCAAACATTTCCTTAGACAGAACTTCCTTAGACATTGCCAATAATGCTATCTAATAATATTATTCAAATAATATGAATTATTGATCTGATAATGAGAAATATTGTGCAGTGACAATTATTGAAACAACAATAATATAAAATATCAACGTAGCAATTATTGAATCAATAAAATAAAATATTGAACAGTAATTACTGTAATAATTATTGAGTAGCGTCTTCTTATGTAAGGATCAATAATTTAACAATAATGTGCAATACTGTGTGCTACTATGCAACCACGCGTATTGCTGTATTTTAACCACCGAGTATTCCAATAGTGTTAACGGTAATTACTACGCCGTTATTTGTAAAAACTCAAACTTGTCGTTTTCTTCATCCGACCGTTTTTCGTTATAGGGCCCACAAATGGCTGCGCCATCGTACGAATATTCCTCGACAGCAAGAATATTCCACGACCAAACGAATATTCCCTGACAACAATGAATATTTTATAACTACTTGCTTATTTTAAAAAATTTGCACATTTCATTCATAACCAAAATATTATATCAAATTAACACTTTATTATTCAAAATAATAATTAAAAAAAATCGATTTTATTTATAAAAAAATTGGGGTCTTACGTTATCTTGATAGTGAATTTCTCGAAGGAAGGACACGACTCCATGAGAGATGTTAGACCAAGTAGGCTTAAGTCAGCACGTGCACAAATGTCCCAAGCCAAATTCCTGAACCAAAATTATAGCAAACAAAAGTGAAAATCACCAAAAAAAAACATGACCCAAAAATTATCTAGTTACTCAAAAATCAAAAGTGAAAATATAGCCAAAATTATTAACTTTTAAAAATTAATTTTAAACTCAAAATTGATATAATTTATTAAAAATTCTGAAATAATAAATCTTATACTTATTAATATATATTTTTAGATAGTTTAAAATATTAATCATTATATTAATTGAAGCTAAATATATTTATATCAATTTTAAATTTAAAAATATCTCACATTTATCCACTCATATTTTGAAACGAATGGAGTACATTATAAGGTCTAAATACCTGGATTTGGCTCCCCTTCATAATTCATTTATCCACACCTCAAAACTTCTTCTTTTGAAACAAAAACATAGAGGTAGAAAAGTTTTGAGTGATTAGATTTTGGATGGGACCGACACATGTGAAGTTGAGGAGTGGTTAGTATGAAATTAATTTTAGTCAATTGGTCAATTAGTCAATACATTATCGACACGCAGACTAGGAGGTGATCTCTCTATCTGCGTGTCAACACTTTATTGATCAATTAATTAATTTATCATGAAGTTAATTTCATGGTAACCGAATCTGTGGAATTGGGATCAAAAGTTTGGAGGGGTCCGGACATATGGCATCTTGATTGAAAGTTGAGTCGACTAAGCTCCCCTCCTGACTCCATCAATCCATACTCCTCTAGATTTTCCATCCCAGCCGCACACGTGTCCCACCTAAAATCTTACCACTCAAAACTTCCTCTTATAATCTAGGGAATTGATCATTATAATAATATGAAGTATTTGCTTTAAAAAGAAACCCATAATTGTTAAGTAACTATCTCATCTAAAAGCTTAAGCTGTTAGATGGAGGGCTCAACAATGTATATCATGCTAACACTCTCCCTTAAATTCAACTTTTTTTTATAGAGAAGAGAGAAAATAAAGTGCATTTGTACTATTAAATTAATAGAAAAATAATTGTGTTGCTAGAAAAATTTGAACCCAAGACCTTGCACATGGAGGGCTCAACAATGTATATCATGCTAAATAATATGAAGTATCCTGTAAAAAATTTATGTACAAAACAACTCAATATACTCCATTTGTTTCAAACTATAACACTATTATTAACTTTTAAAAATCAATATGATAAATTTTCAAACTCAAAATTGAGATGATTCATTAGAAATTATGAAAAATAAAATTTAAATATTTTTTAGATAGTTTACAATAGTGCTCTTATATATTTAAATTTTAGAACATAGGGATATATATATATATATATATATATATATACAGAAATGATCAAGTAAGGGATCCCTTACTTTCTTAAAATAAGGGACTTTTTTTTTTGCTTTTTTTTTTTTGCTTTTTTTTTAAAACAACTAAAAAAAAGTTTAATATTTTATGGAACTGAAATTTTTCCATAATACAATGTTTTGGGCGTGTTTTAAATACTTATATCAAAAAGTGGTGGCAGTCTGCCCAGATTGTACATACATGTTTTGTTATGCGTACCCAAATCACACTCAAAACACTGTATTATGAAAAAATTTCAATTCCATAAAATATTAAACTTTTTTTTTAGTTGTTTTAAAAAAAAAGCAAAAAAAAAGCAAAAAAAAAAGTCCCTTATTTTAATAAAGTAAGGGATCCCTTACCTGATCCTGACCCTATATATATATATATATATATATATATATATATATATATATATATATATATATATATATACACACACACACACACACACAAAGAGAGAGGAAAAAAGTCCGTATTTTAGTACTTTCCGGACGTCTGAACTGGATCTGGACTCATATATAGAGAGGATCTAGCCCGGACTCATATATAGAGAGGATCTAGTCCAGACGCCCGAATTTTGTTAAAATCCGGACTTCTTTTTTTTTTACTTTTTTTTAAAGCAACTAAAAAAAGTTTAATATTTTATGGAATTGAAATTTTTTCATAATACAGTGTTTTTTGTGTGATTTGAATACATATAATAAAACAGGTCTGTACATACCTGTTTTGTTATATGTCTGTACAGACCTGTTTTGTTATATGTATCCAAATCACACCCAAAACACTGTATTATGAAAAAATTTCAGTTCCATAAAATATTAAATTTTTTTTTAGTTGTTTTTTTAAAAAAAAAAGCAACAAAAAAAAAGTCTGTATTTTAGTACAGTCCGGACGTCCGGACTCGATCCGGACTCTCTCTCTCTCTATATCTATATATATATATATATATATATATATATATATATATACACACGCATATATATTGTATAACTTTTATATATAATTTCATTACTCATTAAACTGTTTTTAACTTAGAATAGCAATCTGTACTGAAATTTGAAACTGTTTAAAATGGTGTCAATGTTAGGAAATTACAAGGTTTGATGGAACTAACAATGCTACAAGACTAAAGAACATCAATACCTAGGTTGCTAAGCAAAGGGCTGCAGAATATTCTAATGATACAAATTTACTAACTATATATATAATGGATATATGTAACAGCTGTAGGTGATAAAAGAAGTTGGATATAGGAAGAATGACAGGCCTAGGATGAAACAAATTTGATAATGGAAGAGTTTTTATGAATCAAAAATGATTGGGACACTTGCTCCAATAAAAAATTCCTCAAAATTGGCCATAAAATTTGATTTATTACATTAACATAATCTTTTTGCAAATTTGGTTTATTTAGTATTGTAAGATAATTATGTCAGTATTTAAAATATATATTATGCCAGGTCTATCCGATCTTTTTTTATTGGGTGTAACATCCCATTACGCGTTGTGATATAATATAATATTAATATGCATGCAATACTTAAAAATAATAATTATTGATGACATTTTTAACTTTAATATTGTATCAACAATAACATTACAATATTTGTAATGTGAAGTTATTGCATTAAGCTAACTACACAATTTTCTTGCAGCAAAGGGAGCACAAATTAACATTATCGGGTTTGTGATTTATATAAACCGATATCATCCAAATGTTGTGTTTCTGATTTAAATAAGTCGAAAACTTTTTATAAACGAACAAGTATAAAATTTTAAGTATACTAAACAGTAAACGCTCCATAAGCAGGTAGACGAACAAACATATTATATTTCAAAGTAAATGAAATGAATGATATGCAGCATAGACCTTGAGAAAACAACGACTTCATGTTATACAGTCCCTTAATGATCCTAGAAAGCCTTCTTCTTTTTTTCCCCATATATTACAAAATTTAAAAAAGAATTAAAAACTAAAAAAAAAACAGGCGATGATCACACCATCATGCAGGCTGCAGCAGCAACATTGTTCCAGCAAAGCTCCAAGAGGTGGTACGGACATCACAACTATCAAAGCTACCTAGCCCTATATATATATTTAAAATCTATACTTCATAAACATCCAACTTCACTAAACAGTATTCAGAACTACCAAGTAATGGCCAAGGCATTGTTGCTTTCTCTACTCTTTCTTGCAGCTTTAGTTCTTAATGCTCACTGCAGTGAAAGGAAGGTAAAACATTTTACTTCAATCTAGTAATTGCAGTTATGTTTTCATTAAAAAGTAGAAACCGCGCGCACCAAGTATGAAGAGTTTGGACTTCAATCTAGCATTTGCAAGTTTTGCAGTGTTTGGCACCAAACTCATGCACGTTCAAGAGTTAAATAAGTTGTTTCTGGGCAAACAAGTGCATTTGAACTTCTAAATGCACTAAACACATCTAACCAAACAAGCCATGCACTAAGAGAATTTGATGTTTTTGTGTAGGTTCATATTGTGTACATGGGACAACAGCCTAAGGGTGATGTTTCCCTTGCATCCGCGCACCATTCCATGCTGAAAAATGCACTCGGAAGGTTTATTATCCTAGTACTCTTACTACATAAATAACCAAACAGAGCCGCCAGTTCATACATACGTTTGCCCCTCTAAATCTACTACATTATTTAAAGACTTTATGTTGTGCAATTGCAGCGCATCAGTTGCCAAAGAATCGCTAGTTTACAGTTATGGGAGGAGCTTCAACGGATTTGCAGCCAAGCTGACAAGCGAGTAGGCAACAAGGATTTCAGGTGAAATTATCACAAATTATAGCGAGTATATATGGAGAACATATAGGTTTGTAATTTTCCATTGGTACTTAAAAAGAGAATGTGATGAAATTGCAGGAATGAGAGGAGTCATTTCAGTGTTTCCGAGCCGTATCCTAAAACTGCATACTACAAGGTCTTGGGACTTCACGGGGTTACCTACAAACAAAGTTGGAGGTCCTGAAGAAGGAGATGTCATTATTGGGCTTCTTGACACTGGTAAATATATGAAAATTATCCTTGATGCTCTGCTTATTGTTCTATTTTACAAGTTTATCAACTCGTGCTATTTTGGAATACAGGAATCTGGCCAGAATCTGAGAGTTTCAATGACAAAGATTTAAGCTCTCCACCAACTAAATGGAAAGGAACATGTCAAGGACCTAATTTCACATGCAACAAGTAAGCATTATATGCTAATCGATAGTATGTTATGAATAAAGAATCTGCCAAAACGGGGAAATAAAAGAGGAAAACGCCCAACTACAATTGCAAGCTAGATCAGAAATGAGGCTGCAGCATTTAGTATAAAGAGATTAATGAAAAACAAATCTAAAACAAATTGAATGCAGTGCAAAAGTTCAAGTTGCTGCCATATTTTCCATCATTGAAGCTCTTATAGCCTATGATGGATGCCACCATATTCTGATTAGAGTCTAGGAGAATATAAGCATATAACACATCAATCAAGCAAAAATGCAATGTTAGTGCAAAGATTCTAGTCAGGCTTCTCGAATTTCAGTCTAGTAGACAGACTAATGATAAGTTTTATGACATAACAGCAAGATCATTGGAGCACGCTACTACAACAGCGAGGACTATTATGACATTACCGACTTCAAATCCCAAGAGACGCGGAGGGACATGGAACTCATACTTCTTCAACAGCTGCAGGACGTGAGGTACAAGGAGCGAGTTACTTGGGCTTAGCCGAAGGGCTAGCAAGAGGGGGAGTTCCTGGTGGAAGAATAGCAATGTACAAAGTATGCTGGTCCTTTGGATGTTCTTCAGCAGATATCCTTGCAGCATTTGACGATGCCATAGCAGATGGTGTGGATATCATATCAGTTTCACTTGGATACGACTTTCCACAGGATTATTTTGAAGACCCCATTGCTATTGGATCTTTCCACGCCATGATAAACGGAATATTAACCTCAAATTCAGCAGAAATTCAGGTCCTTATCCAGTGACAATTTCCAATTATGCACCCTGGACACTGACTGTTGCTGCCAGCACCATCGATAGGAATTTTGTTGCCAATGCAGTGCTCGGTAACGAACAAATTCTCTCAGTAAGTTGAAAACTTCAGTACCTGATTTATAACAACACATCATTCATTATAGATATCTAAACTAGTTCCTTGCCAATTCTTATCATACTATTGTCTTCACAATAAAAGGGACTTTCGATTAATAGCTTTGACCTCAACGGAACTTCATACCCACTAATCTGGGGAGGAGATGTTGCGAACTATACAATTGGTTCGAATCCGTTTATCTCTAGTTTTTGCATAACCGGAGCCATGAGTTCATACATTGTTGAAGGAAAGATTGTCTTTTGTGAAACCCTTTGGGATGGCTCTGGCATTCTGTTAGCCAATGGTGTAGGTAATATAATGGCTGATTCATCTATCACTGATTTGTCCTT